>VZRU01020223.1:0-26438 GCA_013398155.1 Pedionomus torquatus | reverse complement strand
GGGGGGAAGAGGGAAGGAAGGGTTTGTGTCGTGTTAGAAAACAACTGATGTTCGCTTTCATCTCCTTAAATATTTTCTGTAACGGTGTACTATCTTCAGTGTAACTGCACCCAACTGCCATTGAAAAAATTGGGTTACTTTGGACCTTTTTTTAATGTCAGACTCTCACTTTTAATTGCCACAAATTGGCAGGCAGTACATAGGAATGCCTTTCACTTACAGAAATCAACTGTTTCTTTGTGTTGAAAGCATTTCTTTTTGATTTTTTTTCCATTTAATTGCCATTTCCATGTGCCCTTGTGCTTTAGTTCTAGCCAGCTGCTAGAAAGCTGAAGTGTTGCCAAAGAGCCTATTTTTGCATTATTTCTGGCCCGCACAGATTTAGGAAATACCAGCAGTTGCACTAAGTCTGTTCTCATGAGAGAGCTAGCATAACTTTGCAAATCAAAGAGCTTATAATAAGCATCTAAACATTTGTTTGTTTATTCAAACTGCTAAAACTTGGGGAGATTTACCCATCACGAGAGCTGGGTCACATACTATTCAATTTGAATTTCCTCCTTATTCCTAACTGGAAAGCCTGAACAACTTACGGGCCATCTCAGACAAAGCGGTTGGAGATTACCCGTGGCTGCGTGGTACCGTGTCTGAAGAGGAACAATTTCAGCTCTGTCTCTCCTTAAAAGCGTCCCCGTTAACCCAGTTGCAAATCCACAGCTACATTTAACAAATGCGTTTGCAGCTGTTGTGATATTGCTTAAGCTTAAGGTCTTACAAATAATGGCCCTTCCCTGAAAACCTTAATCTTTCAGTAGGTGTTGAAATGTAAGGTGTAGTGTGGGGTATCTGGTGCTTGCTTGTATCTCAAGTGCTTTCTGGATAATCGGTTGCGTATAATTTTTATTTTATTTTTTTTTTAATCTGGGTTTCATCAGCTTTATTATCCTGTTACTAGAGATTTAAATTATATGTGGGTTTGATCTAAGATTATTGATATTGTTATGTATTGTGGGAATTTTTTTAATTTAATGTAATGCCATTTCTTCATGTTTCAATTTGTAAAATACAAGAATATAATTGCAAGGTATAAACTTTCGCTAAATTATATTACAGAGGTGCTTTAAGAAAAATATGTAAATTATTTAACTTAAATATTTGTTTCATACGTTATCTTGTGAACCCTTTTGTACCATGAGGAAAGATTTACTTTTATGGGGTAAGGATGATGGGCCTGAAGTCCAAGACAAACCGCTATTTATTCCTGTCTGCTCTTTATTCCTGTATCGTTTGTGAAGAAGCATCACAGATTCCGCAGTTCTTATCAGTGTTTGGTGTTGACAACTGTAATGCAATTTAAAAATATATTTTCACAGANTGGTTATTGAAAAACCGCTTGGTTTTTTTTTTTTTTTGCTAGGTCTTTGGACACTGAAGTTTGATTTCTGTTTTAAATTAAATTGCAGACCTTTAATGAAAAATAAAAAAGGAAAGAACGCATCTCTGAATTATAGTAATATGAGCAAGATGTTAATGTAGCCTAAAATTGTGGATGGATTCGGCTGCCCACATTTGCTGGACCCCGCACACCCCCCCCAGTCTCCTCACAGAGCGACACAAGGCAGACAGTTCACTCCCTGAGTGTCAGTGGGCAAAAGAAGGTCTTAATGTACTTGGTTAGAAGTGTGATGTAGAAATTAGCTACTTCAGTAGGTGACTACGGCAGGCGTTTGTGCCAATTAGATTTTGAAATGACTCGGTCTGTGTTAGGGTTTGGGGGCTTTTTTTTGAGTTGGCAATTTAACTAGCTTGAGAAATATTACTGAGGAATCTTCAGCATCTCTACCTAGTACAGATCGTCTCATATTTTAAAATACTCTTAAATAAAATGATCAGATTTTAGGATTAAAAATGTATTACAGATCTACTGGCTGGTTAGGTAGAGTTTTGATCTGATTCTTACCAACGGAACTTATTTGACTCTCACAGCGCTCGATAACTTTGGTTAGCAACCAGGTTACCCACAAACAGCTTAAGGCAAGAGACGACAGATGGGTAGAGAAAAATCCTAGGAAACAATGGTGTGACTTAAATTTTCAAGAACCCTGGAGCTTCCTTACTTTTGAGGGTTGCTTGGGGTTTCTTAATTTATTTATTGTGATGTCCCAGGTACTCCGATAAAGAAGAATTGGNNNGGGGGGGGGGGAAGAGGGAAGGAAGGGTTTGTGTCGTGTTAGAAAACAACTGATGTTCGCTTTCATCTCCTTAAATATTTTCTGTAACGGTGTACTATCTTCAGTGTAACTGCACCCAACTGCCATTGAAAAAATTGGGTTACTTTGGACCTTTTTTTAATGTCAGACTCTCACTTTTAATTGCCACAAATTGGCAGGCAGTACATAGGAATGCCTTTCACTTACAGAAATCAACTGTTTCTTTGTGTTGAAAGCATTTCTTTTTGATTTTTTTTCCATTTAATTGCCATTTCCATGTGCCCTTGTGCTTTAGTTCTAGCCAGCTGCTAGAAAGCTGAAGTGTTGCCAAAGAGCCTATTTTTGCATTATTTCTGGCCCGCACAGATTTAGGAAATACCAGCAGTTGCACTAAGTCTGTTCTCATGAGAGAGCTAGCATAACTTTGCAAATCAAAGAGCTTATAATAAGCATCTAAACATTTGTTTGTTTATTCAAACTGCTAAAACTTGGGGAGATTTACCCATCACGAGAGCTGGGTCACATACTATTCAATTTGAATTTCCTCCTTATTCCTAACTGGAAAGCCTGAACAACTTACGGGCCATCTCAGACAAAGCGGTTGGAGATTACCCGTGGCTGCGTGGTACCGTGTCTGAAGAGGAACAATTTCAGCTCTGTCTCTCCTTAAAAGCGTCCCCGTTAACCCAGTTGCAAATCCACAGCTACATTTAACAAATGCGTTTGCAGCTGTTGTGATATTGCTTAAGCTTAAGGTCTTACAAATAATGGCCCTTCCCTGAAAACCTTAATCTTTCAGTAGGTGTTGAAATGTAAGGTGTAGTGTGGGGTATCTGGTGCTTGCTTGTATCTCAAGTGCTTTCTGGATAATCGGTTGCGTATAATTTTTATTTTATTTTTTTTTTAATCTGGGTTTCATCAGCTTTATTATCCTGTTACTAGAGATTTAAATTATATGTGGGTTTGATCTAAGATTATTGATATTGTTATGTATTGTGGGAATTTTTTTAATTTAATGTAATGCCATTTCTTCATGTTTCAATTTGTAAAATACAAGAATATAATTGCAAGGTATAAACTTTCGCTAAATTATATTACAGAGGTGCTTTAAGAAAAATATGTAAATTATTTAACTTAAATATTTGTTTCATACGTTATCTTGTGAACCCTTTTGTACCATGAGGAAAGATTTACTTTTATGGGGTAAGGATGATGGGCCTGAAGTCCAAGACAAACTGCTATTTATTCCTGTCTGCTCTTTATTCCTGTATCGTTTGTGAAGAAGCATCACAGATTCCGCAGTTCTTATCAGTGTTTGGTGTTGACAACTGTAATGCAATTTAAAAATATATTTTCACAGAGAACGTAGACTTCCTTTTATTCAACTTTAATAAAAGTAAGTCTAAGTGAGGAAGAGCTGTCATCCCAAAATCAAGTGCATCCTTCTAACGTTTTAACTCAAATCCACCATTGTGAAAGACGGTTTATAGAACCAAGTCCAGCTTTGCTTTACAGGGTAGTAGTTAGGTTTCCTTTAGAGTCTGAGCAACGAGCTAGGAAGAGCTACGTTCTATTAGTCATTCTGTTACTGATATTTTCTGAGGAACTGACTTGTGGCTTCCTAGGAATAATAATGTCTATTGTCAGGAATATTTCTGGCTGCCTGCACTGAGGTTGATCTGCAGTTTTTATAGCTTTGCTTAAAAATACGTAATTTTGGCATTTGTTGAAAGGCTGTTGTTGAAATGCCGTTATTGGCTTTTCTATAGAAGTGTTCCCTTTACGATTTTAAGTCGAGATGAATTCAGAATCTGCCCGTAGGGATTCTGCGTCCTTCGATTCAGGTCTGTGGCCGCAGCATTCCTGCTAACGAATCCTGATCGAGGGGAATTGCCTTTTAAAACTGCGTACCTTTTATTTCGCTGGAATCAAAACACAGCATCTCCTACAAGCGCAGTAAAGTGCAAATGTTCCAGCAGCGCTTACTGCTGCGCGCTGCGTTTTATTTCCCCAAAGCACTGCCAATCGGAGCTTTCACTTGATCAATGTCGCCGCACAGGTATATTGAATACCAAGGTGTTTGTGTTGTATTTGTAAAAGCTCTATTGGACTTTCATGTAGTGGCCTACCACTGCTTTTTTTTTCTCAAATTCCTAGGCAGCAATGAAAAAAAAAAAAGCTATAAAAGGTCCTAACAGCTGGGTCACTTTACACTGTTGACACGTGATATAAATTCCCTGTTCGCTACAGCCATCCTAGGGCAAGGGGGTTTCTTCCTTGGTGTTCTCTTACACGCGTACAGGTTTTTAAAGTATTTTTCAGCTTCTGAAACTGTTTTAGGTGTTGTTTTTGTGGGTTGTTGGTATTTTGTTGTTTGGTTTTGTTGTTGTTGTTGTTTTTCTTGACGTCCTTTATGGTGTTATTAGTCTACCTTGTCCAATTCCATTGCAAGGGTGTTTCAAAACAAAATTCCTACTGGAAGGACCTCAGTTTGAGACGAGTTGCCGCTGCCCAGGGATAGGCTTGCACGCACAAAAGAGATTAACCAGATTACAGGCTGGGCCTTACAGAAGGACTACAAGATCAGGCATAAGGTATTTAGAGTTGTTTTTAAAGTCTTTTTTGGTATATTTTCTCAGGTTGAATATTCAGGTATGGTAATCCCTAATGTGGAAAAGACACCAGCCTTATGATCAATGCAAGAAGTTTCACAGCATTCTTTATACTTGTAGGAAAAAAAATAAAACCACCCCCCAAAGGTGGCATGGGAAAAACACTGACCGACCAAAATATTGGCAGGGTGCAAGTTCTGCATTCTACTCCTGCCGCGTAGGAGTGCAGGATAATCATCCCAAATCTTATTTGTGATGCGCAACAGGAACTGCAAGAAGGTTAGCAAACCTGGTGGGATGATTCATACGCAATTAACTGGGTAGAGCGCTGGTCAAACCCCCCCCCTTTGGGTCACCTCTGCCACCTTCAGATGCTCCAGGTACGTCTTTGCCTCCCCAGAGACCTGGTGCCTTTGCCCCCTCCTGTTAGGAGCAGAGCCGGTGGTGGTGCCCCGTGCAGGTTGCAGGCAGGTCCCTGGGTCACTCGCCGGCAGCGCCCTTCAGCAGAGGGTCACCGAGCAGACTGCCAGGGCTCTTCTGCTGGGGGCGTGTGCGCAGGTTTCGGGAGGGAGCTGCTCCTGATCAAATCGTTCATCCCTCTCTCATGGGAAATAGATCCCATGGGATGGGGGGAAGGTTTGAAGTCACAGCTGTGTCTTTGTAGCCACAAGTGCTGGTTTCAAGAGTGTTTTCAACACTTACAGCTTCAGTTATTTATTATTTTTTTTTAACTCGTAACAAATCCAGTCAAGGTTTTAATACAATCACTTTTAACAAGAACTCTTCAACAAAGTCCACTTTATCAGCTCCTAAGCTGGGCTGCGCTTCATATTGCTCCTGCTATTTCACAACTTTTACAAACAATTGCTTGGAGTTTCCTTTAAGAAGGTAACACAACAGTTGAATTACACCATGATGGTAAAACCCTTTATTGCACCTTAAATGGTCCATTATCTGATACGAGACCAGAAAAAGGACATTTTTGCTAACATTGCCAAATCCTAATCACTAGAGCTAACAAGTGTTTAATTAAATCAAGATATTGATATTAAAAAGGAAAAAAAAAAAACCAAAACCAGCCAGATCATTGTTTCCAGTCAGCTACAGTTTCAGGAGGCTTTGGGTACATTTTACTGCTGTAAATATGGAATTTACAAAGAGCAGGCGTTTCTTGCAGGGAGTACTCAAACCTAATTCTCATGGAATGCTCGTTTCCCAGTAAAATGCCACTAATTCAAGCCAAGTTCCCAAGTTCCTTTCTGTCAGAACAATGCAAGTGCCATTTTCCAGAAAGAATGGAAGCCTGGGGCTCCCGGGGATTTTACGGGAAAGACAAAGTCTCTTGCACTTGTGAAATGTAAAAATTACCTGTCGCTAAATAAGATGATGCGTTCTCAAATGTTACCAGCCTACTGAGCTAGGATGAAAAAACTTGAATAGTTTTCTTCTTTCTTAGATTCTGATTCTTCCCGTCTCTCTCCCCCCCCCATCTTCTTCACAAATAAAGAGGTTGAATTCAAACTGTTTGTATAGACACTGGTAGGTACCTACGTGCTTTAAAAAGAAAAGAAAAAAAAAACCCTGAACACAAACATCATCCTTTAAGACTGAATGTAAACAGAGTTAATTTGAAATACAGTTTTGCCTTAATGGTTTAAAAAAAAAAAAAAAAAAAAAAACCAAAAAAAAAAAAAAAATTTTTTAAAANCCACAACAAAATAACCAATATTTTTAAAAATGAATCTAATGACTTGTGCTGATCTTTTGTTTCCAGGAAAGTAATTCCCTGTAACGTCGTGGGTTTGAAACAAACGTACTCGTCACCCCTCCGCTGGCTGCTGCCTCTTCTACGTTATCCAAAGCAGCTGCCGAGTCTTAATCGAGCCCCTCATTGGGTGACCCTGCAGGCGCCGGTCACTTTTATGTCCCCGCAAGCAGTTGTTTCTGCTCTGGGCTCCCGTACAATCCCTTCCCAGCTCAACCCCCAGCCCGTGTGAACCTGTGCACAACGGGCACCTGAGAATGATGCTGCCTGACGCCCCTTCTGCGACAGTAGCGTTGGCACCGACGCACGTTTTGTGCTGCTCTACTGTAACGAAGAACTTGAATGATTTTTTGCCTTGGCCTCGTTTGCCTTAATTTGGTACACAAAGCTCTGCTTGAGAAAACATTGAGCTGCTTAACTTTATACCAGGGAGTAATCGGGCTGATTTCGGTAGCAAACAAGAGTGGGTGAGCAGCCTCGGTGGGACTGCTGCCCAGGTTTTTTGGGTTAGCATCAAATACCTGTTAACAAATGATATGAAGTATGTTGACTACATAATAAGATGGGGGTATTGCAAGGATCTTCTAAAGGTGGAATGGTATTTGAAGCATCTTTAGAGTGCTGATTAACTGTTAGACACGCCTTTTAAATTAGGAATGTGTGTAACATCTATATGCAATGTATATATTTCATCAGTTTGTCTGCTGACCTGATGTCCCGCTGTGTCCCTCCATTCTCATCGACGGTACGACCGGCTTGAGGCGTTTGTCAAAGTTGCCAAGCGTTGACTTACACTTCCACGTGAAGGGTAGAAAACTAAGGTGATGAGGATGGTTTCAATTAAATCGGGTGGGAAGGGACATCACAAAGAACTGTTTTCCCTCAAGAACCTGGGTTCTATTCAGCTGGTAAAAGAGTGCCGAAGCAAAATCACAGCAAAGGGTTTAAAGAGTCAGATTTCTTCCTCAGCTGTGCTCAGCAGCACTGAGGGCCAGATCGTGAGCCACAGAAAGTGCTCAGGGAACCTGGCGAAACCAAACTCTAAAGACTCTGCGCATCTTGAAGAGCAGGCCCCGTGGCTGTTAAGCTGCCTCATCAAGGAAAAAACATAGAACCAAGACATTATGGTACAGGGACCATAATGTCCACATTCAGTGTGAATACGAGAATCTGGAATCACAGAATGAAACAGGGTTGGAAGGGACCTCTGGAGATCATCTAGTCCAACCCCCAAGAGCAGGTTGCACAGGAATGTGTTGAGGCAGGTTTTGAATGTCTCTAGAGACGGAGATGCCACCACTTCTCCAGGCATCCTGTTCCAGTGCTCTGCCACCCTCAAAGTAAAGAAGTTCCTCCTCATGTCTAGATGAAACTTCTAAGTTTTAACAGCTGGACGCACATCCTCTGTCATTCCAGGCAATACCAAACCACGTGTAGGTCAGCCTTTTTTCCCTAAGGCCTAGACTGGAGATGATGGAATGCATCAGACAACCCTGGGCTACTGAACCACTTTGTGGTGCTTGCTGGAAGTACGCTTTTCTTCACCTACAAGGTATGAGTAACCAGGTAACGGTGAAACATACTTAGCCTTAACTTGGCTTTTTCTGTCGTACTCTAGCTAAGTGTGCAGTACTGGGCTACATTAAAAACCCTGTAGTTAGATTCTGCTCCCAATTCCGAGTCTCTGGTTTAACTTAACAAGTACTTAAAGTTAGGGTCATTTTTGAGGGCTTCAAAATGGTTCTTCCATCATCCTGTGATGGCTTTAAAAGCTACCGATTATGCATAAATGAGCTAACTGCCTTTTTCATAGAATCACAGAAGGGTTAGAGTTGGAAGAGACCTTAAAGATCATCAAGTTCCAACCCCCTGCCATGGGCAGGAGCACCTCCCACTAGAGCAGGTTGCTCAAAGCCCCATCCAGCCTGGCCTTAAACACTCCCAGGGATGGGGCCTCCACAGCTTCTCTGGGCAACCTGTTCCAGTGCCTCACCACCCTCACAGGAAAGAATGTTTTCCTAATATCCAATCTAAATCTCCCCTTTTCCAGTTAAAACTCTTTCCAGTTTTCTAAAAGGGCAGAGGAGGGAAAAGAGCTCAGCGCCATCAGGTCCTTCCCAGCACATCACTGGGTGCATGTCCCGCTCCCAAGACAGGCCTGCATGTTACACAGCCTGGAGGAATTCATTTGGAGTGGAACTGCACTAAAAACCTACTTTCCAGCTAAGCGTTAAGATGCCACCTGTTGCAAACACCGCAAGATGGGATGTTTTAGAGGGACATTTGGTGGCATGAACATAGAACATGATCTCGCAGAACCACATTGCTTCTTGTCAACTTGCTTATAATGGCTCCAATTTTAAGCCGGAAGGGCGCTGTCCTTCTCTTGCCAGCATCTCTCGCTCTTGTGGCAGTTCTGGGTACAGAGAAGCCACACTACAACTTGTAAACCATGTGAGTGTCTGAGCGTGAACCTGAAATTTAATACCGCTCATGCTAAATAAAGTTTAATATCCATTTCTTTGAAAGCTTAGTCTCTCGTTACTACAGAAAGAAAATCTGAAATGCTGACCTCTAACACTCGTCTTTTTTCTTTTTTTTTTCTTTTTGGTAATTAAAGACACGTTTTATGTCTTAAAGCACCTAGAGCTTTAAAAGGGTGCTAATAGGTTCATTGTCGCGCCTCTAGTAACTGCAAGAAATCAGGAAATCCCAGTCCCTAGCAGAGGACAGCAATATACTAGGTTCAGAAAAGAAAGATTTTAGGATACTCAGGTGTCCTAGAGAACTAAAAATAACTCACTCAAATTGTCTTGATTTCTTTTAACAGATAAATGTTTCATTCTACTTAAAATGATCAAGTTTCGATGTTGACATATGACAGATGATATGGATGGAAGAGCTGACAAAAGAGGAGCTGATAACCAAGGCATAAAACAGGTTCTGACCCAATGACCAACGAGCTTAAGTCAATAATATCATCTGGTGACTAGGAAGTGTTCTAGACATATCCTTAAGGTGTGTGACTAAGTGGTTTTACGTAAATATCACCTAAATTTTCCTTGTCATTAAGACAAAGTCAACACAGAAGACAGAGAAGCTAATTCTCGATCTAAAAACCTGCTGTTTCCCTAACAATTTTTTACCCTTTTTTGACTGAAACAATGGTTTGGAACATTTAGAAAGGGTTCTAAAGGATTCTAGCTGCAGTTTAGTTGTCCAGTTCAGGAAAGTCATCTTTACTTGTAAAAATGTAAACTAGATATACTAAGAGTCCTTAACCTCTCCCATTACTGTACTGAAATGGACGGGAAGATTGAGTGGAAAGTGAATCTAAGTGCCAAGTGACTTGTAAGTACGATTTTAATACATTGCTATTTTCTTGTAAGAGCACCTGTTTTCAGAAGTCTTTGTGCTGCAACATTATGTGGATTATAATCTTGAATAACCTAGATATGTCTATGCATATCTGTGACATTTTCTCGTAATACTGTTTAGACCTCAAACTAAAGCTTTGAATTCCTTGCCTACTACAATCTTAGCAGGACAGCACTGTCAGGCGTATACCGACTTTCTTGGATGTTTACTGAATTAAGCCAAATAAATCTGTTTTATAACGCTTGTAGGACAGTCAAGAACAACCCAAAACATTAAAATAAGAAATGTGAAAATGTGGGCATGGTTCCTATGCTTGGTATTGTTTGGGTTTTTAGCACATGCGTTTCACGTGGTGACAAGTGGCTTCTCTGCTGTTCTTTCTGGCTCTTCAACACCTTAAGGCCGTACTGCTGGCACCGCGATCGCTGCGTGATGACATCTGAAGCCAAGCCAATTGTAAGGAAATGTGTTGCTGCGTTCTGTAGTAGTGAGCTGATGAAGGTCACCTCTTTAAAAGGAGCAACATGATAGCCTTCAAAAGGAGAGAGGAGAAACCCCAGCCAAAGAACTGTCTCTCTTGGTCCTCCAGTATTTATGTTCTTGTGTCGCCTTTTTTACAGGAGGATTTTTGTTGGGGCTTCCTTTTATCCATATCTTCTTGTATTTCCAAAGGAAAGGCCTTTAGGTTTTCATTCACACAAGGAAGGCAGAATCTTTTGGAGTAGAACAGACTACATTCCTGTAAACAAAATAACATTATTAGCAGGATACACAAAATGGAACTGCTTAAGTTTGTCTCATTAAACCACATTTATATTTAGAATGAAATTATTCTTCAAGGTTAAATATTCCAGCAATTTTTCTTCTTCCAATTCAGTAATTCTAATGTCTGGTTAGAGCTAAGTGGGTGAAAAATAAAAACTTGGGTCTGCAACAACCACCAACTATTGTGTTGCTCCTTTCAAAGAAGTGACCGTCATCAGCTCCCTGTTACAGAGAACACCAACACATTTCCTTGCAATTGGCTTGTCCTTCAAGCATCATTCATGGTTCTCCTGGCAGGATCACTAAATTCCAAACAGGATGTAATGGGTAAGCTGGAGCTGGTGTTGCTGATGGATTATTCTTGGAGAGTTAAACATGAATAAAGGCATCAGCATGGGTGGATCAGGACATCTTTCTGGGTGTAATGGATTCCACAGGTTTTACCTAAAGAGCAGTTTTCCTCTAAGAGATTTCAGCCATTTCACCACTTCTATCTTGAATAAACGTACTTGCTGATTTCAAACTGAAAACATATGTTGTACTAAAGGTTGAGCTGATGTCTCTTCTCTGAATTCCTGATGGCAAAGTATAAAAGCTGTTGTGCATAAAGGTGATGTTTTCCCTGCCCTTGAAATGGAACACCACCACGATCCAATGCCTTTTATTCACCGTTGGTTCAGTTGGCAAGCATTACAGACCCAGTATTTATTTTTCACCCACTTAGCTCTAACCATGTACTAGTTATTGACTAGGAAGAAGCAAAACTGATGGAATATTTTAATCTAGTTGCAGTACAGAGTTTGGGGCAACTGAAAGCAAAGCTTACTAATGTATTATTCCTTTGCCCTGCAGCAAGACTGAAACCCATGGCTCTCCTGGCGTGCTGATCACTAAATTCCAAATAGGATTTAATGAGTAAGCTGGAGCTGGTGTTGCTGATGGATTATTCTTGGGGATTTAGGCATGAATAAAGACATCAGTTCACATGGACTGGGACATCTTTTTTGGGAGTAATGGATTCCACGCATTTTACCTAAATAGCAAAGTTTCCCTCTTGCCATGGTCATTTTTGGCTGGAGGCCTTGGCTCAGGTATTTCTGTGCTTCTGTTCTTGCTTTTGTTTGTCGCTACCTGGAATTCAGCTGATGATTATACCTACATCAAAATAAGCCTGTTTCTGTGTGACTTTTAAGCCTGAGGAATGACTTCTCTTCGCCTATTGTCCTTCTCTGCACTGACTGCCCAGCACCTCCACACTCAGAGCTAGCGTGAAGCCCTGGTCTCTCAAAAAGCCCCAAAACTGGATTTCAGTTGCACAACCTCCAGAGCCTATTGTTTTTTGTCTTTTAGCATCCTTAATATTTTAAGCTGCCAATTAAAAAGGGAAGATTAGAGTTTTAAATTGGCCCTGCTATTCTTGTTTGTGTTGCAAAATGGCACACAGCTCCCCCCCGCTGCCTCCAGGTTAAGTTCATGGCTCCACAGTGATGGACACTGCCCCACAGGCTGCTCCTGGACAACGGCAAAGGAGGGCAGAAGTTTCCCTCCCTCACCCCCGGTTCTGCAGATGGGGAACTTGGATATTCAGATGCAGCTCTCAACAGATATACAGGTACTCAACTTGCAGTCTTTTAGCAGAAACGAACTGCCAGCTTTTGCTGATTTTGGCCAATGGGGACTCATACAAATCATGAATATGGACCACTGCACATGTGGGCACGGGTTCCATGTACCCTTATTCCCCCTCTCTCAGTCATGGGGATTATTCAGCCTTGCTGTTGTTTCAGCAAATTACATTTATTATGTATAGTCAAGCCCTTCTTTGACCATAAACCTGATAGGGTTCTGCATTTAATTCTTTAATGTGTTTTTACCCCTTCCATGACCAAGGCAAAAAGGGAACCATTTCAATTTCAGACTTAATAGGAAAATTCAGGCGAAACTGAGCTGCCAAAGCATACTGCCAGAGTTTATTTCAGTTTTCACAGGGATCCTGTCTGAAAGTTAATATATACAGGGATATTGTCTTTACCACACTTGTAAAGGAAACACTAAGTAAAGGAACAGTTCAGCCTAACCATGTCCAGGTTTGACCTCACATGACTGAAAGTTGAGTGGAAAGTAGCTGTAGTATTACATTTATCGCTTAATACGTACAGTCGTGTTCAAGGTCAGTGTTTAGTCACTTTCTGCTGAGGTGAGCAATAAGGGATGAAACTTGCTCCCTTTCTCCTCCAAAAGCCACATCATTTCTTTTCCAATGCTTAGTAAGTCTTGTGATAAAAAAAAAAAAAATTGTTTTAAATGACTAATATGGTCGGATTATATAATTTTGTCTCTTTTTCTGAAAGGGAAAGAGGATCAACCTTCCTAAGGACTTTTTAAAAGCATTTTTATGATCTTCCTTTTTGTGGAGTTCTGACAGGTCTTAAGACACTACTGATAATAATTAGAATTATTTCCAGTCAGAAAATAATTCTATATCAATACACTGTGCTACAGATTGGTTCAGTAGGATGACTGGAAGAAATTAGTCGAGTGAGACTTACGAGAACATTGGAAGAAGAGAGTTTATGAGCATTATACAGAACAGTTGCAAAATCTTTGCTTTCATTGGCACAGCAACAATAAGGAAAGACACTTCAGGAGGCATTGGTGGGCTTGTGAAAAGCCTAAAATCTGGTATGTGTCTAAGCCTCCTTACATAAAAAAGATGGCAAGTTAAATCCATGCCCTTTGCCAAGATCTGAGGTCAGAAGCATCTTCATTTTGCCACAGGTCAGTGTAGTACTATTTTGAATTAATATAAAAACTAAAGTAACCTGTCACTGAAAACTTTCCATCAAATTGGTCCAGCTTCTTTGCCAAGGAGGCCCAAGAAAGCATAATCTTCTTCAGCTTCAATTCTTACAACATTATGGAAACACTCATAGTAGGGCTGAGTTGATCTACCTGGGTCAAGCACAAGCAGGAACCAAACCCAATCCACAGAGATATTATCCTAACTTTGCTCTCTCTACTGCCTTGGGTAAGTTTTCACTTCTCTGGATTTTTAATTTTCCCTACATGAAAGAGGAATAGTATGTGTTTACCTATTTTGCAGTGTGGGTGTTTTAAAGTACTAATTATCGTTTCTGCAGATCTCTTTCAATGTTACCTAAGCAGTATTGCTAAATACATTTTGAAACTGTAGTTATATATATGATTCACTATCTGGCCCGGCCAGTTTGGTAAGAAATTTATTCTCAATTATTTACAATCCAGGTTTTGCTTTGAGTGATACTGTCAGGGCAATCTTGAAGACTCAGATAATGAGTAAATGATTGACATATTTCCACAATAGCCAAAATAGGCAGGAATGTCAGAAAGGTTAGAAGAGACTTCTATTGGCTCACTGCTAATATCCTCTTACATTGTTATGCCCTCAATTAAGTGAAAGAATCATTAAATCTCTTCAAAGGAAAAGCCCCACCTTCACTCAGAAATGCACACCATGTAGAAAGATACTGAGAGGCTGAAACTCTATTTCCGACAGATCCAACTGCCAGACTGCCAATGAATCCTTCATAAATTCAAGACCCTTCATTTGGGAATGAAAATGGCTAACTCTGCTCGTTTGCCCAAACTGTGTCTGAGTTGCTAATCCTCTGTGTTAAAAAGGAGGGATAAGCCTGACATGTCAGGGCAGGAATCAAGCTCATAAGCCCAAACTACCTGACAAGTGCGCTTGCCTCTTCCTCTGGCTGTGTGTGGGAGTGAGTCAACTACCAGCCAAGATGAGGACATTGTCACTAGGAAGATCTTGCTCACACGTGAGCTGTGCCTCCACGCAAGTGCCTTGAGCTACCTGGCTCTGGAAACTTGAGCCCAGCTATCAAAGACATAACCAGAGAGCACTGGCACTGCACCTGACTCCCATGTAGTCCTCAGGTAGTTCCAGAAAAGTGGGGGGAAGTATCTCATTTGCAATTTTTAGTCTGACCTTTTGGTGATTTTCATTCCTGTAAATGACACAAGAGACTTCAGAAATAGGAAACAAACCCGATCAGGGGAAAGGTGTAACTGCATGCTCCTTTTAGGACAGTGGACCAAATCCATCCTTGGTGCTAGTTCCTTGCAAGTCAGAATAGCAGCTAAACTTGTCCAAGTGTGCCAATTTCCTTTTGTATCTATCTGCCCAAACCTCTAAATTTTTTCAGTGTAATTTGACCCTTTGTTTTGCTCAAGAGAATTTCCTCAAGTCCCCACAAAGAAATTATCTGGCATTGGCATATGAGCTGTCTCCGTTGCTCAGATTAGATCACCTCATGCTCTGAGACCAGAGGTGTTATTCTGTCCCACCAAAAATATAACTCACCAGCAAACATCATGAAAAAAATAATTCTACATCTTCACAGAGAGTCTTTAACAGGACCGCCTGTTTCAAAACTCTTGCTACTTTCAGTAGGTCATGTCACTGGAACTAGCCCCTAATGACAGTAATTAGAGAATGGGCTGAAAAATCAGAATTTTGCAACTGCTGAAGATTATACTTAAGCCCAAGGTGTGCTCTCACATAGGCACTCCTATTGTATCACCTGTACTCTAAATTCATGCACATCATTCTAGGATAGCAACCAACTTGGAAAGAGAAGGCCTGGGATCCGGCTGCTGTAAGGGCAATGGTGTCTGGTGTCACAAATACACGCCATTGTAAACAATCAGGTGACGTCTCCACATGGGCTGAGCTATGCATGATTTCTGACTACCGCATGAGTCCCAAATCTCTTTCAACCACTGAACTGGCCTGCCAAGGGAAAGAAGAGCAACCTAAGTTTTCTCAATTAATTGTACTGCCTCAAAGAAGCACTGCACAGCCTCCAGACACTGATAATTGTGTAATAACTTGTCTTCATTTTTGCTTTGAACTCACAGCAAACAAAGGGACCGGTTCTGTGCTGAGGAGAAGGAATTAAGACAAGTGTAATTTTACACCACCTTTCTGGACCACACTCAAATTTCATAGCTTAAGGTTGCCTACCAGCTGGTACTCAAATTCATTCTTCTTCATAGAGCTACCACAGCATTTCACAACTCCCTGCTCACTTTCTTTCTCACTTAGCTTTTGCACAGACAATGGTAGCCCTGCGCTGTGGATGCAAACCTAGCAATTCATGGATGTTTATATTCCTTTTACAGGGGAATAAAACCCAATAATCTACTGTCTACCCAACCTTAAAGGTCTTGAAGTAATACATTACTCCCCTTGCATTTTCATGTCCTGAAAAAGAGGAAAAGAGCACTCATTATGTCTGTGAGACTGGACTGTGCTCTTGTGTAAACAGAACACTTAAAGCTGCTGATCATTTTTAATTTAATACGAAGAGCTTTATCTGGGGGAATCAACAAGAACATACAATTAGCTTGCCTTAAAAATAGGCTGTTTGGGTTTTCACGATTTCTTTTTTCTCTAACAGGTCACCAGGACTGGAACAAAAATAAATTATTGGGGAAGCTTGCTTTGCTTGTTACTTACTGTACCAACGCACACCAATTTGCTGCACAAACTGCAATGAGACCCAAGGATGAGGAATTTGTCCTTCTCAGGAGTGAAAGGATCCTTCATGACATAGCTTTCTTCCAAAAGCCTACAAGAGAATAATTTCAGGCTTTTAAGGGTAGATTTCACAGTAGGGGAGAGCTGAAATGGGGAAATTTTGGAGGCTGAAAAGGCATCAGCCTTTTCTACTTGATTTGCTTGGCCTGGTGCCGTATATGAGGCAATGCAGCAAGCTACGCAGTCCCCTTCCTCTTCAAAAATAACATTGTGGCTGCCTTTATTCCTGTACTGCACTTTGTATCTATCTTTCAATAGTAGGGCAGTTTGTGATCCTCTCAACATTATCTTCCTGGGTTTTTCTCAGTGCTCTACCTTAATATTTTTTTTATCTTCCATTTTTATGACAGGTGCTCCTTAGCATGGCCAGCTTCAAGCTACCATTTCAATTGCACAGCTTCTGATTAGAAGTTCTCTTGCAAAACTGTGTACGTGTGAGTATAAAATAAAAAGAGTTTACCCCTCCTAGTTATGAAACTGCTGTAAATCTAAGGATCCCACCTCTAGTAGCTCCTGCTTGCAAGGACAGAGCATTACAATGACCTGAAATACGCTTGCTTTATGTTTCAGACTGTACTGTTTGCTTCAGGTCATTAAGGGAGTGCATTTATTAATAATCTGGCAACCTGCCTGGGAAAGACTAAGGCCTTATTCCTCCTGGGAGCTCCAGGCAAAATATTATAGAAGTCAGCTGGGCACCTGTCTGCACAGGGCACCCTGCAAGGCTGGCTTATTCTTGGACTTTAATCAAACTTGGATTCTGTAGTAAAACGGAGTACAATACATATTTAAAATGTATTCTGCTAACTCATACTGCCTTCTCCTTGTATTACATACATACACACACAAATGTGTGTGTCTGTGAGCATGTTTCTTTTTCTCCCTACTCAAAAAATGGCTCAAGCCTTCCATTGTTAGGAAAGATCAGGCATCTTAACATGGCAGATCACCTAGTAAACGAGTGTCCTAGCGTACAAAGACTGTATTATGGGGAACCGAATGTCTGCAGACAAAGTCATAACTGCGTAGTTTCTAGTCAAACTATCCCTACTTAGCAGAAACGGAAAAAGCTTCCGTCTCCTAAGATGTAAATATGTAGTAAATTTCCATGCATTTTAATGCCATACAATCTGCCAAAGAATTGTCTAATTCAAAAAAAACATTGCCGTTCAAAAATCCACATCACGTCAAACAGCTCTTATAAAGTGGTTTTGCCATGTATATTTAATTCACGCTGTGTTTACCTGTTGCCCAGCTGACACAGCTGTAAGGAAAGGGCTATTCCCAGAAATGGAATTCCATTTGGAATATTTGGGCTATTCCCAGTCAACAATATTCTAGTAAGAAAATAATGGTATAGGTAAATAGCAGGGTGGTTAGTGGAGCTAAGAAACAGGTTAACTACTAAATAAAATCTCTGCATGGTACTGAAGCGGCACAGGAAAGCTGTTTTTTTCTTGTCTATCGACGCTGACAATTTTTAACACTTCTTCCCTTTGGAAAGAGAAGGTCACTTTAGTACCAAGCCTCACATTCAGGGGCAATACGGCATGTCGTCAGGTTCATGCAGTGCACATCAATTCACAGTACAAAGCTTCCAATGCTTGTAGCATAAATGAAGTCTGTAACATGAAAGACTGTACTTACGCAATAGAGCGTGTGTTTGGTGGCTTCTGCCCATAGTACGTGTATGGAGCTGTTAAGCCACACAGCTGACATTTGAACTCTCCTGTAGGCTGAACTTCTTTGGGAGCATCCATCTTTAAGCTACCTACAAGAAACACAAAAACCCGTTAGCTCCAAAATGCAATGTTGGGAACACATCTGCAAGGAGATTAAACAGATGTGGAGCATTTGGCTATGCAAATTAAAATACAATGGAAAATTGACTAATGCAAACCTTGATTAGTAAATCTTTTCCCACAAATCAAGCTGGTTTCCCATGGCCAGTTCAATTTTCAAATTCTTTAGATAGGTTTAGGAATTGCAGCCTGGGAGCCTAGCTATAAAGTTCCCCCAATTATTTAAAACTTGATCCTTAAAAGAATTTAGGTAACAAAGTATACAGCTGTGATCTGGAAAACCATCTGCTCAACTGAGGCCTACGCTCTCTAAGTGCTTCCCTAGAAGCAACTTGTTATCTGCTGTGTATAATTCTAATCCTGTTCTCCTCCCACAAACTGCAGATGGAGCCACGAAAAGATTTGGGACCCTGCTCAGAAGACAGGTAAAAGAAAGGCAGGTGTGGCAATGATATCCTGTGTCTTTTTCTTTGCTTCTGGTTCACCTTCAAACAGTTTTGGGAGCCTAACCCTGACTCCTTGCTCTTATCTGGCTTCCTATGGAAATGAGGCTGATGTAATCATCCTCTGCCTAGATAGAGTGTTGGCCCATTCAAGCCACCCAGAACAGAGGAGGAGGTACCTTCAAAAAAGTTTAGGTCCAGTAACTTTTGTAAAAATGGGTAGGAGAGGGAGCCTCTTGCCTTATCCTCATGGAGGATGCCTATCAGAGAATCTGCATATAGGAAAGCTATTGTCCATCTGTCTGAAAGATTTCAAACATCCTTTACAAAGCTATCAGTCATGAGCTATCAAAGTAGCAATCAGTCATGAGACATAAAACATAGGAAGCCATGCTTCATCAGCTCTGGTGCTTACATGATGAATTGTTTAAAATCTTGGTCATTGATTTTCATTTGGGAGCTTCACTGATAGCACTTTAGTTGAAAGTCACATGCTTTGTCAAAAACCATGGTGCTGCAAGTATGCTCTTGGGACTTTTGGTATGTATGATCAGATCAAGCACAGCTAACCACGCACATACCCCAAAGTTGCACCAATCCATAAATGAAATACCATCAGTTGTTTGCAAATTGGTTATCTTTGCTCACCTGCACCATCTTCTTGAACAGATACATTCACCTTGCAGTTAGCAAGAAAACTCAAGCTTTTAGCTAAAAGCCCTTACATTTCTCATGGCTTGCAACTTTCTGTTTGTAAGCCCGTCAGCTTTTTTAACTGAAGAACTGGCATCAAGCCTCCAGGAAGGCAAGCATTAGGAGCTCTGATTTGGACAATATCTCAGCATTTAGGTTGTGTGTGCTCACAGCTGAGCACACATGCAGCCTGCCTAAGGACAGCTGGTCATTCCCACTCTTCTAGCTTTGCAGCCATACCCTTCCCTAGCAGGGCTGATTCACTAAGGCCATGGTTCCATTTATGTTTTAGCTCAGCCCAGGGGTTTTGTTTGAGAACAAATTGCCCGACTGTCTTGGCTTCCCCCACTTGGTTTTGCATTGTGGAGCAACCTCAAAGCCCACAAACTGGACAATTCCAGATGAAACTAAACCGGAAGACATGCTCTAGAAGCATACCCAATACTTTTCAACCTGAATGCCCAACTAATGGCCTTTCAGTCTACAGGCTAGGACCAGAGGTAGTTTGAAACATCCTGAAACACAGAGAGTGGACAGCTGGTAGCCAACACCAAACACCTTGGTCTATGTTTTCACTCTAACTGCATCATGCTCACTATTAATGTGGTAATAAATAATAATTAATAATAAATAAACAAAAACCTTTTTTTTTCTTTACTTCCAATATACTTCTTTTTTCTCTTGTCTTAGGGAATTAAATTGGCTTGCAGAGGAATCCAACAACTGCTAACAGCAGTACAAGGTAAGAGGCAAACCTACACACCCAGGAGAAAGGGAGGGCTGAGATGAGAGACCTGTATTTTCCCTCTTTCAATGACAGTACACTGCTATTTCTGCTCACCCTATGTGGTGAAACTGAATCCTTAGAGACATATGCTGCTAAGGTGAACTAGGGGCAAGGTGAAGCAGAGCTGTGACTACTTGTCATCTAATGTTCCAGAAGAACAGGGAGCCCCAAGATCCTCAAAGGTTACAGAGGCTTCGAACCAGACACCCAGTTCAGAAAGTCCTGTTAAATCCTGAAACTTAACTTTAGGAATAATCTCCCTTACCTCATCATTCTTTCACCACCAGCCTTTGCACTGCTGTTCCTGGCATTTTTAGTACAGGAAGTTCTTCAAATCTAACACAAATGAGGCTGGGTACTGGTTTAAGAAATAAATCCTTGTGAATACCTTAGGCAACTACAATTTTTCAAAAGTGACGTAACCCTTGACATATCATGTATTTTCCCTACCTTGCAGGGATGCCTGAGAGAATTTAATTAACTAAAGCACTTTCAGATTTTTCAGTTAGATATATGGCATGTATATGCCACTTATCTCTCCCTGTATAATACAACAGTGATTCTTCAAACTATACACAAAATTCAACTGAGAAGTCTGCTTTTTGAACCCTGCACTTCAGGTTTACCAGATATGTCCCCGAAACATACCTACTCGTACCTTTTCTATAGGTAGTCAGTGCTAATACCGATACAGCAACCTGTGTGAATGACATTCAGCCCCAAACATTGTATGCAATTTCTTATAATCAGCCTTTTTTAAAAAGGGAAAATAATTAACCCCACAAAGGTAGAATATGGAAAATAAATGCAGAAGACCATCACAGTTCTTTCTTTTCTTGAAAATAAAGCAAAACACTAAGAGCAACAAAAAAAGGACTATTTATGGCAGTGAGGATCACACACTTTGGAATGAATGTGTGCTGATTCCAAGTCAAAATAACAGCCCTGGGTTCAGAGCTGAAGTACGTTAGATATAGAAACACCTGCTCTCTTACAGACCATTGGCATGTAGAACAGAATCTGTTCAGTGACTACCACTGGGAAGGAATGATATCTATGTACAAACAGATTTTTGGCTATGCCAGTTGAAAAGCATATGATCCTGTCTGCAAGGCACAGATGAATTTATGATGCTTTCCATTTTACTCCCAGCTTACAAGTCATTGGTATCATCTGTACCAAGTTTTATTTCACTGGGAACATCATTTGTCCTGAGAGCTTGTCTACACAGCAACACTTGGGAAAGCTAAGGTCACTAACTCAAGGTGTGAAGTTAATGAGCATATATAGATTTCAGAGTCAATGCTTCCATTCAGAAGTAAAATTTACTACATAACAAAAGAAAGCCATCTTCCTTCTCAAGAAAGCAAATTATTGGCAGATGTAACAAGCTTTTAGTTTATGCATGTGCTTCATACCTTTAGTTTAAACTACCAAGCAGTCAAGTCCTAAGATACACTCTCTCACAAAGCTTCCAGTGCTTCCAAAATACTCGTCTGCAACTAAAAGAACCACATCTTTATGTGAGATAGCAAGTGCAGAGAAGCAATTCTGGGACAAAACCACTGTTGAGACAGACATCGGTTTATCACAAAGCTCACTGGTCTGGCCTTACACACCATCATAGCAAGATGCCTGATATGGTAACTATGACAAGGTGCCTGCCTCCCCTCCAAGCAGACGTACGAAGCATGAGTGAGAACTCATTCCTCTCTAGCATACCAACAACAGGATGAAGGATCTCTCAAGGAGATAGAAGTCTAGAGCACTAATCCCTTCGTGATCATTACAAGCAAATTTGTGACCTCAAGTGACCCAAATCATCATGAGTGCTAACACTGGCTTTTTCTCTTGTCCTTGAAATTTTTTGAAGCAGCACCAAGTCCCAGTAATGTCAAACATCTGTCTGGCTGGTATGTACTGAAAAAGTCTTCTAGAACAGCTTGTTTAGAACTGAATTCTGCCCAAGTGTTTGCCATTTTGGCTGGAAGCTTCAAGGTACTTACATACTTTAAGCACATGCATAACTCTTCTGAAAAGAGCACAGCTGCCTACACATACGTGATTACGAAGCAAACATTGAACGAGCATGCTCAGCAGAAACTTGCCAAGTCAAGCCCAGAACACTGCAGGACATGTATGAGGTTGGCCCACGTGTCATTGCATAAAGGTAAAGCCTGCAGATTTAAATGCCATACTGAGGAAAAAATTGCAGTAAAAGAAAGGCACAGGTTAGATAGCAGCGCTGAAAGAGTGTTTCTCCATGCTGTGACTGATACACGATATGGATGTGGGGAAATGGCTCTCAATGTAGTTCTCTAGGGACTCCTAAAAACTTCAGGGCAGTTCTGCTCAAAGCATTCTGCTAACAGGCCTGGAAGGCATGCCAGAAATAATAAATCACCATTAAATTGTCAGGGTCAGTGGCAAAGTAGTGGCACAGATAAGTAATCTGATTTTCTTTGCTTCAAACCTCATTAGCACAAGTCTTTACAATGCATAGGTTAAGCTCCTCTTAATACTCCACAGGAGACTCACATATTTCTGAGTCACTGATAAACTAGAGAAACTATACAAGAAAAACAGCCTACAAACACACATAGACTTTGATTTGAAAGGCTGTCAGATAAAACCAATACTGACACACCTTTAATCCTCTCCAATTAAACCCCTGTTTCTTTCTCCTGCCAAGATTTTCCTGCAGTATCCACTGTTGATGACGATGACCTATTAAAATATTCACAGCTTGATTCTCTGCAGGAAGGAGGGCTCTCTAATAGAAGAGTAGGAGCCACTGAGTTCATAGCCTGGTAAATGCCAAATTATTTTGCAGTGTTTGGTGTGATATAAATTTAAATACACTATGGCACCAGGAATGCACTCACCTCCTTCACAAAAATGATCTGGTGCCTAATTGCTCAGGTAGTAGATGAAATAGAAAACCTTCTTACTTGGTAATTAATCCCCAAGCGAACAACTTGCTCCCTCCAGTTCCTTCATGTTACTGCCCTGAAGGCAGATTTAGGTCACCTGTTGGCTGCCTCCCTGCACTTCCTTTGAGGTGACTTACCTTGAGTTTAGCTAACAAATTAATCCTGGAATGTAATTTCACCAAGCATGGCCATTTGGAACTTTTATCCTTATTACCTCTCCCAAAGATTACTTGATTGAATTAAAGCCTTGACTTGTTGCAGCAACTTTTCCCTTCAAGCCGGAGGGATTGTGCTGGTAGAGCTGTGTTTTCTGTGCACTGAAGGAACTAAGGTCACTACAGCACACAGGCTTCCCTCGAGGTATGGGGTCATACAGCAGGCCCCAACCCCTGCTTTTTAACAACAGCTTGTATGGACTCCCTGTGGCTGTATGATAAACAGCCTAGGTGGTCATAGATGTGAAAGCGAGCCTGTTTTCTCAACGGTCCTAACGAATGTTTGAGCAGGGTACGTCAGCAGAAAGAGAGGAGGCAAGCAAATCAAACCCCTTCCTTTGGTAAAAAGGCTTTCCAAACACAGAGGAATCTCCAAAAAGGCATCAAATGATGCCCAACTTAACAAAGCTGAGAAACCAACACTCAAAAAAATCTAGCCTGAGTACTCCTTACTTGAATATGGCAGGCAGCCAGCTCTGAATTAGATAGCATTTAATAAAGAAAATCTCAAATTAGGTGAGAATTTAACAGCTTCAGACAGGAATGCTGCAACAAGGCACCGATTAACCAGTGTATACCACTGTCCTCTACTGGACACATCCGACCTGTACAGCCCTGGTCTCTGGCAGTTCCACTGTTAGTAGCTACAGTGAATTCTCATTTCAGCACCTCAGCTGCTAGAAGTTATTCAGTTGTTAAAAGCACAGCTAAGTGGATCACACAGTAAGATTGAATGAGAGAATGAAATAAAAAGAAATTGCACAAGAATTTATGGTAGAGGCCATCTCCATGCCTGGTTGCAGAAGCACTCTTTGCTGTGTAACAGAACAAAGAATCCTGACAGAGAAGGGAAAACTACAGTGTCCTTAGCTCTTCCTTTCCATTCCTTCCCCTCAGAATTAATCTGTGGTCCTATCAGGGTTTCTGCTTGACCCCCTCATTCCTGTTTCTTCTTCTCCTCTTACAACAGGCTTTCCTAAGCAGAGTACAAAGCATCTAGCATTCTGCATGTAAAAAAGCCTAGAAATTAAAAGAAGGTAAACTTACTGTTCTTCTCACAGCACAATTATAGGGACTTACTGGAGAGGAGGTAACGCAGCAGATCCAAATGCTGAAGTGTTCAAAGTGAACATCAGTTCTGGATTACAGCTATTCCTTGCCAAAACAGGGAAACCAGACCCAAGGCCTGATTTCACTAATTTCCCTTCTGGTATAGGCACAAGAAATAAACACGCTATGGCTATAGATTACCCCCTCCTGAACTGATTTTGTCTTCCTTTCAAATTGTAGCTCTCTATACAGCTTTGTTAGAGTAATATTAATAGTGGGGAAGAATAAAATGGCATGGTTTTATTCATTTATAAGTGATGATGATTCAAGTTGTCCTTAAAGAAAGTTTATGGAGGGCCACATATGTACCACTAAAAGTATCAGCTTGGTTAAGCACAATCTAAACTTAGTGCAACACTTTCCAACAGAGTTTAAAAATAGCAACACGGAGATTTTGTGGAAATATAGGAGAGGCTAACGCAGTGTTTTGGGAAATGAGACACTACAAGTTGATATAATCCTGAAAGAAATATATATAGCTTCACTGATTTATCTCCCCACAGAAAGCAAAGTTGGTACTGTAAGCAAATACTCAGTCCCCACTATGTGGGGTCACATGTTACAATGTCCTTGCTGTGTATAGCCAGTGCCCACTTTCCCCTGTGACCAGCAAGATGTTCAATATTAATATACAGAGAGAATTCTTTCCAGTAAAATGGGACTAAGGGTCTCAGTTTGTTAGGACTGAGCTCAAGTCAAAGACTGCACAACGAAGTAAAGCAAAACCTTCATAAAGAAAACACAGAACTGCTAGAGGGGTAGGAGGGTATGGGGTAAAGACTGTCATATTCAAGAAACCGTGAGAACAAAGACTTATACCTGCTATACATATACTTTCTCACGCACATAAACCCACACACCTTCTTAGAGGCATATCCATTTCCTCAGAAAGATATGTTCCTCAAGTTTTATTATCCCAGCTGTTGTGAACAGCAAGCACACGAAAACACCAACGCACAGGTCTGCAGGCAATTCTAGATTAAGCGTGAACAAAAACCACGATTAGTCTCTCTCCTTACACAAACAGACCATTTTAAACATCACTGAAATATGGAGATATTTACTGAGGTTCTCAGAGCAGATTAAGAAAGAAACTGTGGTACCCCATCTCTCATATATCTTGCGAGCTTCCTAACTCTCCCTCATTGTTCAAGGGAAATTGAGTACCAGATTGTTTGCATGGCTCTACAGTGCTCTAAAGTCAAAGCTATGATCCCAACACGACCTTGGCTCAAGTACAACCTCATACTAGCAATGCCTACATATGACAAGAAACAAAGATTTCCCCTAAGCTCCCTAAAGCTCCTCTGTGCATGTCCAAAAGCAGTGCTCTTGCATAGCTCTGAACTTCCCAGGAGTCCTCTTCCCAGTCTCCTTCAAGGCTGCATCCTGTTGCTCCAACCTCTACTCACAAAGTTACTCAGAAAAAGCAATCCGTGGCCACTACACTCTATTAAACAAACAAAAAAAAACCCCTTTTTCAACAAAAAACAACAACAACAAAACAAAAACAAACAAACAAAAAAACAACAGACGTTGCATTAAAGCCCTTATGTAGTAGAAAAAAAAAAACGAAAAAGAAAAGAAAAAAAATCAGAATCAAGCTTGCGCTCTACTTCCAGAATCGTGAGTCCTTCCTGTTAAGCAGTCACCCTGGCCAGCAGGCTTCTGCTCAGGAAACTTTCTCTCTCGCCTAGACTTTTCTCATACTTGCTTCTGCAGTTTGAAGGGGAGGTTCTCTCCCCTCATTGTAACTTATGCTCCAGTGAGTCAGGCATTCTGGAGATGGGGAAGCGCCCATTTGAAACTTTTCCCGCTCCAAGCAAAGCAGGGGGCTGGACGCTGCTCTCCCACCTCTGCAGCGATGCTTTCTCGACCCGCTGTCTTCCGTGACGGAGAAGCCCCGTGCCCCGCCTCCGCAGCAACAGCCGAGCCACTCTGGGTCCTGCCCGAAAGAGGGCTCCCACCCACCCGTCTTCCAGGGAGGGATCCCGGCAGGCAAGGAGAACAGAAACACCTCTCTCACATCCCAGACACGTTGCCTGCTAAAGAGAGATTAAAACAGTCATTCACGCCCGCGGTCCTTCGTTAGTAACACTATTATCTACGGGCGGGAACTGTCCCGGGGG
>VZRU01020208.1:19256-30431 GCA_013398155.1 Pedionomus torquatus | reverse complement strand
GGCTGAACAGCCCCAGCTCCCTTGGCCTGTCTTCATAAGAAGTGGAGGAGAGAATTGTTTTTCTTAAGGTTTTCCAGTAATTTAAAAAGGAAGCAGTGCCCTCCCTCACCACTGGCTTAGCAATGTAGGTATTTTCCTCTTTAGAGCAGACAAATAAGCTGGAGAGCGAGCAACAACACAAACAGGTGACATCTGAACAAAAGCATGAGGAAGAATCAAAGAAGTGAAACTCAGCTGAGGGATGGGGTAAGGGAGTCCTATTCACAGAATCGTAGAAATGCCTGCATTAGAAGGGACCTTTAAGATCATCTAGTCCAACCATAATCAAACCATATTCAGCCTACTCACAACTGTAACCAAGTTTATTTCTGTAATACCTACTGAAAAGGCCTGAAAGGAAGGCTTTGGTAAGCCCCAAATAAACACCAGCATGTAAAAACTTCAAATCTAAATTTAAGAAGGACTCACTAACATTAAAAAAAAAAAAAAAAGGAAAAAATAGTTTGACAGCCAGTTTACTTCCCAAGCTAAAGAGAATGGGAAACAAAACCAAGAAATCCCCAAACCCACCTTTCCCTTACATATTCTCTTAACAAAGGTTCAAATGTTTCCCCCGCCCCCCGCAGATAAGAAGAGAAGACATCCCTTCCACCCACAGAAGAAACCGAGTCTTTGGTCCTCAACTGAGCTAGCCTCAAGTTTCCAACTGCAAAATCATCTAAGAATTTGTTATAAAAAACATGTTAAAGGTGTCCTTACTTTGGGCCAGCAGACATCACGGGGCAGCTCTCCTCTGTGCAGAAATCCGTAATGGTCCCATAAAGCATATTGATCTGGTTGAAGAAGTCAACAGCTGTAAAACATTTAAGCCATGGATTAACAGTGTATTGGCAACTGGGGTTCCCTACACCCATAAAACACACGCTGCTGAAGAGGGTCCTGGGGTACTTTTTGTGGAGAAAAAAAGAAAATCTCACAGTTATTGCTTTTTAAGATGTATCATAAAGGAGATGTAACCACCAACTCCCCAGGCCTCTGGCAAGAACTAATTCATTGTTCCCTCAGCAAAATCTTCATTTGAAAGAACAAAGGGGAAAAGGAAAGCGGAGTTACTCCCTTTTCTGAAAGTTTGGTGCCTTTTAGTAGAATCCTCACATTCTACTGGCAAGTCTGGAACAGAACAAAGATTTTTAACTTTCCAAGTAGAGAGAACTGTTGTTAGCGGATGCTGGCAACCCTTGGGCCTTGTATTCCAAAAGCTGAGCTTTTTAAAGAACATTTCACAGAATCGCAGAACGGTTTGGGTGGGAAGAGACCTTAAAGATCATGGAGTTTCATGTGGAAAGACTTATTTAGAGTAGTTGGTGAGACCAAATTATCCCGTATTGCTGTTGTTGCAGCTTTTGCCAGCTTCTGGGAAGAAACCCCTTGTTTCTGGCCAGAGAAGAGCAGGGATTAAGTGATACCTAATGATTTTCTAGTGTGCTGTACATTCTCTGCCTCCTTGACCATAAAAGATCTGTGCTGAGTATTCAACAGACCTGCAGTAACTTGGTTTATTTAGGGGAAAGCTCATGGTCTGGGGTAGATATAGTGTGGATTCCTACCCAGAGTCTTCTCAAACTAGAGTTTTTTTATTTAGTGAGTTCCTTCACCATTGAATCATAGAATGGTTAGAGTTGGAAGGGACCTTAAGGATCATCAAGTTTCAGCCCCCCTGCCCTGGGCAGGGACACCTCCCACCACACCAGGTTGCTCCAAGCTCCATCCAGCCTGGCCTTGAACCCCTCCAGGGATGGGGCAGCCACAGCTTCTCTGGGTGACCCCAAAAACACGCTCCTCTCAATCTGGTGCTGTGCCAAAGAGAAGCCATCACATTACTGGCTACACAGCCCAAAATCATGGTCCTCGCTTAACTCCATTACAGAGACAGTTTTGCTGTACCAGCATCCTAAATGTAAGCCCCAGCAGATACCGCCTTCTGTGAGAGTAACTGAGAGCTGAAGGAAAGGAAGGGTTAAATATTGCAGCTCCCCTCACTGATTTTTTCCAGAGAAAAATCAAAGATTACACCAACATCATGGCAGTAGTTACAGCTACTCTTCAGCAGATGCAGGTTACACCTTACAAACGTGTCATGCAGCTTCCCAGGTACCAAAAGAGGGAAGCAAATCAAAACAAAACAGTATGGCATGCACCTAGCACAGCTCATCTCCAAATATAAAATATATATGTTCTATTTTTTTTCACCAGGGAACAGCAAAATAAGGTTGAGAAAGGTTGATACAAGTTACAGAGGAGGAGGACCCTAAAGCTTGTTTGGGCAGAGGGAGGAGGCAGCTAACACTGAAGGCAGCAAGAAATTGTTATATACAGCCCTTGTTTATTTAAGTGTGCACAAGAACTGCTAATTAAGTTTCCATTCCCTGCTCCCAGCAGAAACCACAGCCCAGCGTTTGCTTCCAGGCAAGCATGTTCAAAAAAACCCCCACCGACACCGAGGAGATGAGTGATTATCAGGAACCCCACGCTCGCAGGTCTCAAAAGGCCCCGAGACACCACCCCCAGCAAACAAGAAAAGCTCAAGAACATCCTTTCCAACACGTGTAAAGCTGAGCAGTATCACCGCATGTTTTCATTTCCTCTTTTTGTACTCATTGTTCTGAACTTTGGAGGGCTCGGTTTATTTTTTCCAAGTGCTGTTCTACTCGAAGCGCGCGCTGTCCGGTGTTCTGTGACAAAGACAGGGGCAAGATGTACTTCTGAAATGATTTCTTTTTAATATTTTCCAATGAAACTCAAACCAAACCAATCATACACTTCCCACCTTCGGATTTTGAAGATGATCAAAGGGCTGGAGCGCCTCTGCTCCAAGGACAGGCTGAGGGAGCTGGGGCTGTTCAGCCTGGAGAAGAGGAGGCTCCGGGAAGACCTTCCAGCAGCCTTTCAATATCTAAAGGGGGCTCCAGGAGAGCTGGGGAGGGGCTGTTCACAAAGGCTGCTGCGATAGGACCAGAGACAATGGACTTAAGTTGGAGAAGGGTAGATTTAAGTTGAATATTAGAAAAAAATTCTTTCCTCTGAGGGTGGTGGAGCACTGGAGCAGGTTGCCCAGGGAGGTGGTTGAGGCCCCTTCCCTGGAGATATTCCAGGTGAGGCTGGATGAGGCCCTGGGCAACCTGGGCTAGTTGGGGGTGTCCCTGCCACTGCGGGGAGGTGGGACTAGATGGCCTTTGGAGGTCCCTTCCCACCTGGATGATTCTACGAATTTTTTAAATTTTTTATTTGAAAAATCTTCCCACCTTCAGATATTTTTTTTATTTGGCAGGTCTTCCCATATAAGTCTACTTCTATATACTATATACAACTGCATGTAAGTCAGCTCATCACCGTAAGACATCAGTGAGGCTAAGAGCCGAGGGAGAAGCAGCAGAGCAGGCACATTGGTTCCTGTGCTCTTGCTGCTGTGAAGGGCAAACCCAATGACATTACGTTGCATATTTTATTTCCTTATTAAATTATTTCAATCTACAGAATGGGCTCCCAGCTCCTATTAACTGGTACTAGGCGTGGGAGAGGGATGCTCTAAAGGAAGGGAGCACCTAATCAGTTAATCACTTCTAGACACACACACACAAAATAAACATTAAACCCCCACTTTGCTGCAGGAGGCACGAAAAAGGACCATTTAATTACAGAACACAGCTGGTACCAAAAGGCAGCTCCCACTCCCTTGTCAAGTGCTTGTGTGCCTTTTGCCACGCAGCTAATTAAGCAGTTAAAGTCATTTGGGAGGGAAAAAACCACTGCCACAGAGGAAAGGCGGCGGAAGAAGCACCAAAAGGGAAGGATGCCAGCAGTAAGTGAAGCATCTTTAGTAATGCTTACTCATAAAAACGGGCTGGCTTCTTCTCTAGACAGTTTTGCAATACGGCATGACTGAAGGATGGTGTCAGCAATTTCAACATGCCCTGGGAGCAGCGGCAAATCATATTCCAGAGCACCGGGTGGCTAATTAAGAACCGGAAGGTTGAAGTCAGTAGACGGTTTCACTTCCCAAACATGTCAAAGGGCAAGAAGAAATAAAGAGAACCACGTAAACAATTAGAAGACATTTATCTTACGTGTAGCTTACACCGCACTGCGGTGCTGCAACAGAAACACACTGAGCCAAAGGCACAGGAGCTGAGGAAATACCCAGATGGTCTAAAGAGTCTGTGGCAGCCAGAACCCTGCACGGGCTGTGGAGTGTGACAGGACGGGGGTTAAGCCATTCTTTAAGAGAAGAAAGCAGGCAGTAAATTCATGCAGCAGGGAGGGGAAGGAGGAGGAAACATGGTCAAGCGATCAGAAAATACTAATTTGGGCATCATTGTTTGGCCTGACCAAGCACCAAAGGAGAGAGAAAGGACAAATGGCTTTAGAGGAAGTTAAAATAATGACATCAGACACTTACCCGAGCAAAGGCTCGCAACTTAGGAAAAAAAAAAAAAAAGAAGGAACTAACTTTAGGAAAATTCCAAAGATCAATCTGTGGGTTTACTACAGGCCAAAGGAAATCCAGGCCATACGTGACCTCAGCCTTTTAGACCTGGCCCTCACATGTAACTAAATTAAGGTTTTAAGCTTCATGTGCTGAGGTTCCACTATACCACTGGGTAACAACCCTAGCTAAAAAGAGCTCGATTAAACGTATTAGGACAGCAGTGACAGGCTACTTTCTAAAAACAGCAGTGACATTTCTGCTGCAGCATTTGTTTGTGATCAAGTCCTCACACTAAGAATAAGAATTATTTTGTTAACAGAAACATATTTTTGGCATAAGGGAGATTTAAGGAGGTTTTTTTGTCTGGGTGAGTCGCTCTGCATCCGTCAGCTCTCGATGAAACAACACTCACCTCTCCCAACGGCAGCAGGACAGAAGAGCCAACCCCATGAGAAAGGAGCACAGAGTTCTCCTCCCACAAGTGTCACCCCACATTTAACACCCCCCCTTATGAAAAAAAAAACCCACCACCCCACATTATCTGACTTACTGTTAACTGCAACCCATTCGTTTAAGTCTTCACCCTCTGGAAGCATAACCGCCATCCGGAGATTACCGCTGCCAAGCGTGGCTTCGGCATGTTTTAGCAGCTCGTACTGGTGAGAGCCCTCTGGAATATTCTTCTTTGGTTTGAAGGTTTTGGAAGAGCGACTACCACTGCAAACAGGAAAGGAAACGGTTAGAGAACTCATGGGAAGGGAAGGGAAAAAGAAAAGAGCGGACAAGTTATGCATAAAAGACGGGATTTATATTAAATACTTTCCCCGCTCCCGTATTTTCATGTTGATAAAGGGTATTTAACAAAAACTGGGATGCAAAACTAGCAAGTGCTTTGACCTGTTGTTTTAAATAATTAAAGGATTCTCCAGTAGCCTGCCTACTCGGCTGCTCACTCTTAAGCCAGCTGGACACCTGGGAAAGTCCAGATTCTCTTCCCTCTCACAAACTAGATCATGGGCAAGATGAGATCAAAACTATTACCTTCCCCGGAATTTGGACAGTCACATGTCCAGGCCAGCAGCCCAGTCAAACAGAAATCCTTACTCTGAACAGTCAGGAAGCTTGTCATGGTAATTAAAGACATTATTTATTTAACAGAAAAAAAAAAAAAAAAAACCAAACATGTTCTTTTTCAACACCCAACTTTTCGAGACATAAGGTGTCAGGGTAACATGGAGGTATTCTCAAATGAGGTATGATGGGTTAAGCAGTTACTGCTAATTCCTCAGAAACAAGTTTCTGTTCTTTAGAAAAGTCTACTTTCTGCACGGCTAATTGAGTCAGAATATTATCTTAGCTACCAACGTTAAAAAAAAAACCCAAAACTTTTTCTGTGTCTGGTATTGTTTAGGAATTGAAGCTTTTTTAAAATACAGTTGCTCAAAAATAAACTAACACTTTCGCTAAAGACTGATAAAATTCCGTATTTTCCACAAACTTTCTATGTCCTTTTTGCCTGGTTTCCCAGCATATGGACCTTTCAGCCAGCAGTTAGCCAAGAAATAAGGATGACAACTTCTACAACTTCCACATAAATATTTTCCTGACCTATAATTTTGTTTGAAAAACACAGACTGGCTTAGAAAAAGCTTAAGAAGTTTCAATTTTAAACGATGGCAGCGAGCCTGGATGGCACACAAACCCCTCACATGTCAGAAACATGAAGTGTGAAGTTAAATATTTGCAGAAAGGTGTCAAATAAGCCAATATTTGCAAATGTTTTAATGTATGAGCTGGGAAAAGATTTCTGTTGGAAAAGGAAAATCAAGCTCTGAATTCCAATAAAGTGGAAAGATGTGAAACCCAGACAGCAGAATTTTCATGACAAATACTACCCGGTTCTTGTTTCTTTTAGATACAGAAAGTTTGCCCATTTTTCACCAACTCTTTGCAGAGCCAAACAGAAATTGTTATTAGTAGGTTGTGGGGGTTCTCCACGGCTCGCTAACTTTTGAAACTGGGTGTTTGAGCAGGCAAAGGTTGTGGCTTATCTTTGGGGCAGCTCCCCACACAGAAGCACTCAAAGAAACTTCATTCTGTATCGCGTTGTCCCCGCTGCACCACACTACGGCCAGCAACAGAACATTAATGAAGATCACTCCTCTCTACAACCCTGAACGCCAACAGCTCTAGCACAGGCCCAACAAAAACAACCTTTATTTCCAAAACACATCACGGCAGGTGAAGGAGAAAGTGCCATTTGGCAACCAGAACTGCCCAACAGGTCATTTAGTCTCAGTTCAGACCTGAAAAAGAGCAACGGAAGAAGAAAATGGACTGAGTTCCCCAAATTCTCTCGGGCAGGTAACAACATCTCTGCAGGGGCACCTTTGGGTATTAAGGGGTTCCCACAGGTCTGGCTGGTTAGAGATTTACATGGACCAACACTAATGCAGTCAGCTACAAAATGCAATTAAAAGCCAGAATAGGGAGAGGAAACGTCCAGCTCCCCTATGTTCTGTTACAGGACACTTCTAACATGCACCCAGTCGTTTGCATTTCACCTTAAGCAAGGATACCAGATTCAAATCTTCAAAATAATTGCCTGCCAGTGGGAGTGAGGAGTTTTCGTGGCTCAGGGAGTTCCCTTCGCCTACCAACCCCTCCAGCCACCTGTGTCTGTCCCCAGGCCAGGCTCAAACCAACACTGGAGAAAAAGCAACTGGGGAAAAAAAAAAACAACAAAACCACACACCAAATTAAAAATCTAAATCTTTTAAGTGACTTCTTAAGAGACTCAAATGTTTCTCTTCAGGGAAACATCCACTTTCTAGCCACTATGCTGACACGGGGGGTATAAACACAACTGAAAACACGTGGCGATTGCTTTGGTGTACGGCTGCCCAGGCAGGGCTGGCACAAGGCAACAGTCACAGCAACGGAAGAGAAGAGAGAGAGAGACTGGTATAATCATCTTCCCACACGTGGCACTGTAAGCAAAAGCTAAACACAAGCACAGCACTTCATAACTTGCTCCCTAGATTTTGGTCTCGCTCCGTCATTAACTAGGCAATGAGGGAAACCCACTCTTAATACTTTCATGGAAAGCAAACCAAAGGTTTCCACAGACTTACCACCACTCCAAAGCTCAGGTCACTCTTTCACTATAAATTAGAAAAGAAAATAAGTGATTCCTTCCCCACACACTAAAATAGAAACCCCAATTCCTAAAGCCTACTCTTCCTTCCAGCACATCTCAAAACCTAAGATACATCACCTTCTCTTTCGCAATAATGTCATTTTCATACCATAACGACGACTGAACAACTTCACTGCTGTCACTGCTCCGGTGCTGTTGCCCAAGGCAAGATCTACAACCTCCTTATGAACTACTCCTGGCTCCATGGAGCTCCCCAGGAGGGATGGGGAAAGCTGTAACCAGAGGAAAGGAACACTTACCCAGGGGATTCCACCCCACTTACAGCTTCTATGGAAAATCTTTGGGAGGAGAAGATGGTATAGAAACATACAAAGCAGTAAATGGAAAAAGGCTAAGAAGTAACTAAACCAAGAAATCACTCAGTTTTTAGCAAATGTAAGCCAACAGAAGGGATAAGGGTTAGAGAACAGGGCACAAGGAAATCACCCCCCATCCCTGGAGGGGTTCAAGGCCAGGCTGGCTGGGGCTTGGAGCAACCTGGTGTGGTGGGAGGTGTCCCTGCCCAGGGCAGGGGGCTGGAACTTGATGATCCTTAAGGTCCCTTCCAACTCTAACCATCCTATGATTCTATAGTGAAGGAACTCACTAAATAAAAAACTGTAGTTTGAGAAAACCTACCCCAGACCATGAGCTTTCCCCCAAAATAAACCAAGTTACTGCAGGATACCCAGCAGAGATCTGTCCAGAGACACTAGAAAAATCATTAGGTACCGCTTAATCCCTGCTTTTTCTCTAGTGAGAAACAGGGGGTTTCTTCCCAGAAGCTGGCAAAAGCTGCAACAACAGGAACACAGGATGATTTGGTCTCACCAACTATTCTAAATAAGCCGTTCCATGTTTGCCTCCACTGTCTTTCTGATCCCCAGTTCCCAAATTCAGCCCAGCCATCCTAAGAGCTCACACGAAAGGCAGGCAGGCAGGCACCCAAAAGGAAAAGCAATTAGGATAAACGCAGGCTGCTAGCCGTCGCGTGCTGTGGAAATATCTGCAATTTTGGCAACAAATTATCAGAATTCCATACATTTATGCAGTTCACCGTATGTGAAAGCAGTCAGCTGTGTGCACCATCATACACTCGAGAGAAACCGAAGTTCAGGGACTCAACAACCTAATACAGCTTCTCTAAGCCAAAACCCTTAGAGGATACATTTGCCCTTGGCAAGTAGGGCTACAAATGTTGCTGTGAACAGAATTTCAACTCCCTTATTAGCTCAGAAGCTCTCCTATTAACTAAAAAAATAAATCTTAATTTATTTATGCCTTCACACCATCAGTTAACTACCCCTTCAAATTACCTCACTACGCCATCCTGTGTCCTCCCTAAGCCCTGAGTGGAGCAGCATCTTATCCTGCTATCCCACACTGAGATCCCCAACGCTGAGCTGAAAGCATCTTAAAAAATTACTTTTTTTCCTTTCTATCAATCTGTTACACGGGAGAGATTCATAAAGTCTTCTTTCTCCAGGCCTATTTCCTAAAAGCAGCTTTAAAGACTTCTGTCCCATGGTCAACCATACATATAACAGGCATCTTGATCAAGAATGACGTTTTATTTTCAGCTACATTCCATAATAGAATGGATCCAAAGATCCCATTTTGCTTAGACATTTCTAAGAAAGGTCATGGAATGGTGAACACGTTGCATCATCCCCACTATCTGAGAAGAGGAGGCTCCGGGGAGACCTAATCGCAGCCTTTCAGTACCTAAAGGGGCTCCAGGAAGGCTGGGGAGGGGCTGTTCACAAAGGCTGCTGCGACAGGACGAGGGGCAATGGACTGAAGTTGGAGAAGGGTAGATTTAAGTTGAATATTAGAAAAAATTTCGTTCCTCTGAGGGTGGTGGAACACTGGAGCAGGTTGCCCAGGGAGGTGGTTGAGGCCCCTTCCCTGGAGATATTCCAGGTGAGGCTGGATGAGGCCCTGGGCAACCTGGGCTAGTTGGGGGTGTCCCTGCCACTGCGGGGAGGTGGGACTAGATGGCCTTTGGAGGTCCCTTCTGGACTGGAGGATTCTATGATTCTATGATCTGTCACAACCAACTTCAAGCCTGCCAAGAATCGCCTTCTCCAAAGAAATCTTGCCAGTCTGAGGACGTTCTGCTCCCTTCGCTCCCACATCCAACGTTTCTAGCAACACTTATGCCCTCCTATTTTTGTAGGGAAGTACAGCGGCAGCGGTGCCAGACGCAGTTCCACCTAGAGCTAAATCAGGAAACGTGGTTCAAGCAATTGCCTCCCGGGGCCGGGTGAGCCTGGAAGCCTGGCCAGGAGGCCACCACCTCCCAGCTCGTCCCACTGTCACAAACCTCTTGCTTTCACCGAGACGCCACCGCTTGCTCATACACAAGAACACAACATTTCCTCCAAAACTGTCATTTTATCTAGTCATCTGGGACAGGGAAGGGTTTTAATGATGCGGATTCTTGCAGGTTTTTTCTGTCAGAGGTCGGCAAGATGATGTTTCCAGAAAAAAAGGGAAATTTTCAGGTGTCCTGCTTACAGCGCTGACCAAGCCGCCTCAAGAGCCCACTCTGGCTTCAGACACAGCACGGGCACATCTTCTACAATCACAGCAGCTCAATATCCAGCCTAAACTCTGGATACTGAAGGGAAGAAGCCGCTCAGACTTTCTCACTCTGAAGAAAAGCACTTTGGCTGGCCTGGCTTAGACTCCTCACACCCAGCTATTTGTGCACTGGAGCTTTCTATCTATTTCTATAAACTCTGATGCGTATCCAGGAAACTCAAATTAAACCAGAAAAGTTTAGGCTCCTTATGCACAAAACCTCAGACTTCGCAGCTTGTTCTTACCAGAGAACTAACGTCAAGCTCTTTCCAACCGTCATGTCTAACATGGCTCAAATTGAGGAACAAAAACCCTCGCCCTGGGTCTCGTATGCTCCACAATCAGCCACGTGGATGGAGATTGAGGCCCAAACCCTTCCTCCATCCAGGCTGCCAACCTATCTGTCCTACTGCAGCACCACGACCTAAACCACTAAAGCACTGAGAGTGCTCCAAAGTCTTCCTCAAATTCCTCCCAAGCGAAAAAGACCAGACCACAACCTGCTAAATTCATCACAGCGTCTTAAACTAATGCAGGTTAGAAAAATAATGTCATTACGATGCTATTGGCGAAATGGAAGAAGAGGAGAAGCCACGCTGGAGGTGGCTTTTTTCCCCTTGCCCACCTACTTGCACATCACACACCAAACTGATACGTTCTAAGGAAAATCAAGGTTTTAGCTCAAAATATCACAAGCATTCAGCTTCCACAGAAATAAGAGAGCACAGCTCCACCAATCTGTTCTAAGCTCAAAAAGACAGCGCTGCAACTACTGCAAAGCATCTCATACAAGGCTCATCACTGGACTGTTTCATTAAACACTAGAAAGGACAGAAACTTGCCCTTTCTTTCTTTCTTTCTTTCTTTCTTTCTTTCTTTCTTTCTTTCTTTCTTTCTTTCTTTC
>VZRU01020208.1:0-18272 GCA_013398155.1 Pedionomus torquatus | reverse complement strand
TCTTTCTTTCTCTCTTTCTCTCTCTCTCTTTCTCTCTCTCTCTCTCTTTCTCTCTCTCTCTTTCTCTCTTTCTTTCTCTCTTTCTTTCTCTCTTTCTCTCTTTCTTTCTCTTTCTCTCTTTCTCTCTCTCTCTCTTTCTTTCTTTCCTTCCTTCGGGGAAGGTGCAAGTAAATAACCTCCGCAAGGTTATACCACTCGGTGTCTCCTGCCTCGGTTCCAATTCCAATAAGTCCTTCAAAATATTCGGGAGTGCTCAAGAGGTTCTGAAAAAGCCAAACTCAAGACAGCCCAGAGAACGCTCACCTGGGGCATGGAAACTTTTCCTATTTCAACTCCTGCTTTTTTCGTCTTCAAAGGCCTTTACAAGCATTAATTAATCCTCACAAAGATGAAGTAGGCATCATTACTGTCTTGTTAGACACAGGGAAACTGAGGCAGCAGCTCACTGCCAAGGGCCAACGAATAAATTTATAGGAGAACTCCTCAAATTTTAGTTCACTACCTCCTTGTGCCCCTTCTCCTGCTGCACCTTTTTTTGAACCCCAATACACAGAAACACTGAAAAGGGGAGAACCAAATTCCAGAAAAGCAAACATTTCAAGCCTTCAAACAATATCACGGGGCTTTAAAGGATAACATCCTGCTAAAACCAGACACAGACTGTGATCACCGCTGTTTCCAACACAGAAATTAAAATAAAAGCTTAAGCTCCTTTCTGGAAATGAAATAATTAGCTGCAGCATTTAAAGACATTTTTAGGCTGCCCAGATTGTTGGTGGAGTCTGTCTCTGGAGACATTCAAACCCCCCTGGAAACGTTCCTGTGGGACCTGCTCTGGGTGGACCTTCCTTGGCAGGGGGCTGGAGGAGATGATCTCCAGAGGTCCCTTCCAACCCCACAGCATTCTGTGATTCTGTGATTTTCCCCATGACAATCACAGCATCCAAAGGACAGTGGGTAAAATTAAGCTGTACGCGTTCAAAATCTGCACTCACAGGATTTAACTGGAGCGTTTCTATTTATAAAACCGAGGAGTCACAACATTTCTGTTCTGAACAACGATGCGTGTGAGCCAGGCATTATTTCCCTCAGCTCCTACAACACCAAAAAGTCAATTATTTTCCAGTCATTAAATCCCACTCCTTAAAATAAGCTTGTCTCAGTCGGTTCATTTTCATTTTGAGATAACAAATCTGAACAGGTTCGAAATGAGACACGGTACCATCAGTCCAGCCACCTCAAATCCAGAAGACTGAAGTGCTCCAGGACAGTCCAACACTGTCTCAACAATTCAGAGGTATTTGAAGGTTACTCAACACAGTCCAAGAGTTAAAAGCCAATGAGTCCTGGGTAAATAGAGACTCAAAGCGCACGAGCTGATAGCTCTGACCTTGAAAAACGTCCCTTTGCGTAATTTTTTTTGGATATAGTCGCTGTCGTAATCTGAATGCTAAATGAAAACAGCACGCTTCTGAAGAGCACTCCCATCTAACAAAAATACCTTCCACAAACACGAAGCTGTAAAAAGCGTAATTGTCTTCACAGACTCTGCCAAAATCGCTAAGCAGCTCATCTGGGAAAGGGTTAAGAGCTGTCAGCTCCTTACACAATATAGGTAAGGCAGCGGTTAGAAATTCCAGGCCCAGGGTTTTTGCTTTGCTTTGTTTGTGTTTTTTTAAGGAAGAATCAGTTGCACTGACTTGAAAAATTTCAATAGACACGTGGTCATTTCTATAGAAACAGAATACACGTTGTTTATTGTTTGTGCGCTCTATTGTAGGAAACAGTAACTGAAAATACTTAGCTCCACGGCACACAGCTGAAGTTTCCCAGAGTAGGAGAGACAAGAATAACCTCAACGCTCCGCTATCCCTAAAGTAAGTCACTGAAATAAGAAACAGCAGCTACAAACCGGTGGAAGTGAAGGGTGCCTAAGGAATTATCCTTCCCAAAGCTTACACCGCACTTGGTAACCAAGAGGCCTCCACTTTGGAAGGAATGTCTTTGTGTGATTAACTCACCTCTCGCCTGCCCAAGCCACAGCCAGTTGCCAGGGCTACCAAAGCCCGCTGCCAGGCTTCAGAACCCAAGGACTGGGAGCCAAATAACTTCTTTCCAGACTTCATTGCTCCTCCCGCAGCACTGTCCCCAGGAAAGCTGTGTGGAGCATCTTCAGGAATAAGTACTCTATTCTGCCCAAGTGATAATTACACTTCCAGACATTTCTGCACAAACCCAGAAGTCCTGCCCGCAGCAACCACTTCCCCACAGGGTTCTCCAGTGATTTTTTTTTTTTTTTTCCCCCAAAAAAGATCCAGATCTGTGAGTTTAGCAGTTTAACAAGAAATTGAGATTTTAAAATAAACAAACCCCAAAGTACAAAACGCAACTTGCCATAAAAGACAGGGGGTGCTTTCAAAAGAGAAAAGAAGGAAACGCCTTGCTTTTAAGCATCGTTTTTTTAAGCACTGAGCATCAGGCTTTAAAAATAAAAACAAACAGCAAAGATAAATCTAAAAGTTTCCATAAACAGGGAGAATTCCAAACAATGTTTCAGCACGTGGATTTGACAACAACAGGCAACAAAATACAGCTTATTCCTAAAAAACAGAGCTTCCTCAGATGCCTGGAAATGGAGTAAATACAGGTCCAGACAAACCCCCAAATCTGGAGAGGGACACTTAGTCGGGAAGTGCAGTGACAGGACAAGGGGTAATGGTTTTAAACTGAAAGAGGGGAGATTGAGATGAGATCTCAGGAAGAAGTTCTTTGCTGTGAGGGTGGTGAGACACTGGAAGAGGTTGCCCCGAGAAGCTGTGGCTGCCCCATCCCTGGAGGGGTTCAAGGAGCTGGATGGGGCTTGGAGCAACCTGGGGTGGTGGGAGGTGTCCCTGCCCAGGACAGGGGGTTGGAACTGGATGATCTTCAAGGTCCTTTCCAACTTTAACCATTCTAGGATTCTATCTCACTTTTTTCTTTTGAAAAAAACCGTCATCCATGTGGTGAAACAGTTACCCATCCTTCTTCATCCCTCTGCCTTTGCTATGCCATGGAGTAAATTAAATTTTCATGGCTTCTTCACCTGAACACGCTTCTTCTGGGATGTAGTGCCAATTATCATTGTAACTGATTTGAAATAGTGCCTCCTTCTACCAAAGTACTGACAGTGATACAGGTATTTTAATGAGATTTTTAATTCTATACCCATCGAAGTGAGGACTAAAACCTGGATTCCCCTTCTCAAAAAATCGCTGGTTTCGCAGACTGAAGTTCTGCACGGGATGGTATGGGAGGAGGCAGGTGAAAAAGTCATAATCTCCTCAACAGCTCTTAAAATACACAGGTCCCATTCTACACGAGACTCTACATGTTAAAAGAGCAGAAGTTTATCAGATGATTCACATCCAGTAAGGAGAAAGTTATTTAAGGTAGCCTTAAGGAACGGTTTATGTTTTTGCTTGTCCCAACCATCACCTCCCAGCACTGAAAGCTGTCATAACATGTACACATCCACGTTCTCAAAATACTTTTTTTTTTCTCTCCTATCCGCACACATCTTAGCACCAGTGAAACCAAGCAGATGCAGGATCCATCCAGCAGAAGTCAGATGCTCTGACGTGAACAGAACACGGCTGAAGACAAGACTTTTGCCAGCTGAGATGTGACTAGAGGAGACGGGGGACTGGCCCTTGGAAACTGGCCATTAACCCTTCCTCCTCGCTTGCCCTGCAGCGGCAACTTGGTGCCAAATCCACAAGGACGTTAGGTGGCCACAAATCCTTTCCTAACTCTTCTCCTCCTCGCTCTGCCTCCGTTTTTCCTGTCTGCAATCTCAGATTGTGCCTGTAAACAAGGGGGAGGTGTTAAGGCTCCTACGCTCCTGTCTGCTACAACCCCACCCGTGGAGGTGGGACCAGTGTTCCTGCTGTTCACCCAGTTGGATCAAACCCTTCTCCCCAGTAACCACAATTCCTAACACAAGAAACAAGGAAGTGGCCAGAACACCACCCCATGACCAGGAAATCATCATCAGTTTGCAATGCTCACACGTAAAATAAATTCCCTTGTTTCACTTAACAACGTGGTCATTTCAATACGCTTTCATCTCCTGGAAAATCCTCAAAACAAACAAAGCAAGTCACAGTTGCCCTCACTGGATACTACCAGAGCTCGCCCTGTGCACTTGGAAACACAATTAAACTGAGGACAGGCTGAGGGAACCGGGGCTGTTCAGCCTGGAGAAGAGGAGGCTCCGGGGAGACCTTGGAGCAGCCTTTCAGGATCTGAAGGGAGCTCCAGGAGAGCTGGGGAGGGACTCTTGGTCAGGGAGGGGAGGGACAGGACAAGGGGGAATGGTTTTAAACGGGAAGAGGGGAGATTTAGATTGGATCTTAGGAAGAACTTCTTTCCTGTGAGGGTGGTGAGGCACTGGAAGAGGTTGCCCAGAGAAGCTGTGGCTGCCCCATCCCTGGAGGGGTTGAAGGCCAGGCTGGATGGGGCTTGGAGCAACCTGGGGTGGTGGGAGGTGTCCCTGCCCAGGGCAGGGGGGTGGGAACTGGATGATCTTCAAGGTCCCTTCCAACTCTAACCATTCTAGGATTCTATGAAACTCATTCCCACAGCAGCCNTGGGTTCTTTTAACCAGATCCAGGTTCCTTGACTATTTCAGTTAGATGGGGCTTGGAGCAACCTGGTGTGGTGGGAGGTGTCCCTGCCCAGGGCAGGGGGGTTGGAACTGGATGATCTTCAAGGTCCCTTCCAACTTCTAACCATTCTAGGATTCTATGAAACTCATTCCCACAGCAGCCAACAGTTGCAGAAGTGACTCAACTTCTCAAGCGTTGTCCTCTGTAGGACTAACGGCGGTGCTGGGCAACGCAGAGGGACAGGCCAGAGGCACAAAAAGTAGCATCCACCAGAGAAAAACTTAAAAGAAAAAAGAGAAAGGATAAAAAAAGGATGAAGTACAGATTCAGGCAAGCGTGCCCTGCTGACTCAACTGGCAGAGACAAGGAGGCAGAGGAACTGGGACGCATCCGCGGTACAAAATCCACAGCCTCCCAAAAGGCTCACTCTGCAGGTTGCATCACTGCCACTGCACCCCTGGCTCCCAAGTTTCTCCACGAGCTTTTTCCAAAAGCTGTAAGACCACTAAATGTCACTTGAAACGAGTTTTCACCCCCGTTTGCAAGGAGGAGGCTTTTAGCACAGACCCAACTTCTTCTCCACGTGAAATGCTGTTACAGGAGAGGAACCAAGACTGTCCAGAAGGGTTTGCTGCTTGATCAACTGGTCCCCACCATCCCCGAGGCAAACCCAACTCCATCTTCACTCACAACATCTCTGTCTTAGTACAAAGTTTGAGTTTTAAGGAAGCTGAGGACTGACTTTGGCTTTTTTTGTTGGGTTCTTTTAACCAGATCCAGGTTCCTTGACTATTTCAGTTAGATGGGGCTTGGAGCAACCTGGTGGGGTGGGAGGTGTCCCTGCCCAGGGCAGGGGGGTTGGAACTGGATGATCTTTAAGGTTCCTTCCAATTCTAACCATTCTGTGATTCTATGATTTTAATACTAACATTTACCGTGTATGCACAGACACACACATCTCATGGAACTGTAAGGCACCAGGAAAACCAGGTTTATTTCTGTAGATTCTAATATCCTAATATTCATGTGCCACTTCTTTACAAGAGCAGGCTACTTGCAGCTTCCAAGAAGGGAAACACAAAGCGTTCCCTCCTCTCCAACCACTTTGTTTTTTTACTACTGACCACTGGGATGGAGTTCAGGATCTTCACCATTTCAGTCACTAATTAAGCTCTCTGCAAACTAAATAGCACTATTTTCTCGCTAACGTTCCCCTCTTTTCCCAGGAAACCCTTCTTTCTGTCAATTAGCATTAACTCACTTAAAAGGCAGGGCACAGCATGGGTTCAAACACAAGTTAGGACTTCACCCAGTTACGCTTCAAGGTTTAGCTTCCACGCAGGTTGAAAACTCAGTTTACTGCCTGAATATAACGATAAATCATTCGGCAGACACAAGAGCTACACTTCTTTTGTAAAACCCACCCTTTCCCATACATAAAACTTGGCACTAGAAAGCCATTCGAGCGCTTACTCCTGCCGAACATGAGCGTATGGCACATTTTCCTTGGACGAAAGAGAATCAAGCTGTAAATAGGGGACGCCTGAAAGAAGCAGAAAGGTTGGTGAAAAGGTCGCTGCCCGTCCCCTGCAGCAAGGAGAGCTCACGCCACGGAGAAGGCGGTTCCGCCCGGTGGCACCCCAGTTCAGAAACGCATTCCAATGCCTGTGACAGAAGGTTACCTACTATTTGTTTAAAAACTACACCTCTGTGCTCATCAAAACCTGCCAAAAGACTCAAGCCGGTGAAGTCTGCACCCCAAACCATCTCAGCCACTCTCCCTCTGATTTGTTATGTTTCAGAGCTCGGGTTTGGGGCCAAGCTTGTTTAATATCTTTATTGATTATCTGGATGAGGGGATTGAGTGCAGCAGATGACACCAAATTAGGTGGGAGTGTTGATCTGCTAGACGGGTTGGATCAATGGGCCAAGGCCAAAGGGATGAGGTTCAATAAGGCCAAGTGCCGGGTCCTGCATTTCGGTCACACCAACCCCAGGCAGCGCTACAGGCTTGGGGAACAGGGGCTGGAGCTGCCCTGCAGAGAAGGACCTGGGGGTGCTGGTGGCCAGCTGGCTGAACAGGAGCCAGCAGTGTGCCCAGGGGGGCAAGAAGGCCACCAGCATCCTGGCCTGGATCAGGAACAGCGTGGGGAATAGGACTTGGGAGGTGATGGTGCCTCTGTCCTGGGCACTGCTGAGGTCCCACCTCGAGTGCTGTGTCCAGTTCTGTGCCCCTCACTGCAAGAAGGACATTGAGGGGCTGGAGCGTGTCCAGAGGAGAGCCACCAAGCTGGGGAGGGGTCTGGAGAACAAGTCCTGTGAGGAGAGGCTGAGGGAACTGAGTTGAGTTTGGAGAAGAGGAGGCTGAGGGGAGACCTCCTTGCCCTCTCCAGCTCCCTGAAAGGAGGGTGCAGAGAGGTGGGTGGTGGCCTCTTCTCCCAAGGGAATAGGTGTTATTCACTGAAGCTGGGGCAGGGGAGGTTTCAACTGGGTATTAGGAAGAGTGACTTCACTGAGAGGGTGGTCAAGCCCTGGAAGGGCCTGCCCAGGGAGGTGGTGGAGTCACCATCCCTGGAGGTACTTAAGAACCGTGTAGACGTGGCACTTCAGGGCATGCTCTGGTGGCTGCGATACTGGAGGTTTTAGTGTGTGTATGGTTGGATTTGGTGACCTCAGACGTCCTCTCCAACCATGACCATTCTGTGGTAAGCATCACGAAGACACAGACCCAAGAGCAAACACAGGAAGAAGAACGTTTCCCTATTTTTGAGAAATTCTTAGATCCTGTCACTCAAGATTTTTCCCCGAAAATGTGGTGTTCTAAAGGAAAACAATTACAGAGAGGAAAAACGCTTGGTAACGCATGTGGGAGTGGGGATGACACAGCACACGTTACGCAGACGCAAGGGAAGATGAAAAGCAGCATTAGACAACTTCAACGTCATGCGGAACGTAAGGGAAATGAACAATTTTATATACTTTTTTCTATTTAAGAGGGAAGCAATAATGTTCAAGTCCTGGCAGGGCGGTCAAACTGCATACCAACAAGAGAGGGGAAACAAATCTACCACAGATGATCAGAAATCAAAATCAGAAGTACAATTATGCATCCAACTAAGCAAATTAAAAAAGAAATACAGGGAAATATATAAAGCTACTGATCTGGGTTCATTCTTTCAACAAACTGGAAACGTTAATAAAGAAAGACGTGGTGCTTAGTAACACAGTTTAGTGATGGGGTTTCTTTTATCAGAGTTAGGTTGATGGTTGGACTAGATGATCTTAAAGGTCCCTTCCAAGCCAGACAATTCCCTGATTCTAGGATTTCAGTAGGCAGAAAGGAGTTCAAGATTTTCAAAGAGTAATTGAAAATACCCCTGGAAAATACCCCTAAGTGACTGGGGAGCTGCAGCTTGCCTGGGGTAGTTCTATACAGCATCACCTGCCCTGTGGGGCAGAAGGAAAGGGGGGGCACATCAAAATAATAAAATAAATAAAAAAGGTGATAAAGCAGTCTTTGCCTACCCACTATTTCTTTACTGTAAGACTTTTTCCATTTAATAAGCAAGGGCAAAGGTGTCTCATACAAAAGCTATACGCTACTTTCCACAGCGAACTCCTGCTACCGAGATTTCCTTACATTCAGCTAAATTCTCTTTTCTAAATTTAGAAAAATTTTTAGAAAATTTTAGAAAATTCTTAATTCTAATTTCTAAATTCTCTTTTCTGTAATACCTTTTCCATTTAATAAACAAGGGCAAAAGTGTCTCATACAAAAGCTATACACTACTTTCCACAGCGAACTCTTCCTCCTGCTACCGAGATTTCCTTACATTCAGCTAAATTCTCTTTACGTCTTTCCATTACTAATGCCCTCTGCATCCTAAACCGCACCTGCTGGTAACAGTCACACCCTTTAAATACACTTAAGTAAGTGGGAAGCAGGGCTTTACAGAAAGCCATCCACAAAGCGCTGAGGATGATAAATTGCAGCAATAAAAGCTTGGCTCTAGAATTAAATTAGATCCTCACTTCTACACCAAATATAGTGCTTGGAGAACATGCCTCGGAACATGGATGGTTTCCCAAAATGCTGATCGGTGCTTTTGAAAAACCAATGCTTTATGAATGACTAAAGCAAATCTGGTCATACAACCTAAGAAATGACAGCAGGGCATTTAAAAAAGAAAGAAAGAAAAAAAAAAAAAAGCCTAGCTAAACAGTTTAAGATGGTCTTCAATCCTTTTAAACACAATAAAAGGAGCAATCTGTTCATGTGTTTAGGAAAAAGGCAAAGTTAAAGGAGGAGAAACTTAACTAAATTTTAATGGAGGAATACTCACTTCAGCACTTTTTATACAAGGCTGCCTTTTATTGTAACCCTGTGCAAAACGGGCCAATGATACGAACACGATAAATGACAAATACTTGGCTACTTCCCACCAGAAAACCTCAAAGCACATACAGGAGATTACACTTACGCCTCGATTAATAGGCAGAACGGAGTCTGAATTCAGGAAATAACAAGACTAATCATTAGAGGTAAGAAATAACACAAGGAAAACAACAGGAAGAAGAAATGGACAGGAGGCAGTAATGAATAATCTTAACAGCTTTCCAAAAATACACTGCATTATCTCATCACCAAGTATTTCTTACACATTCCCTGTATTTAATACAATCTCCTATGTGCTGTGTAGAACCAGCTTCAGTAAAATTTACTCATATCTTGCAAAGTATCGTATCAGGAAAATCCACCTGTCTGAGGCATCCGAGGGGGAACAACAGCTCCTACACACACAGGAGAACATCTCTTTTGAAATTATTTAAGCATGTGCATTTGACACCCAGGTCCACAGGCAGTTTGTGACTTTAATTATACAGGGTTCTCCTCTTTTCCACTCACACTGCAGCAAGAAATTTTAAGAGCTGTCAACACAGAAGTTAATAGTAAGACATTAGAGACATTTGATTTTTTGTAAGAGTTATATTAGGATATACATTAGGAAAAAAACACTGGTATTTGGTTGCCACAAAGCATGACAAGTAAAAGGCACAGTAATGCCATTTTTAGTCCTGAATCTAGAACGCTCAACAAGTCCCTAAAACAATTACTCCGTTCAAGCAAAACCAGGAGCGTGTTACTGAAGTCGGTGAAAACAAAATTAAAACAACAGCTGGCAAAACAAAACATGCGTTATTTTCTTAAGGTCAAGATAGGAAACGCACCCAATCATTATCTGGATTGAAATTATTTCTGTATCAAAAATCAGATGTCTCAGTTTTTAGCAAAAGAGGAATTGACCACAGCTTACTTAAGCTCATTTATTTTCTTTGGCATAAAGAAAGGAATTAGACTTGTGATAAAGACAACAAATCCAGGCATTATGAGTTCTTATCGGCAAGATGTTCTTCTTCACTAAGGAAGGGATTAAGACTTTGTGCGTCAGGATTGCTCAGATCTCTAGGACACAAGTAATTAACCCTGGAGATAAGCTACCAAATTTAAAGATGAAGTGCAACGACAGACAAGGAAAAAAAAAGAAAAAAAAACCCAAACAAACCAACCCAAGTATGTGGCAAAGAAGCAAACGTCAAATAAAACCTCGACTGAAATATGGGTAGGATCACAGGAGGTATGTAAGAATAACAAAAGGAATAATGGATTCCTGCCAAGGAACAGCTGTGAACTGGAGAGGGAAGAGAGGAGGATGAACAAAATAGAAGTGTCTTCACACAAAAAAAAAAAAAAAACAGAAGGGAAGTTGGACCAAGAAGCTACAGCCACAGTTGGCTTTCAAGATAAATGGGAAAAAAACAGAACAAAGGAAGAAAGACCATTTACATTTTCAAGTTATATCAGATCGGACGCACCTTTCTCCTGAAAAAAAAAAAAAAAAAAAAAAAAAAGAAAAAAATATGCAAGAGAAGAATGAATGAATTCACTTCCAAGCACTGCTTTTAAAAGTTTCAAAAATATATTTGCAAGGAAACAACTGTTACCTTCAAGAATTCAGAGCAGGGGACTGTCTTCTTATTTAACACAGTCTCATACACATGAATTCACTGTCTGCTGACTCAGGCTAGGTCTTCGAAATGGGAAGCAAAGACTTGAATTAAGCAAACACCTCTGAGATGCACAAGATAATTTTACCCTGCTGTACAAAACTGGGTGTCAGGCCCTGGCAGGCACACACCTACCAAACTCGTTAAGAAATCATTTCTAATTTTTTATCAAAGAACCATACATGGGTTCATGCCTCTCCAGACATCCAATCTCCAGCTCTTACTCCTTTCCTCCCAAGCCCTTCCCCAAAATATTGGCCCAGGCAGCAGCACCCTGGGAAAGATTCTGAGAGCGCCACATGCAGCCCAGCCACCACCCTGGCTCTGGGAAATTATCTGAAAAATCATAAAATTCACTTTATGGTTACTTATTTATCGTCTGCTTTAAACTTATCCAGAAAAGCTGCACACACAGGGTTTTAGATAACCCAGTCAGAACATACTGTAACTCTGGAGGGAAATTTATAGCACCCTGCTCTGTTTTAAAATTCAGTCTATTCCCTTCCAGACGAGGAAAACGCAACAGATGTCTTCCTCTGGAAGAGAGCCCCCTGAGAACTCAACGAAAATAATTTTCTTGCTCTCAGTTGTCTTATAGAGACTCTAAAAATGACTTTTCCAGTTTTTCCTCCCCGACACTTCCAGCGTCACTCAACTACATCGACCTTCCTGCAGCACAGCGTGGTCAGTGACAACCTCTCTTCGGTACCATTCACCGAAGTGCTATCAAAGTGAAAGGGAAGGAGAGGTTGTGTCTAAAAAAGTAACACACAGAGATGACAAACCAAAGCACTGGATCCTGAGAATCCCACCACATGGAATTCATGGGCTAGAAAAATTTTACGGAGTGAATTAAAGGCAATTAAATTCTGTTCGCTTACAGCTGAAAACAGATTCAACAACATTTGAATGTATAACCCACAGTCTCCCTCTCTGTGTACTTTGAAATAGGGGAAAAAAAGGACAAAAACTAAACAGCAAGCTCTTTGTAGCCCAAGTCTAATAGGAAGTGGCTTAGTTTACAAATGCTAAAAGCATCGCAAAGCATATCCTGCAGTTTAGGTTGATTTGTGGGTCACAGGCTTATTGACAGCTTTGGCAGCAAAATCTTACTTACTGCTTACTATGGAAGACTTAAAGTGGCAGAATTAAACACAGCTATTTACTTCTCTAAGGAAAACAAGCAGCTTCATTCTGTCAGCCCTGGGCACGGAACCATAATATCACACTTGCAACTCTTAAGCCACTCTTCGGTGGACAAATGCTGCTAGTATTTTATCCTTTTCCAAAAGATTAAAAAAAAAGACTATGTATCATAGAATCATAGAGTTGGAAGGGACCTCAAAGATCATCAAGTTCCAGTCCCCTCTGCCCTGGGCAGGGACACCTCCCACCACACCAGGTTGCTCCAAGCCCCATCCAGCCTGGCCTTGAACCCCTCCAGGGATGGGGCAGCCACAGCTTCTCGGGGCCTTCTCTTCCAGTGCCTCACCACCCTCACACCAAAGAACTTCTTCCTAAGATCCAATCTAAATCTCCCCTCTTCCAGTTAAAAACCCTTCCCCCTTGTCCTGTCACTCCACTCCCTGACCAAGAGTCCCTCTCCAGCTCTCCTGGAGCTCCCTTCAGATCCTGGAAGGCTGCTCCAAGGTCTCCCCGGAGCCTTCTCTTCTCCAGGCTGAACAGCCCCAGCTCCCTCAGCCTGTCCTCACAGCAGAGGGGCTCCAACCCTCGGAGCATCGCCCAGGACATGTACAGCATAGTGTAACTGTGAGCCCTGGGCTGGCTGGCTGCTGTCATGAAGAGCTCCTAAATCCAAGGACTTGACAGAAAATTATCAAATGCTTTTGGCACCTTTTGGAGATTAAAAACCCAGCCACTTCACGCGTACACAAATTCCCTGAAAGCAATCCTTGTTCTGCCGCTATTCTCGGCTGAGGAATGTAAATAGCTAATTGCATAGGTTCACTTACATGGCAAACACAAAGCGAGAAAGACAAACAAGGGAAAACAATTGTGGCATAAAAGCAAACAATTAGGAAGCAATTAAGACTGGACATCACTGGGATGTAGTAAACACAACTTTCACACCGAACAATGCCTTTCTTCATAGGGTTGGGTTTTTCATTCCAAACTAAGGCTTCTATACTGAGAAGGAAGCATTTAAGAACATTCAAAAGCGCCAGTTGCTCACTTCATTGATTCCCCGAAACAGAATATTAGAGAGGTTTGGTTTTTTTCCAAATGCAATTCCAAGCTCAGACATCCCAGAGCCTGAACTGGTCTGCACAGCTCCAGTACCCCAGGGCAGACTCCTTCCTCCTGAAATAAAAGCCAGGCAGAAGCGTAAATTCAGTTCCACAGCCCTCTACCTCCAACCTCCCCAATAAGGTGCCAGCACCCCTGCAGTACCGCCTACGATTTATTTCCATTTCATCGTATTTACATTCAATCAGCTACTTTTTGGAAGCGTACGGCGGTTTCCCTCGACAAGCCGACGGGATTTCACCAAACTCATCAAGAAAGAACAAAGTCTGTGATGGGGGACTGGCAAAAACTTAACCACCTACCAAGGTAGTAACACACAAAGCCAACTGGAGTTTGGGGTTGGGTTGGTGACACCCAACTCAACTTATTGGCAAGCAGGTAACATTATTCAATTGCCACTTTGCATAGAAAAAGGAAGACACCTCCTCCCTGTCTTTTGCCCACCTCCTGCTGCTCCCATTATTCCGACACCATCCCTCATGTCCCTACACAGTGACACCAAATAACTGAGCAAAAAAAATTAATCCCACCGAAAAGGAGTTCTCTGCTGGTTCAGCTTCTTCAGCCAACTCATTAGAGAGCTTAACCCTGTCAGAAAACTGCACCCACACGAACTGGTTTGGGGTCTTCAGGGAAGATAAACGAGGAAGGGAGCAGAGTGTCAAGCACTTTAAAAGCCCTTTCCCAAGAGAATCTGAGGGGCAAATCTTCTGACAGCAGACATGAAAAATTATATGCTGAGTTGACACAAGTGAAGTGATGCGTTTCAACATCAAGCACAAATTCACAAATTTCAGGTAAAAGCATAGAATCATAGAATGGTTAGAATTGGAAGGGACCTTGAAGATCACCCAGTTCCAACCCCCCTGCCCTGGGCAGGGACACCTCCCACCACCCCAGGTTGCTCCAAGCCCCATCCAGCCTGGCCTTGAACCCCTCCAGGGATGGGGCAGCCACAGCTTCTCGGGGCAACCTCTTCCAGTGCCTCACCACCCTCACAGGAAAGAATTTTTTCCTAAGATCCAATCTAAATCTCCCCTCTTCCAGTTTAAAACCATTACCCCTTGTCCTATCATTACACTTCCTGACAAAGAGTCCCTCTCCCGCTCTCCTGTACAGCCAGTAATTCAATGAATCATAGAACCATTTCGGCTGGAGAAGACCCCTGAGATCATTGAGTCCAACCATTAACCTCACACTACCAATGAAAGCTATCAGCAACCAAAAAGGAAAAAAAAACATCTTACTTTCTGTGATACTAATTATCAGAGTTGTCTCCAGATAAACCCTACCGCTAAGGAAACCTTTTGCTTTCCCCAAAACTCAAGATTACTTTTACCAAGACTTTAATAAATAAATAAAACTTTAAAAAGTTGGCAGTAGCTTTGCAGTTCTCTCCCCAATTTACTCACAGGCAAACTCAAAGAGACTTTTCCTTCCCAGTATTCTTCAGCGCTACTACATTAACCAAACTGAAACTGAAGTAAGACCTTGGAGTACAGGGAGAAAACCAGCTGAACGTTCCACAAGCCCATATTCCCCATTTCTACATGCCTACCCGTTGATTTTCAATGCGCAGCATTCCAGATGATAAGTGTCTAACAGCCTTCTGTGTGAGCCCTTGATAAAGAGGAGATAAATACCACGTCTCCAACTCCTAACTACAGAAGGAGCACTCACGAAACACTCAGTCGCTCTCCAGCTACAGTAAGGCAAAAAAACACTGGCCGCTTTAGAAACAGCTTTGACTTGGCAAGTAGCAGCAACTCAGCATCTAGGAAAGCTGAGGAAGGGGATAAAACAAACAGCCAGGATGTTCTTCAAGAGCAGGAGCAGACTGGGAAATCGGGATGGCCACAACACTTGTTCATCTGGAAACAAACACACCAGCTCTGATTATGGTATTTCTCTGCAAGAGAAATAAAGGGGGGGGGGGGAAAGTAACGTCCCACTGCACCTTCCACACATACACGCACAAACTGATTTGAATTAAGTAATAATAAAAAAAATTAAACCAGGTGAACCGTGAGAAGCAGCTGCTGAGAGGAGGAAGAGCACACCTTTCCTGCAGTTTACAAGTTCACTTTGCATGGATTCATAAACACACGCGTCCCAAACAACAGCCACTCATCCTCACCCTTGCTTGCCGTTTCCATCAGCTCCTAGCCCTTCAAGGTCTCATCAATTACAACAACTTAAATGAATCTCACTTTTAAATAAAACCTATACCTCTCAGATTTTTCTGAGAGGGAGTTACCAACACAGAGATGGCTTGCTGTTTTTTTTTAAGAAAAGACAATTTCACAACTTCAGTAAGAAAAGCAAATCTCTTCCTTTTAAAAATAAATGGTTTTCATCTAGCTTCTTTTTTACGTAAGTTTTGCCAGCGTAGGATAACACAAGCGTGTCACCATATGGCACGCCCACCAGAGCTATCTTTAATTCTTTTCCTTGGAGATGTAAGCTGAAGTACCTGCAACTATACTGTAATTTCCTTTAAGAGAGGACTTACCAAGCCGGTTTTTTTTTGGAACTGAAGATACTTTCTAGCCCAATTCCCCTTTTTCGAAGTAATTTTTTTAAAAGATTCAGAATAACCTATTCAACCATTGGAGAGGTTTATAAAGTCTCTTCAGAAAGGAAGAAACAGATCGGAAAGAGAAAATAGCAGGGCTGAAAATAACAATTGCTGTCAAAACCCAGTTGTATTAATTCAGTGACTCGTCTCACAAGACAGTCTTTTTATAATGTTACCCAAAGCAAGAGAAGACAATGGTTTCCCTTGATTTTCCCCCCCCTGGCCCCGGGTAGCTTTATATGTCACTGGCCCTAGCAACAGTGAAGAATAGCAATGGATTTGTCAGCAGACAAGGACCATGCCACGGGCCGGCGAGGGGGGCCCCAAGCACCCGGTGTTATCCACGCACAATCGCCCTGTTATTTGACAACAAGCAAGTCTGCAAGCAGAGCAGGGCTCTTGATAGCGCACTTGAGTGTCAAGCTGACAAACTACAGCCAAGTTACCGGCCATAAACCTGCCTGACAGGTTCACCGCAATGTAGACAACGTTTCTGGCGGAAGCACACACGGACAATCTTCATCTGCCACGGATCTGTTGAGAGTTCAAAACTGTGAGGCAGTTCACAGAAAGACAACACTGTCAAGTGATGCAGAGAAAGCAGCACGGGCAAACAATCAACTTGTACCTCCATCCCGAGGAAACCCGGTGAAAAAGGGGGCGAAAAAGTACTAGGAAAAACTATGTTAAAAGTACTGTGAAAATGGAGGGGAGGCTGCAGCTCAAAATACAAGTTTGTACTACTAAATCTGTAAAAGTGTAAAGATATCCAACCACTATCTTTGAATAACTCTGTCAAGTTAACATGAAATTCAAGCTTGACAGAAGGGGACGCTCACTTTACGGATACTTAAAAAAACAAAAAAAAACCAACCTACTTGCCAGTAAGAGGAAGGTTCTCTGGTCTCCCTGAGGCCTACCAGGCACATTGTAAAATTACTTTTATTTAAATTCATTTCTAGACTGCAGATGAGCAAATCAGGTGCTGCTAACAACAGCTGAGACAGCTTTGCCAACACTCCTAGCTTTAACGTCAGTTGCCATTTCTGTATTTCATCCAGCGGGACCACTCGAAACAATGGAGTGAGGGTAAAGGTTTGGTTTCTGGGTTTCAGAAGGGTCTGGAAAAAGAAACAAGCATCTCATTATCGCCTGTGACAGAGGGTGGAGGGTTTCAGGCTTTTCCGTTAGCAGTTCACCAAATGCCAGGGAGTGGGAGGCTCCCTAATTTGCAAACCAGACTCCCAGGACACCACCGTCCTCGAAACCCTGTCCCCCCCTTCCCCATCGCAGCAGCTGAGAATGATGAAGGAGGCGGACAGCTGGGCTTCTCATTAGAAGAACCCACGGCCAGACATTTGTACCCAGCTCCTGGTTTGCAGCTTCCACCTCACAGCCGAGAGGTGCCTTTGAAAAAAATCTCTCTGGGGGTAGGCAGGCCTGTGTTAACAGCAGAGTTAAAAGACAAACCCAACGGAGAGATGTAGAAGGAAGCCGGTGTTATGTGTCTCCATGAGAACGCAACTTACTAGAACACTCCAGTTCCCGAGATAAAGTATCTTCTCTGAAGGCAGGCTACACGTACATCTGTTGGTTATCAATATAAGCCTTTAGCAACTGTCAGATATTATGGCAACGGTCCCTCTAACCGCTCGCACGTAACTCTGAGCGTGCAAGAACACTCAGCGGGGCGAGGGCCTTAATGGAGCTCGGCTCTGCAAGGGCGCCTTTTCCAGCGGTTTGCGTTTCCCTTCTTTCCCCAGAGCACATCTTCACTTTAATTAACAGGTCACTCAACCGGTTTATGTTAATTGTCAGAAGTACCTCGTCTTTGTTCCCAAGGAGAGGGACCAAAGTTCATTCAGCTGTTGTCTATACCCAGCGAAACTGCAAAAGGTAAGGTTTTACGCACCTGAACTGCCACCAGTTCCTAAGGGAGCTTTTTTTTTTAAGGCCGGGGTGAACAACTGCCTCCTCATGAGCAAGATGCGGCCACCCCTGGCTCGCTGGGCCTGTCCCATGTCACCCTCACTCGTCCCATCACCTGCAACCCCGGCACCAACCAACCTTCCAACCAACCAACCTTCCAACCAACCAACCAAACTTCCAACCAACCAACCTTCCAACCAACCAACCAACCTTCCAACCAACCAACCAACCTTCCAACCTACCAACCAACCTTCCAACCTACCAACCAACCTTCCAACCTACCAACCAACCTTCCAACCTTCCAACCTTCCAACCAACCTTCCACACCAAAAACCTGCGCCAACGCCGCCCCGTTTTAACTTATCAACCCCGGAGAGGGCGACAGGCCGCCCGAGCAACTTGGTACGAGCGGGGCAAAAATAAAAAAATATTTATATCGTTAGAAAAATATGTGTCCCTGCCTAGGGCAGGGGGGTTGGAACACGATGATCTTCAAGGTCCTTTCCAACTCTAATCATTCTATGATTCTATGATTCTATGACTCTATGAAAAAGACAGCCTCCTTTCCATCTCTAACCATTCTATGATTTTATCTATGATTCTATGAAACAGAGCCTCCTTTCCAACTCCAACCCTTCTGTGATTCCATGATTCTGTGATTCTATGATTCTGTGATTCTATGATTCTATGAAAAAGAGAGCCTCCTTTCCAACTCTAACCATTCTATGATTCTATCTATGATTCTATGAAAAAGAAAGCCTCCTTTCCAACTCTAACCATTCTGT
>VZRU01020194.1:15679-36440 GCA_013398155.1 Pedionomus torquatus | reverse complement strand
TTGTTGCCGTCCGAGGCTAAACCACGACAACTAGTAGTACCACTCATCTAAAAATGAGCAGAGCAGAAAGAAAACTCGACAGTTAGAAGATTTCTGATAAAGAAGCTGTGCATTCCTGTTTCTTCCTATTATACTCACCCACACTTGCACTGGAGAAACACCTAATTTCCTCCATCATTTTTCCTCTGAACAGAAGTAACCCATTCTAGGTCCAGTATGCCAGAAAATGTTTTTTGGATTAGAGGGTCAGACCAGAAAGAATGACAAAAGTTCCGTGCTGCAATTTTTGACAGCATAACATGTAGATTCCTTGTTTAGTACAACGTTCTCAGAGTATGATAGAAATTCAGGTCTCTCTGTGGTAACAGCGTTCTCTGGCAAAACAGTCACATTCAGAGGTTTTAAGGAAAGGGACAGATTTGCTGGTTTTCTTTTTTTTTTTTTTTTTTTTTTATCCCTCTCCTTTTCTTACCATACGAAGGGGAAGGATTAGAAGTAGAGAAGTTTTATGATAGACAACACAGAAGATGCAGCCAGGAAGACCTTTGGGGACCTATCTGAACAGACACAAAAGATTAGTGAGATGTTTGACCAAGGAAATTTAAATAGTAATATTTTATTAAAATTAATATTGGAAGAATGTGCAAGAGTTTCTTGTGTCTCTTACAGCCTTTCAGAAATGAGAAAAATTATTTGGTGTAGGGTAACAAGCCAAATTTGTATGGTAGCAAAAGAACTAGACAAAGAGCTCAGTACCAAACCTACAAAAAAGGTTGAAGGACTGGGAAGAAAAGAGTTAAAAAAGGTGGAAAAATGGTGTAAATGTGAGAATTAACAATTGAGTAACATGAGTGGATTATGATCACATTCCAAAGATGGGGAGACTTTTGCTGTAAAATCTTTGGGGATCACTTCTTGCATGGTGTACAGCAGAATTTCGCCCATTATGCATAGAAGTCACCTTTAGAAAGAGTTAGTGTCATGTGGCTGGTCCTGCTTGCAGAGCTGTGCCCTCCTCAGAGAGTGCTGCATGTGCTCCTCTGTGTGTTCACACTGTCATCATCTTTCTGCACGGACATCGCTCCTCTCCACCTATGTATGTTCAGCCAGGAGGCATTGCACATGGGATACAGTGCTGCAGATGCATGTGTGAGGCCCTTTCATTTCCTTTCCTTCCTTCCTTCCTTTCCTTGTGTTGGAGACTCTCATCTGAGACTCTTATGTGCAACCAAAGAGGATTTGGTTTTCCATGGAGCTGGAAGTTTCCTCAAGTTTTAACCCAGCTGCTTTTTGCCCTCTCCTGTTATTCTCTCAAATTAGGCATTTGATTCATTTGTCTCACTTAAGTGTTTGGTTTTTTTTTCCTTTGGAATAATGTTATTGCTAGGCTGATCTTTTGCATATTTAAAAAGCAGCAAAAATGTAAAGCAAATATAAAATAGGATGGATTATCAAAGACCAGGCTATCATCTCAACAGCATTTGGAAGGAGTAGTCCAGCTTACCCGGGGAAACAGCTGATCTGAAAATGTGTTGTAGGTAGCCATGGAAGTCGTGTTGCACTTAAAACAAAAATCCACAGGCCTACCTTTATGATTTTATATTCTGCTTATAAAATCATTGATGACCTTGGCATGTGACACTTCTATGGAATTGAGGATAACTGCCTGTGGTATAGCTGTGGGCTATCAACTTCTCACAGATGGTCATTAGCTCCAGGAAATGCCTCTCTCATTACCGTTTAACTGATGGAACACCATGGGTGAGTGGTGAGACAAAGATCAAGGGCTTGGAGCACCCAGGAGGTGCAATTAGGAACACAACAGGCAAAACTATTAATCAGGTGTCATTGGTTAACGTTAAAGTTTTTGTGCCTGGATTATATGTGAGTGGTTTCTTTTACTGTGTTTCTGATTTCCAGGCAGAGGGTTGGCTCCTAAGAACATGTTAGATGATGTCAAAGTGAATGTGCTTATATAATGACAGATACCCATCCAAACCTTTCCTTGTTTCGGTTGCAGTCTGAAATACTGAAATACAACCACGTTGTTGTTCAGCCTTGGGACAGCTCTAGCCCCCAATTACAGCACAGCTCTCAATTATAGCCAAGAAAAGAACTTGTAGCAACACAAGATGCCTTTTTAGCTTTTTGATGAAGCCTTTGGAGCATGTTCTCTAGATTTGTTCTGCTCAATTAGAAAGCCGTTGCAGGCAGAGTTATGTTCTTTAGCTCGTTGATCCCATTAAGGAGGAACCTTTGAAAATGATGACAAGCCTCTTGAATTAAACCTTAGCAAGAGACTTAATATCAAAAATCCCTTCCTATCCTAGAACTGGAGAACCTATGTGGCACTGATTTTAGTTAACGCAGAAAATCCCCCTCCTAGAGCTAAACTTTGTAGTATGACTGCCTTCCATCTCTTTTACAGTGGAGCAGACAGGATGCCAATACTTTTCACATCTTTTTCAGAAACTTTCCATCTGTTCACTTTTTTCGGGTGAGGGAAAAAAGAAAACAGGCAAAAATGGCTCTTTGATAAATTACTTTTGCTTCCAATAATGCCTGCTTCTCTATGAATATTTTTGTTTGCAGAGCACAAAAAAGGAAAACTTTTTTGCTTGAACGTGCTGCTGCCATGTCCACCATGGAACATAAACCATTTCCCTAATGTATACATTTTCTTCTATGAATGGGTTCATCTAACAAGATGCAAAGCCAGGAAGCTTCATAATTTACTGATTTTTCTCCACTTCAGCTGGAGATTTATAGTCCAGCCAGAGAGACTGGTTATACAGAAACCCAGGCTACTGAGGGAATTCAGTGATCCCACATTTTTGCTTGGTATGTTTTGGATCTCAGCTTTCTGGAGATTTTAGCCAGCTCTAAGTTGTTTGTTATTATTATTAGTAGTAGTATTTAAATTTTGTCTTGTTCTTTTAATTTCATTAAGATCCTGAACATGGTTTAGATTACTTGGATATACAATTGTTAAATATTCTTCTCTTTCAAATTTACAGGTAAAATTTGGGGAGCCACAAGACGTAGACTCTCAGGAACTATTTGGACGGATATCTTCATTCATTAGTGAGTTTAGGAAAGCCTGTGCTGAAGTCATGCCATAAGGACAACTTAAATCTTATAAAGAGGTGAGGGGAAAGAGAAGCCCAGGAAACAATATTTAAGTTCATTGGTTTGAAAGTTCTCTAATAAAAAGTAGCACATAGACCCTATGTAGTCTGTACAGCAGTATACCTTGATTTTAAGAGACATGTAGTTTATAATATGTAATTTGTAAGTGGTATTTTACCTGTAGGATCACAGGTCACTTCTGAACTTCCCCTTATTTTTTCTGATGTATGTGCTGTTGTACCTTGAGATGCCTGTATATTTAGAAGGAGACATTTTTGACATTTTATAATTTCTCTTTTTAATCTTCTTTGATACCCAGTCTTCTGACTGACTTTTAGCTATTACTTTCAGTGTATAAGTTTCTGTATGGTGACCTAATTTTTAATTACTTTTGCTGTAGTTTTCTAAATACTACATCACAAGTTTTGTAATGAAATGGAGAGCTATTACCCACAGAAGACAATATTTAGCAAAAATTCTTGTTTGTCTTTCTGCTATTAAAGCATTGCAGCCCTAGTACGTAATGGAGAAAGTGTCTAGCTGGGTGTCAAGGGCTTTTTTCCCCAATAGTCATACTATAAAATAGTGCTTTTTATGGCTAATGTCATGTATTTGGGTAAAATACTATAGAAGTCAATCAATATGTGAGATTTGCATTGGCAGGAAAAGAAAATATCAGAGAAGCAAAATAAAAATGTGTAGTGAAACACCTAAGTAATGGATACTGGAGGTAATTATCCCTGGTTTTCAAAAGAGAAAATATTTGCATTTGTTGGCTTTTACATTTACATTTGTAATTAGAATAATTATCTGGAGCTCAAATATATGAGAAGGAGAAGGAGGCCTGTAAATGCAAAGACAAAATGGATGTGTTTAACACTGAAAACAGAAAATAGTTCTATAAGGTCATTGATAATATTTGGCATTTTCTCTACAAGTTTTGCAAACTGTTGTTTGCGAAGAAGCGTATTCCTGATTTATTTTAGGTCTGACTGCCTGGGTCTCACAGTGTTTGGGCTTTGATAGAAATGCTGAATGCTCTCCCTGACTTCAGTGCTAGAAGGAGTTAGATGGCTCCTAATAGCTTAGGTATACTTACATCTAAAAAATGTGTTATCACAGCCCTGTCTTGGCTGGCGTATACAATTTCTCCAGCATTTCATTTGCTGTTCTGGATGTGACCACTTCTGAACATCCAGGCATGTCAAGAAAGCTCCAACAAGGTGCCAAGGAACCCACCAACTTGCTGCTGCTGCAATACCTTTTCTGTCATGCCAGACAGTGAATTCCAGTCCCCAAGAATACAGAGACACTTGGACACTATGAAAGATGTGTCTTCATTGATCATGAAAGAAGAGATGAGAGAAGGCCAAGATTTTGTTCTTGTCATGTCCTCAGTACTTTAGGGGCCATTGCAGGCTACAGTTCCTGGGAGGTTACAGCTTCCAGTGTGCCATGACTGGCAGCACACCCTCACGTGAAAAGCCAGGAAAGCATTCCTGCAGTGAATATGCTTGTCTCCAAAGGCAAGGGCTTCATTTCACATCAATCTTGATAAATCTGCTGAGGGAAGGGGATGCAGCTAAACCCCTGCCCTTCACAGGTGCTCCTGGCCAAGTGAATCTTCTCCTGGGGGCAGGTGCACACAACTTCTGTTTCAAAGACATGAGCAGGGATCAAAAGTCCTCTTTTAAAATGATAGTTCCTACCTCTGTTTTGAGGAATCACCAAGGAAGTAGAATTTCCCCAAAGGTTTCAAATGCTTATAATCCTCCTCTCAAAGGGGTGTTTTGGCCAAAAAGCATCCTGAACTGGCATCACCTCATTCCTGGCCAGTAAGCAATAGCTCAGGGAAATGTCTTCAACAGGAGGCATCGGGTGTTACGCAAAGATGACAAGCAAAGAAGCAACTTCTCTTCCAGCTTTGTGAGAAGCAGACCTAGCACCAGCTGTGAATGCCAATGGGTTTAACTGCTTAACTTCTCTGCCTTAAATCCACCCCTCATCTTAGTGGAAGTCTGAAAAGATCTTTGAGGAATAGGCTTAATAGGCTGTGTATTTTATATGCTCAGTATCATCTGCCAGGCACCTACCTATCATATTTGGAAGCTGTCTTACATGAGGTAGAGGATGCCTGAACTAGAGCTCTGCATTGGAGCAGCAGCAAAGTACCCAGTGTGTCTCCTCAGCTTTGTAGCACTGGTGTTGCTGCTGTCCATAAGCTCTTTCCTGTCTGTGCTAACAAAGGGCATCATTTCAGATTCTCATCAGTCTGGTCAGGACTGTACTTTCTGTTAAGAACATGCAGTCATTTTTCTCAGAGGAAAAAGAAAAAGAAAAGAAAAGAAAAGACAAGAGAAAAGGAAAGGAAAGGGAAGGGAAGGGAAGGGAAGGGAAGGGAAGGGAAGGGAAGGGAAGGGAAGGGAAGGGGAAAAGTACCCCTGATACTTTGCAGAAAATTATTTACATAAGAAAGAGTATTTAAATTTACAGAAAATATACTGTCTGTATTTGCCTCAAATCATCATCAGAGCAGTGACATCTGGTTGATGTTAAAATCAAGACCTACAGCATACATCACTCATTTCTGATAGAAATAGGAAAACTAAATTGCTGTTTAATTTCTTGTATCTCTATGCCACAATGCCCTATCCAGTGCATGTACTTGCACTGTAAACAACACTTGCAGTTTTTGATGCGTGTTGTTACTGCTCCAAAATCTGAACCATCTTCATTTATATGTGAATCATGTAAGATAATCCTGAATACAAGTACCATTTCCATGGTATCAAGATCCCTGCATCCCTGAACAGTATTCGTGACGGTCATGATAAGTTTCATGTTTTTCTACCACTGCCTTAGCTCAGGAGTCCTGGGAAGTCTTTTAGTGAAACAGTTTTTTCCCTTTTTTTAAATTTTATTTTTCTTTTCCTTCATGACTCACTTTTTTCCCCTAGTCTTTTTTTCTCTATTATTATATCTAAGAGCTTGTACTTGTTTTATAACTCAGCTGGTATGGCCTCTTCCAATTAAAAATATATTCTACACAGTAGTCGATATCTATGTCTTTGTGTGAATATCCTGGAGCATTAATTTGAAAAATTAATGTCCAAATACCTTCTTGGCAAGAAGTTCTAGCCCCTTCAGAGAACACAAAGCTTTCCTATGGAGTGGCTGCTTACTGAGGAGCCATGTTTCGATTTTCTCAAACCAGCTATTTCTTTGGTGTCTGTGAGTTTCAGAGACTTCCTGATTTATGTGTAAAAATAAATAAATAGATCTTGTTGCCTACCTCATTCTTTTTTTCCCAAGTGTTACTTTGCATAAGACTGGGTTTTACAAGTATCTTCAAGTCAACTCTATTACTAAGTTTTAGTGGTATAAAGAGTAATAGTTGCTACATCCCAAACTTTATTTGGGGTTATATAGACAAGCTTTAAGTCTCCTTGTGGAAAATGTGGAATCCTTCCTTAGCAGCTGCCAATTTTATCCTGCAACTGACTTGAGCTCCTGGAGGAGCAGTGTTACATGTGTACCAGCACTCACAAGGGTTTTTTAATAATTTACAGTTTGAAATGCAAGTATCTTCCTCCCAGAGGCAGAAATTTCAGAGTTGCCTCAAAGGTGGAGATTATCCAACACCAGACTCAGTGGAAAAATTCAGCTGCCACAAACGGACAATGGTATCCTAGGACAGTGGCTGAACTTTGCTTTTCAGTTTTCCTTCTTTTTCTTTCCTATTTGAACTGCCAGATGACTAGGTGTCCTGGTTTTCTGGGAGGGACAGGGTTAATTCTCCCCTAGCTCTAGCAGGGCCCAGGTATCCCACCCCACTGAGCCACGCCCAGGGGGTAGCCGGGAGCTGCCGGGAAGGGGAGGGGGGACCGGAAGTGCGGGGTCTGCGACGGCTGCGGGGCTGCGGTCGGACGGGCGGCGGTTGGTATCGAACTGGCGTTTGTATCCGTCTGCATCCGTGCTACTGTTACTGTTTTTCCCTGTTCTACCTTGTTGTCCCGTTAAACAGTTTTTGTCCCAACCCACGAGTGCTGCCTTTTTCTTCCAATCGCTCTGACACCGCCATGAGGCGTTGGCCAACCGGGCTGCCACGTGGTTCTTTGTTGCCGTCTGAGGCTAAACCACAACACTAGGCAACAGGCAGCATGCACCTGCTGATTTGTATAAATGATCAGCAAAGCAAAAATAAAACTTGTGATGACTTGGAAGGTGTTCTGTGCATAAAAGCTTTGAAGTCACTTATGTATATTGCTCTTCTAGTTTGAATTAATGCTTTTCAAATACAAACAGCAATTGTAGGAAAAGAAAAAAAATGTGTTAGATGAAGTGAATAAAAACATGGAGTGTATAAAAGGGAACCTGTTAGGCACTCACTACAGAGCAACTAAAGCCTGAAAGGATTTGTAGGAAATACTTGCTCCGATCCTTAAGAAGTTGCTGATAATGATGATTCAGAAGAACCACAAATGAATTTCAAGCTGCTTGCCTTAAAGAAGAATATATGACAGCATTTAAGCGGCAGGCTGCTTTGAGGAAGTGCTGAGGTGCTCTGACTCAAACAGGGACTCAAAAACCTCTTGGTGAGATCCTTCCCTCTATCACTCACAGAAGTTTTGCTTTGGATATTTGTAGAACCAAGATTTCATACCCTGACTTGAAAGACATTTTCAGACTGCTAAAATGCTCAACTACGAAGTTCTCTCACCAAACAATGCAAATACCAGTTTTCTTCCCCCACTGTTGCTGTTCACTACCCAAGTAGAATGTTCCAAAAGTTGAATGTCTACTTTATTCCCAGAGTAACAAAGGAGCACCTTTTAATGAAAACTCTGACAACTCATGTAGGTAGGTATACTTTGCGTGAATGATTTTATTTAGCATTAACGTGATTGTTTCACGTTAACAACTGTTAACGTGAAACATGTAACTGCAACTGATGGCATATGTCCAAGGAGCAGATTGTGCTCTCTTGAGTATACGTAGAAACGATGGCTAAATGTGCTTAAGCCTTATACTTGGGGCCTGTTTGCCCAGGGATGAATTTTGCTCATTGAGAATATTTTAGTCAAGGACAATCAGCAGTAATTACACAACAGAAAACCACAAAGTAGGTAAGCATAGCTTTAAACTCATTGTACAAATGAGACTTTTGAAACAAAAGGGTTCGGGTGCAGATTTTAAGTCTCTGACCGCAGTTTAAAAATGCTACAATGTTTTGAAACGTAAATAACTGACGCTCTTTTGCTTGCACGAGGATAAATAATTAGTGATGTTTACGATGGTGACGTCATTTGCTATTGAACTAAAACACAAAAATAATCCCAGAGGATATTGTTGTTAAAGATCAAGTACTGATGAGCATGTTTATACAAGAACTCTTCTGGACAAGGTCTATAGTCCTGAAAAGATGTAATTATAAATAGAAATTTGCTTGACTCAGTTTCAAAACAGGAACTTCTCTCAGCCAGTAACTAATTGTCAGATAACATCCCAAGCTGCTGTCATTAATGCTTAAATTGAAGTTTGTTATTTGGCATCCCGCCATTTAAGACAATCTGATGTCTCACTTTGTTGTCAGGAATTAAGCTGATAAGGAAAATTAAAAACAACCCAAATCCTTTTGATTATGGATTTACTGAACTTGCCCTGAGAAAGAACAAGCGGGCTGTGTGATGGCTCTGCTCTGTGAGCTGAAGTACAGCTCTGGCTGCATTTGATGAAACAGCCACGTGGCACCAGCCTGCCGTGTGCCAAGCTGTTGGGCACTCTTCTGGCTCTCACAGCTTCTCATTTAGAGGCACTGATTGTACCATATGTGTGCGGCTGTACTGTGCAAAATAGATGTTTCAGGGAATAGAATTTAGAAAGCAGTTGTGATTCATTTCCATCACTCCCACTTCTACCCCTTCCAGCTGTGCAAAAACACCCCAGTGTTATTGAGCCGCATGCAGAATATGACTGTCTTGAAATTGGGACAGCCAGTTGGATGGAGGAAACTTAAGTGCCAGTCACTATTTCAAGAAATGTTTCTATATTTTAAAGTTGAAATTCCATTGGTACAGAGGCCAGAGCTCACCTCTGCCTCTCCTCAGGCTGTGGGCTGAGGAGCTAGAACCCCTAGAGTCTGATTTCTATGAGCGTGGTGACTACATTTGGATTTTGGATCCAGTTCTGGATCCAAATGCACAGAAGTTATGCAGAGCCTGTGTTTCAGGTGTGTAAATGCTTTCTATCAATTTGTCTCTTCCTTTCTGCAAGCAGGAAGGCTGTTCTGACATCCCCCTCAAAGGACTGGAATCCATAGAAATAGCTTTTGTGTTAAAGCTTTTTTATCTCAATCCTTTGAGACTCAGATAACTGCTTATTAGCATTCATCTTGATGAACTCATCCTGTAGAAAAACTGTGAACAGCCTTAGAGAAAGCTTGATGCAAAGCAGTCATTGAAATTTTGTTACTTGCTGAAAGAGAGGCCATGTTTGAACCTGCAAATCCCATAGATTTGGATTGGCATTATGCTAAGAGGCATGTTAGAAAAATTACTTTTGTAATGGAAGTCTTAGAGTAGGTCACCCTTGTCGAGTAATTTTATCTCAGAGTGGTTACTCAATACCGTCAGCTCTTTGGAAGTACTTATTGTTTGGACATTTGTTTATTTTTACCTCTGTTTTGCTTAGTAATTCTTTTAAATATTTTGGTAGCTTCACTGGAGAGAGGGAAAAAAGTAAAAATGAGTTGTAGCAAAATCCCAGAATAGTGGGGGCTGGAAGATGCCCCTGGGGGTCATGTAGTTCAGAGCAGGGGGCCCAAGACCATGTCCAGTCTGCTTTTCAATAACTAATGATGGAGAAGATGGAGATTTCACAATTTCTCAGTGAGTTTAACATTTTTAGTTGTTATGTGCTGAGGACCAATAGAAAGGCAGAATGTGAGCTCAGCAGCCTCATTTCCTTAAGAAAATGGGTTAAAACCACAGCAACTAATTGTCATTTGGGAAAGACATCAACCAGCCTAGAGAAAGAAATTAGTGAGTTCAATGGACTTGAGTCCTTGTTTTCTTCCCTGCATCCTTTTAAAACATTCACTAGCACAAAGATAGCTCATAGATATTTATTGATCTTGACAGCTTTGCTTGGACAGAATCAGAAAGGTCTGGTTACTCAATGACAAATCCAGGAAATTATTCAAACATAATGGAAAAATGCTCTTAAAAGACTTGCTCTTTTTCCATCCTAGAGGTGGCTGCAGTTTGTCTATAAGAAGTTCCAGATTGCTTATAGTTAATTATATAATGTTGATGTTCTCTGGGATGAATTTGCTTTCTTTAGAAAGTTTAGAGGGGGTTTGAAGGAGGATTTTCTAGCCCAGCTCTTGCAGTGCTGTGTTTCCCATGCTGGTCACCTTCAATGGTATTGTCCTGTTTGGCCCTCAATGGGTGGTTTCCAGGATGCTGTACAGGGCATGATTTGTGAAGTATCACAAATAATAGTAAAATACTATTCATGATTATAAGAATTTACCTTTTGGATTAATAGATGAGCCTTGCAGAATGCACAGGGAATGTGTTTTACTCTTCATGCTGCTGGCACAATTTTCCAATTAATAAGAAGGAAGTATCGAAGATCAAAAAATTAATTTAATGCTTCTGTACTGCAGTAGTGATGTATGGACAGCACAGAGGAATGCTGCAAATGTGGTGTCAAGATTTATCGAGGGTTGAGAATTCTGGAAAATAAGGATGTACCTAATATAATCTTACTATTTAATTCAAACTTCAGGTTTGGGGAATTTTTTTTTTTTGTCCTTATCCATACATGATACCTCAACAGGTATATTTGAAGGAGTCAGTATCAACATCTGGGGAATGACTGCTTATGTATGGCTGTCTCTTGCAAAAAATACTAAAACAAACAAAAAATAACAAAGCAAACCATCATACTTCTCTCTCTTTTTCTTGCCACCTAAGTTCTGTGAAAATAGCAGTTTAAAACATTTATAGGGACATACCAATTGAAAGCTCAAACTTGCAGTCATTTAAACAATGTTTTAAATTCCTTATTAAGGAAAAAAATGCTCTTCTGTTAGGATTTCATTATAGCCAGATGCAGGAGAAGCACTAGTTAGACTTGCTGGAGGTAAGTAAACCTTGGAAGAAAATCTTGCATTGCTTTAATTTGATTAAAAACCATCACAATATTTAACTGGATTAATCAATTCCCATCTGCTACAAAGGTTAGGCTACCCACACTTTGTTATCTTTAAATATTTTCCTAATTTATAGCTGAAAATTATTACACTAACTAATGAAATGGGAGATAAATTAGAAAAATAAACCCAAGCATCCTTCCTTCAAAAATGGTCTGTTAAGCTTTACTTCCAGGCCAATTTAGGTAACGGTACAAAAGCAAGAGAAAGTGGAATTTCATCCTGAATCCTCAGGCAGGCAACCAAGAGACACAGGTACAGTAAAAGACTTCCCAAATACTTGGATAAGTTACAAAGTATTGCTTCTTTTCTCTGGTTGAAAGACTTATTTGCTCATTTTCTAACCCACTACAAATACTAGAACTGAATAGACACTTGATGTTAAATATTTTGCAGATTTAAGTTTCATAAATTACATGCACTCCCTAAGTTAAACCCACAATTTGCAGAAGAAAATGTACACTGAGATTATAATATTTGCTCTTCAAATGCTCTATTAAGTGAAATATTAAGAATAATCACACATTGGTTTTAAAAGAGGTGCACTTTTGGAAAAACAGCAGAAACAAAGTTTGAGCTATTGTGTTCTGCTTCTGAAAGACTGAAATAAAATTTAGGCACTTTGAGGTTCTTTTGCATATTCACAATCACAAATAATTTCTCTAAAGGTCAAATTTTTAGAGGAAATTTCTAAAAGAATTGGCGTCAATTTTTCTCCTCTTCCTCTAGCCCTGCTGAGGCTTCACAAAACAGTGAAAAAGAAAGGAAAAAATAAAAGAAAATGGAAGGAAAGTGAAAATATTGAAAAACAAATGTTTCTTTGGGAGTTTGTTCTCCAGAAATTAACTAGCAGTTAATCATAAAAAGTCTGTAGACAAAAGAAATTGCTCTACTTTTCTCAAAGAAGGGATTCATTTGGCCTAAGACCATTTCTCTCTTTGAAGTGTATTTTCTACTTTTAGGGGTTGATCACCTTTTAACTTTTGCTTTGGTGAATTCAATTCAATTTAGAGAAATAATTTATTTGCTCAGCTTTGCTCATTTAGGCCTGTCCACATGGAACTTTCCTGTGCTTGTTGAATTATTGTACCATCCCAACACCAGCCCATGTAAGCTGCTAGACCACTGCAGAAACGTTAAAAAACCTGTTGGAGGAGAGGAGAACAGTTATTGGAAGCCACATACTGGGGAGAAGAAGTAAAAAAAAAAAAAAAAAAAGCCATGGCATAATTCTGTCTCACTTGCTAAGGTGTTCCTAGAGATTTGGAGGGCTCTGTCCAGCTTACGTTTTTATTCTAAAATAAGAGAAGAGAAACCAGGTACTTGAATCATAGAATGTTTAGAGCTGGAAGGGACCTCAAAAATCATTGAGTTCCAATCCCCCTGCCATGGGCAGGGACACTTCCCACTAGACCAGGTTGCTCAAAGACCCATCCAGCCTGGCCTTGAACACCTCCAGGGATGGGGCAGTCAAAGCTTCCCTGGGCAACCTGTTCCAGTGCCTCACCACCCTCACAGGAAAGAATTTCTTCCTAATACCCAGTCTAAATCTCCCCTCTTCTAGTTTAAAACTATTACCCCTTGTCCTATCACTCCACTTCCTAACAAAGAGTCCCTCTCCTGCTCTCCTGTAGCTTCCTTCAGATACTGGAAGGCTGCTCTAAGATCTCCCCGGAGACTTCTCCAGGCTGAACAGCCCCAGCTCCCTCAGCCTGTCCTCATAGCAGAGGTGCTCCATCCTTCTAATCATCTTGGTGGCCCTCCGCTGGACCCGTTCCAACATAGAATGGATGTCCTTTCTCTGTTGAGGACTCCAGAGCTGGACACAGGAATCCAGGTGGGGTCTAACGAGCTCAGAGTAGAGGGGGAGAATCACGTCCTGTGACCTGCTCATCACACTTCTTTTTATGCCACCCAGGATACAGTTGGCTTTCTGATCTAAAAGGTCCCATACTGTGATTTTCATGTTTCTCAGTAGTGTGTGAATGTAGCAGGACCATCTGATATAACCCATGCTGCAAGGAGGCTGGAAACTACTTTGAGCAGCCAATAGATGCAATGAAAATGGTCAAGTTAAAAAATAAAACCTACAATATATAAAGAATAAGGTTTTTTTTTCTTCTGTTAAAGTTGGCACATCTCAATAGATGGCACTAAAAATCCAAATGTGAGGAAGCCACTCCCTGTGTCTTCCTCCCTGAATATCATCACAAGCCTTCCACTCAATCCACTCTCTTTAAATATCCGACAAGCAATACAACCGATGGACAGTCTCTCAATTCGGTGTCTTAGACCCTTTTAATGCAAATTATTCCCCCAGCAATGTTATTTTTAGTTTTTCATTGACCTTTGCTATGAAAAACTACTCAGTGAGAAATTTATTGTAGACAAATTCTCTTGAGGGAAGGTAATCTGTGTGCCTTGATTGATATCAAAGGAGATGCACTAAATTACGCCACTTCAGGATCTAATTTTTCTGTGGTTTCCTTGACAATAGATTAGCAAACTATATCCACAAAATGTATTCAACAGTTTAAGCTAAGCTGACTGCCAGCAGATTGCTGAAGCCTTCGCAAACTCCATCCTGAGTTTACTCTAAACACCTTACTCAGTGAAATGGGCTCTGAAGCTCAGAGCAATAACAAACCATATTGCTTCCCCTTCCCTCCTGATAAAAGGGAAAGATCTTCCTGCTGGGCTATTTTTCTGGTAGGTATCTGACCTTATTGTGTGATTTTTTTTCCATTTGGGCAAAAAAAAATCACGCTTCTTGCCTAATTAAAATGCAACCGAAAAATCTAAGATCATTGCACAGGTCAGTGCAGTGCTTTGCAGAATTATTTACTTCATACAATTGCATAAATGGATCAGGTAAATCAGTTGAAAACATGAAATAAAGGAGTTGTTTGTTTGTTTGTTTGTTTGTTTGTTTGTTTGTTTGTTTTTAGACATGAACTGAAATGCAAAAGTAAAACATTAATTAAATTTTCTTTTTTAAGGAGTTCTATAGCTGCAAGTACCTTTTATAAAGGCAGTTAATGTATATAAGTTGATTTTTATGGTCATAGTCCACCAAAGACCTGTTTTTACAAGGGGGATAAACATGTAAATTAGAAAGAGATTTAGTGGAAATATTTTTAATAGAAATAAACAAATATTAAACTATTTGTGGATAGCCCAGCCAAGATCAGTGAGGAAATTTACTGGCCTATTGATGTTGCAAACAATTGACTCCTACCTCAGATCTATGCAGGAGTAAAAAGAACCTAGAAGTTCAAATTTTGCTCTCAGTTCTACACTGATGTTAATCCAGACTAAGTCTATTGGAGTTAGTATAATGGTAGAACTGGGGAATATTTTTGGACATCTATCAAAGAGTAACCACAGAAAAAAGCTGCTGTGAGGAGTTGCAGAATCTGGCCATGAGCCTTTCAAACCCTTTGTGCTTGGGCCTGGAGTGTGCTCAGGTTTGCAGCACTGGCCAAAACAGAGGTTTGGCTATGCAGGAAATGTTGAATAAAGACCTCAAATGCCACCTCATCTTCAGAGATGTCAGCATCTCTGAAGAGTTTTACCTTGACACACAGGCAGACATCCTGCTAACTTCATTTTCTTAATCACCTCTAAAATTCACACAGAATTTTAAAATTATGATGGCCATCAAAACACAAATTCATAATAGCAGAGTCATAGGGCAATTAAAGAAGCCCAACAAATGTAAGCAGACAATTATTTATCATTGATTTCTCTGTTCTGCTGCATCAGAAAGTTTAAAAAAATACTTGAAGATGGAATGGAACAAAGGGAAGTACATTGAAAATAGGGAAACATATAGAAAAAGCTTACTTAAAAAGCCAAGCAAGGTTGGCTTTTAGATTAAAATAAAGTAAGGAAAATCTAAGTCTGATTCTGCATCTGAGTTAAATAGTAAAAACTTTTGTTTGTTTTAATCACTGCAGCCATATGCATTTGTTATATTCCCATGGGATCTCTTTACATTTTATGCCTAAATAATGAATTGAAATTTACTTCATAAAATATTTACTGAATCTTCTTAAGAGCCATTAAGCTCATTAGACAGGTGAATTCAGTTTTGGATTTGGACAAAAAACTGTGTACCTAGCTGCGAGCCACAGGACCAGCTGTCTAGAAGACAAGTGGGTCTGTACGGGAGCCAGCAGCCAGATGGAGACGACAGCCAACTTAGGAAATACAATATTTAGCCTGAAAGAATGTCAAAAAACAGTAAAAAGTCTGACCACCAAGCTCCACAGACACAGGTTTGAATTGCCATCAGTATTCTGCCTTTGAATCCAGCCTTTCTGCCCCCTCTTCCCCTCACCGCCTCTGCACCCATTACCGCCGCACCTCCTCATTAGGATGAGTTCAGCAAAAAGCCAAGAAGTGCTGCTCCGGAGCTTGGGGGGGCTCATCCGAGGGGGAGGCTGACAGGTGCTCAACTGGCTCACTGCAAACCTGCACTATGTGTTCCTCAAACACAAAGCTCAGCTCAACAGAAGGGAAATATATTTAGGATAAAGAAAAAAGGAGAGGAAGGAGGGCTCCTGTTACCAAGGGGTTGGGAGAATTCAGAAGGCCTCTAGACACAAGCGAAAAGCTCAAAAGCAGGAGAGGAACTCTGAGGCAGATTATTTCTCCCTTTTGTAAGGCAAATGCTAATTATACAAAGCAAGATTTTTTTTTTTCCAAAGAGAGTTGAAAAGTGTCATGCAATATTGGTACAGATATTGTATTTAATGCGGGTTTGCAAGCCAAGAGGTAAAAGAAAATGTAAATGTAAACATGGTGTTTGCTCCTTATTCTACCTGCAACTCTTCTCCTATTCTCCCTCCCCCCTCTTTGCTCGTCAGAAAGATGCCTGGTACACCTGAAGGAAGTTTGCTGGGAAAGAGCAAAATACTTCCAAAAGGAAAGAGGGTTTTAGGCTCCCACAGTATGTGCCCAGAAAGGGAAAGAAAGAGTGAGCCTGATTTAACTGACGTTCCATTTTTCAGCATTGTTGCTATTTATTTTACTCATTTTTCTTTCAAAGGAAGAAAAAAATAAATCCCTGTTAGAGATAGCTGGATCAATACTAAGAAATTCTTTGTCAGATGAAATAAGAACGATCATTAACCTTTCTGCTTATGAATTAAATGCAAACTTCACATTTCAACTTCTCTCCCACAGCATCCCCAGCAAACCTCCCTCATTTTGTGCAGCAACTAAAACCCAGCCCAACCACCCAAACAAACACCGCTGCTAAGAACCTTTAAGCTCCCTTCCTGCTGTGTGGGTGGGAAAAACAGGAGAAGGTATTTTCCGATATGGTTCAGGTATGTTGGTGATGGGGTGCTCCAATCTGTTTATTTAGGTGTGGATTTGAGGCTGGGTTATATACGTTATTTGTAGATCTGATCTCTCTGGGAGCACCATGTGAAGAAAGTTCATGACCGTGCCAGCAGCACCGCCTGGGTCAGTGCATGGGCTCCCCTGGCCAAGCCCGGGGATTGCCTGCCTTCGGTGTGCGGCTGTGGGATCAACCATCACGGCTCAGTGGTCAGCTTGGCAATCATTGATAGTGGGCTCTGGTCTCCGCTTATGGGCTGGACCCATTGCCTCCAAGCATTTGTTTTAGCTGTTGCCATTACTCTCTGAATTGTGACTGGGTGCCATATCTGAGCGTTCCAAAAAGCCCTCATCTACGCATCACTGGGTGTGGTGCTTTTCTTCTGAATGTCTGAGAATACAACTTTATTGTAGGTTGCATTAATTTTATTTTCAGGAAGAATTCAAATTTTATTTTCAGTTCAGAATCTGCTTGCTTCTTCATGTTATCTTTATTAGCAGCCTCATTTAATTGGGCTTTCTTCAGATTAGGTTACTACCAATGTGAAAATTAAATACCATCTGCCAAAACATTTTTTGAAATTGTTGACATTTCTGCAAATGTAACCCATGCTGTAGGTCAGAGTCCACTACCATCTCCTTTTACAGGGGGTAAGAAGTATTCATCATTATTGTCTTATGTTATCTGTGCAGGCTGACAGTTCTGAGAATCACACAATTGTCAGAGTTGGAAGGGACCTCTACAGATCATCCAGTCCAACTGCCCCGCTAAAGCAGGATTGCCCAGAGCACATCACTCAGGACTGCATCCAAACAGGGCTTGAAGGTCTCCAGAGAAGGGGACTCCACACCCTTCTTGGGCAGCCTCTACCAGGGCTCTGCCACCCTCACCTGAAAGAAGTTTCTCCTCCCATTTGTAGGGAACTTCCCATGTTCCAGCTTGTGCCCACTGCCCCTCATTCCCCTTCAGATTAATAGGTTCTCCACTCAGCCTTCTCGTCTCCAGGCTGAAGAGTCCCAGCTCTCTCAGCCTTTCCTCATAAGGGAGGTGCTCTAATCCCTTCCTTAATCATCTCTGTTGCTCTACACTGGACTCTCTGCAGTAGTTCCCTGTCTCTCTTGAACTGGGGAGCCCAGAACTGGATGCAGTATTCCGTTGTGGCCTCACCAGTGCAGAGTACAGGGGTAGAATGCCCTCCATCCACCTACTGGCCACACTCTCCCTTACGCAGCCCAGGATTCCATTGGCCCTCTTGGCCACAAAGGCACATTGCTGGCTCATGGGTAGTTTACTATCTACCAGGACCCCCAGATCCTTCTCCTCAGAAGTGCTTTCCAGCTTGTCTGCCCCTAACCTAGTTTTATTATATTTTCTGATTTTTCCAGACTAGATTGTATAAACTGAGGAGCACTTAGCTCTTGCAGACTGTGATCTCAAAGGTTTATAACTGCATGTAAAAATCATTACAACTGAGCTTTTAAACTAAGTAGCTGTGTCCAGAAATGGCTGTAATTAGTTAGCTGCATGTTTACTTCCTAATTTGTTCATGCAGCTGAAGTAACCCGCACATGTGGAAATGTGTGCCCCACTTGGGGAGATCAGCATGGGAGGGAGAGGGGCTCCTCATCTCCGCTGTGTCTGTGCTTCTGCGCCTGTGCTGCACAAAGCAGCGCCTCAGATAGCCCAGACAGAGATGTGGAGAAGGACGATGGTGTTGCCAACTGAAAAACCCGATGCAGCTTGTAGCTTGTCTTACTGATGAATTGCGGTTTTGATGTTACTTTCCTTTCCCTTCCCACCTCCCACCCCCCAATTTCTTCATCTGAGTTTTGGCTGTTTTCTAGTTTTCACATTTTGTCCCCACTATAGAGATGGTTGATGTCATTGTTCGCAACAAAATCAAATTAAAACCACTTGTCTGAAATTATCATAAAGGTTTTAATCCTGATCTTTTAAAATTGTCAGCAGTTTTGAACTTCAATCTAAATTTATGTACATATTATAAATATATTTGCTGTTATTTGAGCAGTGTTAAAAGGCTACTAAGCAGCATGAGGTACAGAAGAGTTTTTAAGCACAAGATGTTGAAAGAGTGGAATTATTTATACATTTGTATTTATTTACAAAAGATTGTGGCACAAAATCTTTCCCTGTTTTAATACAGCTTTGTTTTGCAAGAGTCCTCCAGACAGGTGCTCCCATGAATTGCTCTAAATCTTTTAATCTGCAGATCCAATTTCTACAAAAGGGACAAAGTTGTGCTGCTTTATTTTTGTTTCCTTCTTTGTTTACAGCAAGTGGTACTCCTCAGCTGGGCTCTTTCTGTCTTAGTTGGTGAACAAGAGGATATTGATGCGTTCCTAGAAAGCAGTAAAACTCCCTTTTGCCTGTTCTCTGGGCAATGGGACTCCTTAAAATTTGAGTCTGGCTTTTTTGAATTTAGTAGACTGTTGTATTTGTTGCTAGCTATAAGAGGACTTTTGGCTGCTTTATGGCTTCTTGAAGACTTTGCTGAGTTCTGCAGACTTAATGCTTCATCCCCAGTTTTCCACATGGACTGATGAACGGCCCAGCTCACGTTTGACTGCAGAAAGCCTTGGTGATCAGGAAAGAGTGGGTTTCGGTGCTTTTTATTACTCCATTTAGTTTCTTGTTGCCTTTTAAATTTCTTTTGTCTGCTCATGTCCAGATTTATGGCTAGCATTTGTCAGTGCATGGAGCTGAGCTGCTGCATGAGCTTTCTGTATCCCAGGCCTTTTCCTCTACAGAATGTGCTGGCATCTGCAGCTCCAAAATGGATCAGCATCTTTCCCAGCTGGTTTGAAAGGTGGAAAAACTTCACTCAGGTGGAAATGGTAGGCTCTGGACAGGAAGGGAACGAAGGCTACTGGTGGCTGACATGGGATATATTTATTGCAAAGCTGATTTAGGCACAAAACCCTGTTGTATTGAAAGTTATCTGTTTAAAAATCATATGCTCAATTTCTTACAAACTATTGGCACTTTGTTGTTGGTTTTTTTGGAAATCTGTTTTGCCAATTCTGCTCTGGGAGCACTGTATAATTTCTGCCAGCCCTGGAAGAGGGTTTAGGTTTCCCTGTGAGACTATTTCAAATGGGACCAGGTGATACAGGAGAGATCTTCTCTGGAAGACACCAGCAGCACCAAAACAGTCAAGTTTTTTATAATCTTGAAATACGTGGGATTACTAAACTAAGGTAGCTGCTCACTCTTCCAATCCTTTCAGCACATGTCAAAAGAAAGAAACACTAGACAGAGGTGTCTAATCAAAACAGCACCAGAAGCTGCCATCTGGCAGCACCATGAGGTGATACCTGGCAACATTAACCCTCAAAGAGCAAAGTCCTATCAATGATCTAAGTGTCCAAGTGACTGGCTTTGAGGAGGGCTACTCCCCTCCTGGCTGCATCATGGGGAATCAATGGCAGAGTGCACAGGGTAAGGGTGTCATCCCTGAATGCAAGCCACAAATATGCACAGAGGAGGTCTGCTCCATGTTTAGATGCTGCTTTTCAGCCAGGCTGCACTTCTTTCCCCCTCCTCCTCTTGAAAACGGGACGTTCCAACATTCTGTTGATTTCCCTTTGGCTTTGTAGCTGCTCAGAAAGTTGTCTGGGGAGACAAGCACGTGTGTCTGCGTAGGGGGCAATTCTAAGAGGAGGGTCTCTAGTAATGAAGCGTCAGATTTGCCCAGCAAGGTGGGCAGGTTTGTTATGACATAGCTCTTTGGAGGGGATTGTGGCAGAGAAAGCGACAGGGTAGAGGGGGGGCGAGGGGGTGGGAGAAGGAGAGAGAGAACTGGCATCTGCAACACCCTGGTGGTGATATCAATATCAGACACAGGATCTGGCAGCTTTGGGGTAAGCTACTACCTCTCCACTCCACCACTCAGAGCATCCTGGATCTCCAGCTCGAAGGGAAGAGTGAGGCAGCAGCAGCAATCATGGCAACATCAAATGGTTTTATTTCTTCGTGACCTCTCTCTTCTCCTCTCTCTCATCAATAATCCACCTGAGGGCTTTCCCCCCCCGCCCCCCTTCCCC
>VZRU01020183.1:27113-39030 GCA_013398155.1 Pedionomus torquatus | reverse complement strand
GGGGCGCGGGGCTGTGGGCCCCCCAGGGTGCTCCTCCCCCCGCCGCTGGCAACTGGGAGGACTGGTGTCAGGGCACGGCCAGCCCGTGCAGCGTCCCCTGTCCCGCAGCCAGCGTCCCCTGTGTTTCGGCAGGACTGTTGGTGTCTGAGCAGTTGCCATCAGCGTGGGGGTCACCGCCTTGCTCTGGGTCACCGTCCTGTTCTGAGCCGATCTGTAACGAGCCTGCTCGTCAGCAGCCTGGCAGCGCTGGCTGTGCCCCTGCCCGCTGGCCTCTTGTGCTGGGAAACCTGCAGGAGATGATGCCCATCGCTCCTTTCTTCTGCTCGAGCATCGCCCGGTTCCAAGGGGGGATCACACCCGCTCTTTTGGTAGGATATATTTTTTTAGTTAGGAAAGCAGACCCCAATAGTAGAGATTAAAAACCAAAAAGGTTTTATTGCAGGATGAGTACGCTGACAGAGTGGCATGCTCACAGACTTTCACACTGCAGTGCAGCTACAGAAACCTGTTTTGAGGCTGCTGTTCGTTGGAGATGCTTACGCTTGCGAGGTTCTCGACCACTGCCCCTGGCTCGGGGAACGGCCGCGGCGCACACGGCTGATCTCAGGCAGAGCTCAGGAGGGAGAACACCCGCGGTGGAGCTGCCCTTTGTTTGGGGATGGTGGTTCACGTTGAGATTCTGCTGCTTGCAAAGTAGAAGCTTGGTTCATGCAATGACTGGAGGATCTTTTTGCCTTGAAAGACAGAGAGCCGTGGACAAACTGCCCAGAGCAGTGAGGAGTGAGACAGGGCGAGTCGGGAGAGGGAGGACCAGGTAGAGCAGAGGAGGGACTTGGTGTTATTGGCCGTGATTATCTTTGTGTAGCCGTTCTGACTGGTTGGTGCTGTTAGTTCTTGTTTTCTGGAGTCTGTTGTTGGCCCCAGTGGGTGTAAACCCCAGTGCTGGTGTAAACTCCTGAGGTTCCTGAGCAAAAAATCCTAACACAGATAATAGGTCAGCAGTTTATACTTTCCCGCTTTCTCCCCTTTGCAGGTGGCCTTCTGATCTCCTCCGCACACTTCGGCGCGTACGTGTGCGGCACTGACATAGATTACAACACGATCCACGGCTTAGGTATGTTACACACTCCCAGCCCTCTGGAACCCGACTGTCTGGGGTTTCAGAGTGTTGGTGATGGGCAGGTGGTACAGGGGTGTGGGGTTCAAAGCTGACAGGACCAGAGGGATCGGGAGCAAACTTGAATATAAGAAGTTCCATCTCAACACGAGGAGGACCTTTGCTGTGAGGGTGGCAGAGCCCTGGCAGAGGCTGCCCAGAGAGGTGGGGGAGTCTCCATCTCTGGAGACATTCAAACCCCCCTGGACACGTTCCTGAGGGACCTGCTCTGGGTGACCCTGCTCTGGCAGGGGCTGGACTGGGGGATCTCCAGAGGTCCCTTCCAGCCCCAGAGCATCCTGTGTCATTCTGTGGTTAATCTTCGCAGGATTAATTTTGTCCTGCTTATTTTTGTAGACCAATTTACGTGTATTTTAGCTGAACTATTCTCTTAATTTTTAAGCAGGAAATATTTAATAAAAGGAATAACAAAACCCAAGTTCTGAATAGTAACTGCAGCAGCTGTGTGCCCTCTGTGGTGTAGGCAGCTTCTTGTGACCAAATCGCAGGAAGCCTAATCGCATTTGTGCTTCTTTGAAAAACTGCAGTGCAAATTATCTGTGACCTCTTGGACGGGATTGTGGCTGATGGACAGTGAGATCATCTTACAGACCAACATTTTTATAAATGGCTTTTGCGAGACCCTGAGCAGACGATACAGAGAACTTTTCTCGTGTGTTTTCATTATTCCTTGCTTCTTGTGAAGTTTATTGCAAATACTTGTCACAATGAGTAGGATAAGGCAGGAAATAAACTCTGCTTTTGTATGTGGCGCTTAATTATTTTCTCTAAAAGAAGCGATAGAGTGAAAACTTTTCTTACAAAATAGTTTGTTGTGCTTTTTTCCCCGTTCTGCCCTGCGCAGGCAAGGCCAGCAGAAAGAACCAGAAATGGAGAGGGCCGGATGAGAACATCAGAGCTAACCTGCGGCAGTACGGTCTGGAGAAGTACTACCTGGATGCGCTCGTCTCTGACTCTTCAAGGCCCATATGGAGGAAAGGGCTGCTGTTTGATGCCATCATTACAGATCGTAAGTTGGTTAATGCTTTTTGTTGCCTAATGGCAAGGACTAAAAGGCTACAGCCTGTTAATGTCTCGATGGGTGCTCCCATCTGGGGTTTCCCTCTTACAGAGGATGACCATGGAGGGCAGCACTGTGGGGCCGGGTCTGCGTTTGACGTCTCTGCGTTTACTGTAGGGACAGTTTCAGACGTGTAACAGAGCTGCAGGTTATACTTCCTCCCATGGAGGGAACAGTATGGTTGCCCGTAGAAATCAGCGTGGCTGAAAGTTGACCTCAGAAGGAGTTTCATTCAGCAAAGTCATCACCTTGATCGATGCACATTGACTTCTCACCCTGATGGTCTCTTGCTCTTAGGACTCCATCTGCAGCGCACTGGAGCCTGCCCAGCAGCTCTGGTGGGCGTCTGGGGGCTGTATTGAGTGTTTACTGGAGTGTTTCCCAGAGGAACAGTAGTGCACATCTGCTAAACCCACCTGCTAGCGGTGCTTGCAGTTTGGAAGCATCCTCCACTCTTTTCTTGGTACTCACCACCAGTTGTTGTGCCGGGGGGAGCAGGGGCCAAGGGAGCGAACAGAAGGCTCGGTACAGCCCTTGCTGGTCTCTGGTGCAGACTCTTGCTATCACACGTTCATTGGCAGTTGCCTTGTGGGTTGCCCACTATATTTTTTGGCCTGTTTGGCAATTAGACAGTGTAGAATATTAATATGACTTTAGAACTGAGTTTGCAAATTGTGTCCCAGTGTGTGGGTTGCACATGAGATGAGCACGTTACACTGTCAGGAATGGGCAAAACCGTGTGAGAACAAACCTCCTCTGGCTCTTCTCACTCGTCTGCGTGAGAATTGCCATTTGTGTGATGGGTTGGCAAGAAATTCCAACGTGCACAATGTCATTTTGAAAAAGGTTAGCTAAGTGCCTCAGGGGAAGTGTTTCTGACTGTCAGACAAAAGAGGAGGGGATAATTTGTCACGTGTTGGAAATGCAAGGAATATCTTTTAATGACCGAACCAGAAAAGCATCGTTCTTGTAGTGTAGGGAACGTCTAGGGTGCCGGGAGCCTCCTGCAGCTGAAGGGCTTGCTTGGAAACCATCCTAATGTGACCTTTTGGAGCAAGAACTTTTAACAGTTCTTCGAGAAATTGCCCTTACCAACCTGTAGGTTGTAAAAGCTTCTCTTTTTTCTAAGTGTGTAAGCCACCGTTTGTGCGCTGTTGTGTGTGTTTGATTCAAGTTCGTGCTATTTGCTGAAGGGCGAGGGTCTCACCTCTGCGTGTTTGCTCTGTGCAGCCCCCTATGGCATCAGAGAAGCCACTCGCAGAACAGGATCCCAAAAGGAGACCGTTAAGACGGTGGAGAGAAGGTAGGAAAGCTGCTGGTCTGTCGTAGAGCGCAAGCATCAGTTTTGGAATCTTTATTATTACTTGGTTGGCTGTCGGCAGTTAGAAACAAAGATGGGCTGCTAACTAGAGAAGAAAAGCCCTTTTTGTTCAGTTTGCAAAGTAGTGCATCGCTTCCCAAAATCCTTTTGGTTTTGTTCTCCCTGCTTATCCTTTGCACGCGTTCAGATTTCAAATCCTGTCTCCCTGAGCCACCGTGACGCGTTTCTGCTCTCAGGAAGTTCTCTTCAGTCCCTGCAAAATCTGTCTCAAACAGAGTACGTCTGCGGTGCCTTCTGCTTTGGATTTCCACTGCTCCTTTCTCCTGGGAGAGAAGGCATTGCTCCTCCAGCGCCCGGCCTGCCTTCTCTTCTGCCCTGTACTCCAGGTTGCCCTTCAGAAGGATGCACTGTTCTCAACGTGCTTGGGACACTTCGGTTTCCCCTAGTGCTAAGGAGCCAGTAGGGGAATGTGGGAAGTCATATATTCCTTGTAGCAGAAGCTGTACTCCTGGACTGTCCTCGGTAGCTTTACAAATCTCAGATAGTGCTGTTGGGAGGTTTTGGGTTAGTTTTTGGGTTTTTTTTAATTAAAAATGCAGGTTTTGCCTGTGCTTTTCTGTTTACACTTGCACATTTCTTTGTTTAGCACAGACAATCCCATCTTCGTTTCATCCAATTACCATCTGAGCGACATCTTCTTTGACCTGTTGAAGTTTGCGGCCGAGCACCTGGTGATGGGAGGAAGGCTGGTGTACTGGCTGCCCGTCTACAGGCCTGAGTAGGTATTCTGGGTTCCGGGCTGCGCTGGGGGGCACGGGGGCTGCCTTCCCGCTGGCATTCCTCGGGGCGTCGCTCAGCTGGGACCCCCAACGTGCCAGCACACGGGAGCCGTGCTCAGCCTGTGCACTGTAAAACTTCTCCTGGGGGAAAGCAGATTTTGAAATAGGGATTTTGGATGGAGATAATCCTGACTGCTACTGAAAAGGAGGCAGGTTTCACGTGTCCTCGCAGAGGCACATCCGATGGGCTGACGTTTAGGCTCAGAAAGTGAGACTGCCAAGGGCAGGGAGGTTTCTAAGGCAGTGGTAGTGGGGCTTGCACTAATCTGTGTTTCTGCCAGAGCAGTTGATAAAGGTGCACGAGCAGCCTGGCATCAGAGACGGGTTTCACAGGGCAGAGATCCATGTCCATTCCTTACTTCAGCATTCTCAGATAAGAGTTTGAGGTTTTTGTGTGTGCATGTGTAGTTTTGTTGTTTTGTTTTTTTTTTTCCCCGAATGCTGGGAAGTTCAGCTTTTTTAAGTCCCTTGCAGATGCAGACGTGCTCTGAAGGCAGCTCCTACAATGTCCTCTGTTCCTATGTACAAACTATGCTCCTATGTAAAGGGCTTGTTGTCCCTGCTTTCACCATGGAAATAGCTTGTGCCAGTCCTACATTTAATTGTAGACAATTAGTCCTACAGGTTGAGCAACCTGGTGTGGTGGGAGGTGTCCCTGCCCAGGGCAGGGGGTTTGGAACTCGATGATCTTCAAGGTCTCTTCCAACTCTAACCATTCTGTGATTCTATGATTGAGTTATCACATGGTGTTTTGAAAACTTGGAAATCAAGAGGTGCCATTTCTGGTACCCACTTCCATAACAGAGGAGTGCACGTAGTAGCTCACTGCTTTTTTTTAAATTATTATAATTATCAAATTGGTGTCTTAGACCTTTCCTCTTATTGTTTACAAACAAAGTGAGAAATGCCATGAACAGAGTTCCAGCTAATTGTTGAAGATGTCTGTCTGTAGATGCTTATCCCTGACGGACCATGTGTGGTTGTGAATTCCTACATTTCCCTCTAAATAAGCCCTGTTTGGGGTTACTGAGTCCTGTTTGTCGAGACGCCGCAGCGCTTTGCCTGCTCCCTGGGGGTGGGCAGGAGCCCGCTCCTCGGTGCCGCCCTGTACTGACTCAGCTTCGGGGACGCGGGAGCTGCTCTCCCGGGCTCCAGCGGGGCTGCAGGTGAATTTGCACATGCTGCTGGGCACTGACTTCATGCGCTGAATCTGAAATGCCAGAGGTACTGGTTTAGGACAGAATATTAGTGTAGTCGCTTTATTTTCAGCTGTGCTGATGAACACAGGAGCAAGCATTAAAGCAAGTGTGCGTGTGGGGAGATATGATGCCCCTTGGCAACGCCTGCCATTGGCATCACGTGTTACCTGAGATCCTTGAGGATTGCCTTAAATTAAAAACAAAACTTGATTAAAATGGATGCCTGTTCAAACCACTGCTACTGTATTTCTTATTTGATGATGTTCTGAGTTTCACCTGAAGGAATGTAGAAATATCTGTGTTAATGCTAACAGACAAGGCTTCTTAGCAGAGATGAGGAGCTCTCCCTCTACAAGATAGCATCTCGCTCCGGAGTTTCCTCTTGCCATCTGGCATTGAAATCTTTGTGGAGTCCAAATTCTTTTAAATCCTTTGCAGCTGGGCTTTAGGTGGTTTTGAAGAGAAGCTGTTGGGATGTTGTGGCAGAGTCCCTGCCTCTGTGAGAGGGGCCGCTGGGTGGTACTAGCTGCACCACAGGTCTGGTGTCATGAAAAAACCTTCTGCCTTCACCTAGCAGAGGTGGTGACTCGATTCCGCACCTGGGAGGTGACTGGAAGGTTGGAACGGTGCAGAGAGGCAGTTCTGGTTTGATGTTTCCTGTGTAGAAGGCTGTATTTGGTGGTGTCTGCCTTCTTTAGCAGCTCACTTACCTGCAAGAAGTGTCGCGATGTCCGTAGGCACCCAGGCGGGTCCCCTCTGAGCTGTGTGCCATTTGACTTCTCTTTACGTTTGCCCCGTAAAGTGCATTCAGAAAATCCACTTCTTGACAGAAAAGAATCTGAACCTCCTCCTTTCTGTCGTCTGTGTTCAGGTGACAGGGGTGGAAGTTGTTTATTCTGCTTCCCCACATCTGAGTGCTGCTGACCCCAGGCGCTGGGCAGTCACGACAGCGTTGCCTGTGAAGTCGCAGTCACCGGCAGTGCCACCCACCCTCTGGGGTTGTGTTGTCACAGCAGATTACCTGATCTGGGTGGCTGATGAGCGTTTCATTATGTTGGAAGGACGTCTGACCTCGTGCTTACGCCAGGTCAGTGCTTCCTGCTCCCCAAGCCCCTGCAAAGATCTCAGGTCCTGAAGCTCCTCTGCCAGCATCTGGAGAGGCAGAAGGATTGAAAGCAGTCTAGAGAGAGGTGTTTCTGTAGACAACAGTGTGCTGATGAGGTGGGGGGTTTCAAACACTGTGAATGCTTCTGCAGACAGCATTTCATTGCAAGCCAGCGCCACTGCTGTCTGCTGTTGGAAGATGATGGTTTGGGATTTTTCTTCCCTTTAAAGAAGGTAATTACGATGGGATCCGTTTGTCACACCAAATCCTGAAGTCCCAGGGTGTCACTGTCTAATAAGAGCTGGTTTAAGTGCATTTGGAATCGAAGCGCAGAATCGGTATGACCTTAGTTGCAGATGCAGGTCCTGCAGCTCAGGAGCTCACGGCTCTGAGAATGTTTATTTCTTCCAGATACACGGAGGAGATGGTTCCCCGCCACCCCTGCCTGAAACTTATTAGCAACTGTGAGCAGATGCTGTCCAGCCACACATCCAGGCGCCTGATAACCATGGAAAAAGTGAGAGAATTCAAGGTAAGCTTGAATTCTTGATTATAATACGTAAAATAGTAGTTATTGCCTTCATGAAAAGTTTGCGCTATTCAGCATCTGATCCTTAGTTCTGGCCCACTTGAGTTTTTTATAAACTTTTATATTATTTCTATTATTTATTTATAAATAAATAAAATAATATAAGTAATATTTTTATTCTTTTATTTATTTATAAATTTTACTCTTGTAAAGTTGCTGCGCGTTTCTTTAAAATAAGCAGGGGAGTGATTCAAGGGGCAGTTCTGGTTTTGGTCTTTTCCTTTTTTCTCCCTCAGTTTTTGATAAACTTTTCATCCTGAGCAATCCACTTAGCAGTGTGAGAGAGATCTTTGAACTTAATGCTGGCTTGTGGAAGCTGCACATGCTTCTCTTGGAAAAGGGGACCGTGGATCCCAGCTGCGGAGGTGCCGAAGCGCCCAGGATGCCCAGGTGTCACCTGGTGCCCACGTAAATGCCAGGTGCCTTTGGGGGTCTTGCAGTCCCTGTAAACCACGCTCAGTTTGTTGCTTCGGTTCTGGAGCGGTGCTCCTGAGACCTGAGACAGCCTTAGAGCCGTGACGGCCGTACGGTGGAGCTCACTGCTGTGTTCTGGTTTGGGACACACCAAAGGTCTCTGCTCGGGCTAGAGACCAGGGAGTATTGTGTCCCGGTCTCCTTCCCCTCCCTGCAGCTCCTCTGGTGTGGGTATATAGATACTGGATGTATAGATATAGATATATAGATACTGGACATATATAGATACTGGACGTATGGATATGGATATACAGATACTGGATGTATAGGTATAGATATATAGATACTGGACATATATAGATACTGGACATATAGATATATAGATACTGGACGTATGGATATAGATATATAGATACTGGACATATATAGATACTGGACGTATGGATTTATAGATACTGGACGTATGGATATGGATATATAGATACTGGACGTATAGATATATAGATACTGGAGGTATGGATATAGATACCTAGATACTGGTCAGAGGTGAAGCACATTCTGGATGGAGGCACGGGGAGGGTGAGCGGGGTGTAGGTGGGTGGGAGCCGGCAGGAGCCCCGGTGGCAGGTGGGCGATGCGCAGGGGGTGTCAGTACCACGAGGACAGCACTAACGGTGGCTGAGGTTCTCCAGCAACAGCGGGCTGGTTTTACAGCCCTGAACGTGGCACCAGAGCTGCTGCCTGCGCCAGGAGCCCGCCCAGAGGTGGATGGTCAGGGTTGCTGGCGCGTACGCATAAGGGCGTTCACAGAGTTTTTCTGCAAGGGTTTGCTTATTGACAGTGCTGTAGGATAATGTGTTCTCATTTAAAAGAAATGTGTTCACCCTTCTGGAATAGACCTCCATCGTTTGTTATTCGTGTTCTGTGCATCACCTGCCCTTCAGCTCCTGCTTTGGCAGGTTCAGGGCTGGAAGTGCTTATCTCCGAGCACTGAGTCTGGTTGGCAGCCTTGCTGCTGGGATGGAGCCGCGCGGGGGCTCGCACTCGGGACTCCAGATGTCTGCTAGATAATTTAAACATACCAGAACCCATCTGCTGTTCCTGGTGATGCAAAACTTGTCCAAATAACAAAATGCATGTTGACTCCTAGGCTAGTCCCTGCTTGGTTTAGGGTCATCTGTTTGGTTTCGATCTAAGAGTTCCCACCCCACTGTCCCTTACCTGGAACGTGCTGTCTCCTGGTTTAGTGTCTTGAACACCCTTTTTAGGTGACACTTGTGACTCACCAGATAGGATTGTGAAGTTCAGTAGTTGGAGCTTTGGCTGGTTTTTCTTTTCCCCAAATGAAAGAGTGAGTTTTTATGAATATACATGCCTTCTTGTTTCCAGACAGCTCTTGTCTGCTGCGCTGCACAGGCTTGTGACAGGCACACACAAGTGCCTTAGTTCAGCTTGGTGGAGTGCTCACAAGCAGCTGAGAGGTTTTAGGGATCCTGTCAGTTCCCCCAGAGTTTGCCACCAGTAATGAATTGCAGATTTGATGGCAAATTTGTTTCCACTATTAACACTCTCAACTCTTACCTGAAAATGAACTCGATCAGTTTCTGAACGTGGAACTGGTGTTCAGTTTGATTGCACTTTTGTTATAAAGGAGACCAAAGTGAATGTGTCTGCTTAAAGTCTTGATCTATCACAATTAATCAGAAGCATGAAGGTCGTAAATGTGGGATTAAAAACATGACAAAAGGTGGTATATAACTCACTGTCCTTGAAGCATCCAGTCTGTTCTATTTAAGTTTATGATGAAATCATGCCAACTGGAAAAGATCTCTTACTGAACACAGTGTTGAGAGGAGTAGACTTCCAGCATGAGCACAGTATGGCAGAAGAGCTGTTTGGTTTTAACATTGAAGGCTTTTTTAGCAGCCGTCCTGGTCATCAGTAACTCCCCTGCTCCCCAGTCTTGAATTATAGTGATAATAATACAAGTAGATGAAGGCGGCTGTTGTGGCAGGCAGCTGGCAATGGCCAGCGAGCAACCTCTGGCCATCTAAAGCTGCAGGCAGGAGAACTGGAGCGGTGAAGAACCAGACAAGTGTGAGACAGGGATGTGGGATGGGAGAGGAACAAAAGGAGCAGTTGGAGGTGGGATCTCACTGCCCTGATGTGTTTCAAGGGCCATGGAGACGGTGGGGAGGGCTGGAGCCCTTCTGCTGGGAGGACAGGCTGAGAGTTGGGGGGTTCAGCCTGGAGAAGAGAAGGCTCCAGGGAGACCTTAGAGCCCCTTCCAGTCTGTAAGGGGGCTCCAGGAAAGCTGGGGAGGGACTCTGGATCAGGGAGGGGAGCCCTGGGGTGAGGGGGAAGGGTTGGACACTGAAAGAGGGGAGATGGAGATGGGATCTGGGGAAAAACTTCTTTGCTGTGGGGGTGGTGAGACCCTGTCCCAGGTTGCCCCGAGAAGCTGTGGCTGCCCCATCCACGTCCTGTGGGCCAGGAGCTTCCTTTGTGAGCCCTTCCGAGAAGCCTGTCCCGAGTGCGGGTCTCCTCCTCTCACAAGCAGTATTCTCCCTGGCTCTGGACGAGGCCTGGCTTTACGGAGCAGGTTCTGCCGGGGGGCACTGCCTGGTGAACGCAGACCCTCCTCTCGCAGCTGTGTCTCACTTGCAGCCTGTTCTCTGGCACGTCGCATCCCCTCCTTGCCCTCGCCAGCTTGGGGCGCGAGGGGTGGTTCCTTTCTTCCTTCCTCCCTTCGCCCTGCATCAGCATTTTGTTGCTGAAGGAGAGGAGATGAATGGTGTACAGATGTGTGACCTCTTTGGGGCTGCGGGGATTAATTCTTATGTTAAAATACTATTGACCCGTATATCATTATCTTTCAGGGTCAAACATCCCATCCACTTCTCAAAGCAAGCAAATTATATAGAATTATCATGAAAACACATCCCAAAGGTGTAAAGCCATATGATGAGCTTAGTTCAGAGAAGGCTCGCTGGGCAGCAAATCCACGGGAAGAATAAGCTGTCTTTTCCCCAGCTGGGTCTGGCGCAGGACCTGGGGCAGCGCGTAAGGGCTGCTCGTGGAGGAGCGTGTCTGAAACCCTTCTTTCCCCACTGCCAATAACCCCTTTTTCCCCCCCACACACATGGAAAGCCTGTTGATCATCAGCCTGGGAATGGACTCGGAGATGTGGGTCTCATGGTGACCCACAGAGGGTAGAAGCACTGTGTTTGCTGTCTCCTCCTGCTGTTTTCCAGTGCTGCAGTGTTAAGGTAGAACTGCTCTGCTGCTGGTGCACGTCCTTTGCACCGTAGTTGCCCAAAGGGCACCTGGCACTTGGCCTGCGTGAGCCGCTGGGTGGGCAGAGGAGAGCCCCGTGGTGGGGATACCCCCTTGTGCCCAGGGGAGGGCTCTTGCAGCCGTGCACGGGCTCCTGCTGGGCTGGGAACCCTTCCCTCTCCTGCCTTTAGGATGCACCTTAGGTGTCCGAAGCCAGAGGAGCTGGTGTTCAGGAGCCTGGACAGGCCCCAGGACAGCTGGGACGGGGAGGTTCTCCACCACAATTCAGTGTGTTCTTACACTGTAATAGTTTCACAACCTACAAAAATACCGACTTAAATCTGCTGCCCCGTTCCTGCTGCCTGTGCTAAAGCTTTCAAGGGTGACCTCAGCTTCAGACAGGAGCAAATACCCCGAACTGAAACAAGCCAGTCTGTACATCGCTGCTTTGCTGAGAAGAGTCCCAGTTGGGAGGATGCATGGAGAGCAGACGTCTCATGGTGTAATACTTCTTAATACTGCCCTGGAAGTATTTAATGCCAGGCTGGATGGGGCTTGGAGCAACCTGGTGTGGTGGGAGGTGTCCCTGCCCAGGGCAGGGGGGCTGGAACTGGGTGATCTTGAAGGTCCCTTCCAGCTCTGACCGTTATGTGATTCTGTGGCACGGAGGGCCGGTTCTGCCCTGTGCTTGACTTTATTTTCTCCGTGCCCAGCTCAGTCATGGCGTGATTTCTAGGTGATGTTCCAGGCGGCTGCCAGTGAGGTGCCGTGAGTGGGGGTCTGCTCTCAGCCTCAGCCTCCTCGGTACGTGTCTGCTGTGCAGCAAAATGCCCTCTGATAGCTCTTCGGTGTCCGCAGGCACTCTCTGGAGTCGTTTGTGTTCATCCTGGATTTTTGTCTGCCTTCCACAATCCTTGAAGTGATGGAATTCTCCAGA
>VZRU01020183.1:4343-19394 GCA_013398155.1 Pedionomus torquatus | reverse complement strand
TGGGGTGAGCACACGCGTGTGCGGGATGGAGTGAGGACAGGCTGGGCATGGGGTGAGCACACGCGTGTGCGGGATGGAGTGAGCACGAGGACAGGTGGGACGTGGGGCATGCAGACGTGCAGGGCACGGAGCCCACAGCCGCCGGCTCCCACCCACCTCCGTGGGCTCCCCTTTTTGGGACAGAGCCCTGGGTTTTGCAGCACGAGGTGTTGGTCTGGGTGGTGTCTTGTGCCATCCGCCCTGCGTGTCCCCACCTGAGTTCTAGAGCTGCCGTGCTGGGCAGCGGCTGGTCCGAGCTGGGGGCAGCTCTGCCACCGTGGGGACATGAAGCCACCAAGCGTCCCCGGTCCCGGCTGCTGGACCTCCTTGCTGAGTTCCAGTGGCTTTAGCGCCACGTCCTCCTGCTCTCCAGGCTTCCTGCAGCCACCAGCTGCACGCTCTCCTGCTGCCACAGCCATTCATTTCTGTAAATTGGGCAGATGGATCTCTGGCAAGTGGCCCTCATTCATTCCCCTCCTCCCTCTTGCCAAGAGAGCTTTCTGGAAGCTTGTGATCTTGCTAGGACCTTGCTTGGTGTTGTTCTCTTGGTGACCAGGCTGGGACAGAGTCGGTGCCCCGAGGTGGGGCAGTGCCCCGGGATGCTGCCAGCCCCTTCCCGTGGCCGGCAGAGGGTCCCCAGCGCAGGCTGCAGCTCCCGAGGAGTTGCCAGCACGTCAGCTCGGGCACCCGAGGGGCGGCAGGAGCTCCTCGCTGCCCCCAGCACCTCGCTGACCGGCGGGAGCACCCCCTGGCAATGCCACGGGTCAGTCGGGGCTGTCGGCAGAAGTCTCCAGGCGCCGGTGCCTCCCAGCTGCGGTGGAGGGACGAGGGAGCGACCGAGCTCCTCTGCTCAGGGTGCCCCGAGGTGGGGATGAGGGTGCTCTCACGGGGGAGGAAGGGGCAGCGAAGTGTCCCAGGTGAAGCCCAGCCCGTCTTTCAGGCAGGAGAGGCAGCGCTGCGCGGTTCCAGCCATCGTCTGGTGTCTCTGTACCAGCCGTGCACAGCGAGGCCAATTAATTCACCTTCGTTTCACCTGTGGGTGTCAGCTCCCGCGTCTGTAACGCTGGGTAAGAGCATTCAGGAAACAGTTCTTCCTCCTCATTTTCATCTACTTTGTCCGTCCAAAGATGAACCAGTTTTGTTTTGAATTCAGCAAACGCCCAGGAGAGCAGACACCCAGGCATCAAAATCTCTCCTTTCTCAGTGCCTTCTGAATGCTCACAGAATTTATTACCCCTTGTCCTTTCGGCTGCCTTATCGGTTTTCTTGCTTGGGGTTTCTCTGAGTAGCTGCCTGCCTCTCCTTTTCTCACAAGTCATCTAAATATTTGTGTGGCTGATTTTCCTCCCCCTTTCGCTAGATCCTTCCTTTGTCCGTATGATGCTCGGGGGAGATGCGAGTCCCGTGTTTCCCTGGCGTGCAAGGTGCTGCAGAGGGGTTGCTGCTGCACAGCAGGTCCCCAGCGCCGTCTCGGGGCTGGGGCCGCTGTGACACTGCGGTGGTGCTGGCAGCAGAGGGCTTTGGGGCATCTTTCTCCGGTCCTGGCTTTTCTCTGTGCTCGGCAGAACTGCCCGCTCTTGCACTGACTCTGGTTCTCACGGCTGCCTTTCCTCGGCCACCTCAACGTGCCAAGCTGGAAAAACTGCTCTTTTTGCTGAAAAAGGTTACTGCAGGGGAGCGGGTTCTCCCCCCTCGGAGGCGGGCTGTTGGGTCAGGTCCCCGTGGTCCCCGTGGCATCGCTCCTGGAGCCGGGCTGACCACGGGGTGGTGGGCGGTGCGGAAGCAGCTGGTGCTGCCCCTGCCCCCGAGGGCTTTGCTGGGCATGGGGTCGGGGAAGGCTGAAGAACAGAACTCCTTGGCCGCCTTTCTGAACACGCCTTGGGAAAAGGAAATACAAACCAAAGCGGGGAGGATTGCTCCTGGGGGTCGTTCACTCACAACTTGGGCTTTATGGTGTTTCCCTTCTCAAGGAAGGTTTGTGCTCTGGGGGGCAGAGCTCCCTCCTCCTGTTGTGGTCCAGGGACGGGCTGTCCGCCCGGAGGGGCTGTGAGCATCAGGGGTGGAGCTGCAACTGGGCTTTTGGGCCACGGATTTAGCACCCCAGGGGAGCACGAGGAGATTTGTGGGGCAGGGGCACTTGCAGCCCCTCTACGAGCTCTAGAGGGCTTTAAGGTGTAGAAGAGTCCACAGTGTGTCACAGCAGCAAGACGTTCCTTTTTGTGTGTGTGAGATTGTGGGTCTTTAGGGATTCAGTGCTCTCTTTTTCAATACCTAATCATTACTTCTGTTTTCCTTTCAGAAATCCTCTCTCCAGTCTGATTTGGCTCGTAATCGTGTGCAGCCCCATGAGCAGAGCGTGTTTCCAATTTGATCTTTGTCCTGTTTGGGTTGGTGTCTCGGTGGCTACTGATTTTCTCTGAGCTCAGTTCTTCCCTCTCAGTCTGCTGGCTGAGGGGTGGCCGGGGATGCCCTTAATTTGGGCACCTCAGCTTTCTGAGCTGGGCATTCCAAGGAGCGTGCCTGGGTCGCTGGTACCGGGACGTGCTGGGTTTATCCCTCTCTAGAGTGTGGTTTGGTGGGACGGTCCCTGTGTGTGTGGTGAAGGTCTGGGTAGCAGGAGATGAACCACGTGCAGCTGTGAGATCGCTGGATGGAGAATGCCACCCAGAACAGCAGACGGGAGCAGGGCAAGGCAGCTCCCCGGCACTCAGAGGAGTTTTGGGGTGTTTGGAACGAGATGCTGTGGGTGCTGGCGGGGGCACTGGTACCGTGTGTGAGGAGACGATGGGTGAGAGAGCAGCTGCTGTGACTGCAGTGGGTACCTGGACTTGGTAATCTGCCTGAAGGGTTTTCTGTGTGGCTGAAATGCAAGGCTGAGGACATCTGCCCATGTGGAACCTCTGTCTGTGGGGATTCGGGGTGAAGACTCCCTTTATCTAGGCCTGTGGCCATTCTGCCTGCAGATGTAGTGGAAGCAAGGGTTACCCTGCAGAGCTTCCAGCCGCGGAGCTTCCACAACTATCTTCTGCATTTATGTGAACCATAGGACCGTAAGGCTTGAGTGTCTCGCATTCCCTCGCATTGCCCCTTGATAGGACAAGGGGGAAGGGTTTTAAACTGGAAGAGGGGAGATTTAGATGAGATCTTAGGAAGAACTTCTTTGCTGTGAGGGTGGTGAGGCACTGGAAGAGGTTGCCCAGAGAAGCTGTGGCTGCCCCATCCCTGGAGGGGTTCAAGGCCAGGCTGGATGGGGCTTGGAGCAACCTGGTGTGGTGGGAGGTGTCCCTGCCCAGGGCAGGGGGGTTGGATTTGGGTGATCTTTAAGGTCCCTTCCAGCTCTAACCGTTCTAGAATTCTTGAATGCATTTGTCCTCACGAGATCCTTATGAAATAGCTATTATTCTCATTTTACAAACAGGACTTGCCCAGGGTCGTGACACCGCTGGTGGAACATGAATGAAGACCTTCCAGGTCTCAGGCACAGGCCAGCTCTCAGATTACTCCACCATCTTTTCTTCTAGGGTTGTTCCAAACCATCTCACTGTGGTGGACATCCACGGAGATTGCTTTCCATGCTAGATCAGGGAAGAAGAGCAATCTGGATCTGTAAATCAGTCTGTCCCAGCAGTGAAGCGGGTCATTTTGCAGGGTCCTGTGGCCGTGCTTAACAGCAAGGGTGCCTGGGGGCACCCCGTACGCTCGTTTTCTTTCTAGCTGGAAAGAACCGACGATCCAAAGGAGTGTGCTGAGAATACATGGAAGAAGGACTGATTTTTTCACGTTAGTGGGGACATTCTTGGTGAACTGGAGTTGAATTCTTGAGTTGTCCACTATATTCTGCATGGTCTCTTGAAGGAGGTGTGGGTTACGTGACCTGCTGGGGACCGTCCGCCGCCACGCAGGCTGAGTTCTCCGTGGGGGTTACGTTTTCCCAGACAGTGAGTATGATCCTGAAGTAAAACTTCAAAATCTGTAACCCGCACCAACGGTTTCATTCACTCCGAGCTGCCATTTGTAAGCAAGGTACTCTCTTATTTCATGCTGATCTACAGCAAACAGATCAAGAGCTGGGAAACCAGGAGGATTAGTCCTTTATTGTAGTGCTTATCTTCAAAGCTCCTCTGAAAGATTTTTTCCACAAAAGACCCAACTGGGTTAGGTTTTCCATCCAAAAAAAATGGATGTCTGTGATTGCCAATGTCAAGAAAGACTAATTTTTGCCAGTCTGTGAGCGCCGACGGTGCTGGGGCTGAAACCTGCTCACAGAATTTCATTAAAACCGGTAAGAAATTGGTGCTTATCGCTCTCATCTAAAATAAGTGCCTGCTTTGTTTAACTCGGTGTTGTGCTGAGATACTCGGTATGAGAAACACAAGAATAACATTTAGTTTTTAAGAAAGCTTATTACAGGAGTCATACGAGAGCGGAGATGTCACTCAAAACGGGCTGTTCTTCCGTGTCACCTTCAGGCACGCTTTGCCAGATCTGAAATCTAGAGCGGTGCTGACACCGCTCCCCGGCTGCCGGGAGAATGGGCCATTCAGAGCCCCCCGCCTCACTCAGCGGAGCCGTGACAAGGTGAGGAGAAGCAGCATCCCGGCGTTTCCCAGGGCTGTCTCGGCATCCACGGCAGGATGCTGCACGTCAGCGAGGGAGCGGGGACGGGCTGGGGAGACGCCTCCAGCCAGCACATGCCCAGGAGATTACTTTTCAAAGTGTCCCGATTGTCCTTCTGGAAATGAATTCCCGCTCTCCGATGATGGATGTTTTCAGCCGTAAAGGTGAGAGGGCAGGCGATCGCATTACTGGCCACCAGACGGGGACGGCTGATGGCCCCAGCAGCCTGTGCCTTTGTGTCTGTGCTCGCCCCTGCCTGGCTGCCTGCGCTGGCACCGGGGGACACCGTGGAAATGGGAATTGGACCCCCCAGAGATGGAAAATACCTGATGGCCCGTTCCCCTCTAGCTGCCAAATAGACTTCCTTAGGAGAAGTCCATGCAAATATAGAATCATAGAATGGTTAGAGTTGGAAAGGACCTTGAAGGACATCATGTTCCATCCCCCCTGCCCTGGGCAGGGACACCTCCCACCACACCAGGTTGCTCCAAGCCCCATCCAGCCTGGCCTTGAACCCCTCCAGGGATGGGGCAGCCACAGCTTCTCGGGGCAACCTCTTCCAGTGCCTCAACACCCTCACAGGAAAGAATTTTTTCCTAATATCCAATCTAAATCTCCCCTCTTCCAGTTTAAAACCATCTTCAAGTTTAAAACTTATCTTCCGTGGCAGTCTTCTTCCGTGAAACACAGCATCCGTGTACTCTGGGCAGAGAGCAGGAAATCTGACCACTGCTTGGCTTGGTGTTCTGCTCGTCTGTAACTGGTACCCGAGGACTCTGGTTTGGTCCCAGTGGCCTCTTGCTTTGTAGACTGGAAGCCCCTGGAGAGTTGGACAGGGCTGTTTTTGATGTGTCCAACTAATCTGTGGTGCTGATACCAAGTTCTGAATAAGGGGGTGCAGAATCTTCATGTGATTCAATCACATGAAGGACATGGACCTGGTGGAACGGGTCCAGCGGAGGCCACCAAGATGCTGCGAGGGCTGGAGCCCCTCTGCTGTGAGGACAGGCTGAGGGAGCTGGGGCTGTTCAGCCTGGAGAAGAGAAGNGTGGTGGGAGGTGTCCCTGCCCAGGGCAGGGGGGCTGGAACTGGATGGTCTCTGAGGTCCCTTCCAACTCTAACCGTTCTGTGATTCTGTGATAACTCTCTGAGGGCCAGAAGCGGAGCCTTTCTGTGAGACGGTGCCCGGCTCCTGGCTGTCCCCTCGGACACAGAACTGTGCTCCGGCTTCTGAGTGCCCTCAGATCTGAACCATGTGGGGTTTTACAAAACAGGGTTTCAGCATTCAAAGGTGTGTGTGTGTGTCTGAGGGGATTTATTTTTTGATAAATCTGGACTCTGTAGAAGTAACTAAAGTTCCTCATTTAGGTTATTGAACCTGTAATGGAAAAAACGCCCTGCAGACACTGTAACGGTTTAATTGGCATTCAATTGCTTGTGCTTTTTCAGGCTTGTAAAGAAAAAAAATATCAAAGAAGGAACTATAAAACCAGATGTATATCTCCAGAGACTTAAATTGTGCTGTTTCCAGCGACATGCTTTAATTCTCCTCCCCCTTAGTAATTTTACATTGGCACAGGTCCTTTGGACAAGAAAGGGCAACTGACCCCTCCAAAATGACTGTTCTTGCATTGGGCTGGGAGTGATGGGGTCACACGAGATGTATAATCACATTGGGTAAAATTGCAGATGTGTATTTTTTAATTCTGAAAGCTCTAATTAATCTGTTGGAGGGGCTCCAGAGGAAGACCTCAGTGTGTGCAGTCCTGCTCGTGCTTAGGTGCACAGCCAGCTTTAGAAGTTATCGTAGGTGAGGAATTACTGACGACCAAGCCTTTCCACTCCTTTTCCCGTCCCCCTCCCTCCACACAGCGTTACTTGGGTTTCAGTTGGTTCAGGTGCTCCGTGACACAAATGTCTGCCTGAACAGAAAAAAGCAAAGCCAAAAAACCCAGTCCCCCCCCAACCGCCCAAAGCCTGGGTTTGTGTTCTGAAGGGCCCAAGTCTTTGGTTGAGCTGGTCCTTGTGACAAAGAGGGTCCTGCTGCAGTGGACATCGAGTGACAGCCCCACGGAAGGGTGACGAGTCTCCTCCAACACCTGCCCAGACGGGTGGTGAGAAGGGGATGGCATCTACACGGGGGTCTCACGGGCCAAGAGACACCATTCTCCCCGTCTCCACGCTGTGGTGGGACGCCAGAATTGATGTGTTGATTTGCTTTATTTTGCGCTGTCAGTGCCTCTTCTGTGGCAGCGGGACGCTGTGCCCTGAGGCGTGGGGCTTGGGAGGACCACGTGTGGCCAACTGGCCTTCAGGAGAGTAGGACCACCCACCACCCCTCTGCAGGGACACAGCAGCCAGTCTCATGGGCTGGCCACCGATGGCCTGAGGTCTCCTGGAGGCTGCAGTTCTTCTGGGAAGGTGCTGTGGTAATTCAGTGAGGACGGTGGTCGGGACCTGGCAGTAGGGTGGGGTGGGGAACTGAACCGAAAGGCAGTCGCCTCTCTTCATATGAATTGGAAGAGAACTCGAAATCCCGAGGTCTCATCTTGTTCTGCTTTCTTTGTGGGTTCACCTTCCTCTTTTCTACTCGTTACTTGTGTCAGAATGAAGCTTACCGAGACCTTTCCTTTTCCTGACTCCTGTCCCAGAAGCAGAAACTCGGGATGAGGTAGGATCTACGCCAGCCTCGGCGTCTTCTCTGCTCTCTCAAAGTTGTCATCTGAGCATTAATACATTGATATACATGCAATAACATATATATTGGAGAAACAGATGCAAAGTATGGTTTCTACTAAAAATGATCACTTTATTTATTGTGGAAACTATGGTTTTGCCTGTTATCATTGGTTTAAAGTATGACTAATTGTTTGGACAGAGCAGCAGTTTAGTTGGATGGTTGGCTGAGGAGTAAAGTTGTTTAAGAGTGAAGTAGTTGATTTTGATGATAAAATATGCTCCAGTGTTATTACAGTTGTGTGTTTGCCTGAAAACTGAGGGGAAAGGTGGGTTTTTTTGGTCTTTTTTTTTGGCTGAATTGTTGGTTTTCTTGGCCAAGGAAATTGTTCTGTGTCAATCTGATTTGCAAAGAAATTATTCAGTGAAGACCCGTGAGTGTTTATTAGAGCTGTTGGGGTAATGCTGAGACCGGGGGCCTTTGGTTGGGGATGGAGGCAGACACCCCTTTTGTTAAAGAGTCTGAGGAATAAAATGAGCCTGAACTCACTGGTAATTCTCCTTGCCAGAGAAGAAGTTGGAAAACTGCAGACTAAAGGGTTGCGCATACAGTCCCAGCTCCATTTCTGTGGCAGCTAAGGTTTTGGGGAAGGTTGATCTGTCTGTTTTAAGGTTATATTTTTCCCTTCTTAATCTGGCTTTGGAAGTCGTGGCAGTGAGAGGGGGACTTGTAACGCCTTTGAACACTTTCAGTAAGGGTGCTGTTTCTCAGCCTTTCCTAATTGAAGAATGATGTGGTCTTACAGAAGTGAATCTTTCCATGGCCCACTCTGTTGGATAACGGTAAGAAAATCTTTGGCAACTGAGGCGATACCTTTGCAGAATCCTAGCTTAATCTTGTAACCAAAGAATTTGATTAGCAGTCTTGCTAATAAGAATGCCTTTCTGCCCTGCTGTGGGTCCTGCCAGCCCATGAGCACTGACGGCGGGGTGATGGGCTCCCGTCTTCTTCTCTCCAGCAGGTGCTGACGGTTCCCAGCAGACGCCCCTGGAGGGCTGGGGGTGTTCGCAGCCATCGGCCAACTCCTCGTCTTGTAGAAGCCCCCTGCTCTGTGGGCCTCGGCGTGGGTAGCAGAGATGACAGGGAGCAGAGCTGTGGCCCCTCTCAAGCACTTTTCCTCCTTTTCTCCCTTTCATAAAGCTTTTGAGCTCAAGGTGGGGCTGCACTAGAGCTGCTTCTTTAGCAGGAACTGGGGAGCAAATCCAGTGTTTCCTGAAGGAAGGAAGGAGAGCAGTTCTGGTGCAGAACAGTCTCTTTCCTTGTGTTTTGCCTGGGCCTGGGGAAAAGGATGGAGAATCATAGAATCATAGAATGGTTAGAGTTGGAAGGAACCTTCAAGATCATCGTGTTCCAACCCCCCTGCCCTGGGCAGGGACACCTCCCACCACCCCAGGTTGCTCCAAGCCCCATCCAGCCTGGCCTTGAACCCCTCCAGGGATGGGGCAGCCACAGCTTCTCTGGGCAACCTCTTCCAGTGCCTCACCACCCTCACAGCAAAGAATTTTTTCCTAATATCTAATCTCAATCTCCCCTCTTCCAGTTTAAAACCATTACCCCTTGTCCTATCACTGCACTCCCTGACCAAGAGTCCCTCTCCTGCTCTGGTTACACCTTGGAGGAGAGGGAAGATGGGGAAGCACTTGCTGTGCTCCTGTCCTGACCCACGGGCTGCTGCAGGACGTGCTGGGAGTGACAACACCCGCAGAAATGGAAGCACCGCAGATGGACTTCTACAAACCAAAGATTTTCATGCTGATTATAGTAGGTATCCAGGGTGTTTTCCAGCTAATTACAGCGCTGCTGTTGGCATAGCCCCTGGTGTGACCTCTAGGAACTCAGAGTTTAGGGAGCTGTGTTGGAGTGATGTGACGATGACACCCTTCTCCAGCGGCGCGGGTTTTGCCAGCCTCCAGCTGCCGTGGGGAGAGGAGCCACGTCCTGGGCCTCCTCCCCGTCTGGAACGAAGTCCAGGTTGTCTCTCGTGCTGTAGACCTCAAAGTAAAACTGGAGCTTCGGATGTGGATTCCTGCCTATGTCCTGAACTGGAGGAGATGCTGGTCCTGCCAAGGAGGTTTGCTGCTGGGGAAGTGGCAGAGTGGGGTTAAAAAGGAGGCATTACAGCAACCTACTATTTGAGTCTGGCACGTGGAGTGGACTCATCGTTTCTTAGTCTGGCCCCGGGTCTGGTTATAATTTGCATCTTGAGCAATCCTGTTCTGCAGTTGCATTTATTTTTTCTTTTTCTATTGTTAAACCTGTTTTCATCTTGCACATTTTTCATTCTTCTGCAGCCCATGGCCAGTGACAGATGACAAGGTTCAGATGCAGGAGGTCAATTAGATCACCCCGTGTCCCTCTCTGCCAGCACGGGATTATTGCTTTCATGGTCTATCTGCTGTTGTTTTGTCCAGCCGATTGCTAAATAGGTCCTGCGTGCTCAACAAAGTTTTGCCACCAATAATACCCCACGTAACCCTAATTATAACAAGGGGGTAGTCTGGGGTATTGGTGAGAGGTGGGAGATGGTCCCGCATGGTCAGAAAAATGATCTGGGTTTTGACTCTTCTTACTCAGAGGGGATCTAGTATGGTTTTCCAGAGCACGTTTCATTAACGGGTCACATCAAACCCTGTTCAGTCCAGCCCACCTCGGCTCCTTCAGTCTGGAATATTCTCTCAGCAGAAGGCAAGGCGGCTGCTGGCACGTGCGGTCATTAGCGCAAAGGCTCGTTTGTTGGGCGCAGGGTCGCTGGTACGGGCACAGCCGGGCAGGGGGCTGGCAGCTCCCGCTGGTTTGTGCAGCAGGGAAGCCTGCCCGAAGCAGCTCCACGGGGCAGAACGGGACCTCACGGGCTTGCAGACGGGGACAGAGCTTCACCGGCAGCCATGGAGGCAGGAATACCCCCAGCCTGAGACGGGACGGATGCTGCGCTGGAAACATCACCCTGAAAATGACTCAGAGCACATTTATCTTAAATTTCAGAAAATCCATAATACAAGGCTGAAGAGTTTATGATTCACCCAATTTCAAACGGTTTTCTAAGCTTAGACTTTCAAGATTATTCTAAATTTGACAAGAAGTATACTTTTAATTATTTTAAAGTGGGTTTCTTCAGAGCCTTGAGGTCTTTGTCCCAGCCAAAATCAGAGGAGAGGTTTCTGCAAGCCCTGTCCAGCTAGCTGTATTATCATGTTGCATTATGTAGATTCTGCTTATGCAGAAGCATTTCATCCTTACCCAGATAAAATCCCACTAATGCTTCGGGGTAGTTGTGCTCTGGATGTGGCTCTCAGCTGATGTCACATAAATATTACTCTTGCACACTTAGTGAGGAAGCCTGAGGGGGAGGTAACTCTGGCAGGGTCCAACAGCTCTTGTATGAGGGAAACAGGCAGCTGTGCTTGTGTCCCCGGGGAGAGCAGAGCCTTCTCCCACCAGGCAGCCTGCGCAGGCGGGGAGGACGGGGCTCTGTCCCTGCCTTTTCCCTGCCTAATAGAGAGGGGAGATGTTGCTGACGAAGAGCTGGCTGTGACACTCGTCCACATTAAACTCTTACAAGGTTCATCTGCATCTTGCTGGTACCATAACATAGGCTGCTGGGGGGTTGTTCATTAGGAGTTGGCTGGATTTCTCAGGGCCATCCAGTTGAAACCATCTACCTGACCCTGCTCTGCTGTCCCTCCAAACCCCGGTCTGTTGTCACGCCCAGGCTTGGGGTGGCCCATCTCCTCAGAGCCCTGATGACCTCCGAGCCCTTGCAGAGCAGGTTCTCAAGTGGGATGTGTCTTCCCCATCACAGCTGCGGGTTGGCCTTCATGCTTATCCTCAAACGGGGTCTTGGTTTTGCAAACAGCCATAAGGCTTTTGGGGATGTATTGGCCAACAGACAGAGGAAGGCCAACCTGGGAAGTGGGTTATTTTTTGCAGTCACATGCTCTGGCTAATTTGGAAAAAAAATGTGAATGCTGTGCTCTGACATCCTCTGTTGCGTTGAGCTCGCTGCCGCTCTGTCTGTTTCGAGGTGAGCCTCTCCTGGCTCCTCCTGCCGAAGCTGTTCCACTTGGCACGGTCATGGGAGGGGGAGAGGGAGCAGGGACGATGCAGGTGCTTGGCCGGGATGGGCAGCGGTGGGGACCAAAGCCTTGGCACTGAGCAGCCAGCGAGGGGGTTCAAAGCATGTTTTCCTTTTGTGTGGGGACTGATGGAGCTACCAAGATTGATACCGAGTGCAATGGGAGGTGAAGAAAAGAGCAGAGGGGCTTTTGTGACCAAGGGTCAGCAGGGCTTGAGTAGCCCACCTAAATTCAGAAGGAGATTCAGTGCTGACCGGAGAGAGAGCTTTTTGCTGGCTCTCACTGTGGTCCTGTTGGGTTCTTCTGTGGTTTCTCTGGGCCGGTGTGAATGACTCCATGCTCTGTGTGCTGGTTTCTAGGAACAATATTCTGAGGCACCTAATTCTCCCCAGGAATCCTATCTCGACTGTCTGATTCCTGGCTGAGGAGTCTGCTAGGCAACAGGAAAATTAAATTAAATTAAAACATTGTGACATCTAGGTCCCTGGCTGTACCCCAGCATTCAGCTGTTTGCCTGTGAAAAATATACTCAGACGTGTATCCTTTCTCTTGCATCATTTAAACGAGTCCTCGTGTTTCCCATGGGCTATTATTTTTATTACCCATGTGCAGTCACTTTGCTGCTCATTTTGTTCATCGTCATGCAGCCAGTAGCACCCTTGTTTCTGATCCCCAAAAACAATGAAAATGTTGTCAGAAAATCAATGTTGTTATTCGGGGCTTTCCCGGTACCAGGCTGTTGGGACCCTGGGGTGGGGGCAGTGTCTCTGCTGGAGGTGTCCGGTCCCAGGGACTGGCTGGTAAAGATGGACAGACCCTGGAGGACTCTTTTGGGTAATTCTACCTCTACCTGCTCACCCAGGGGACATCCAGTTTGAAACCCTTCCTTTGCCAGGGGGATCCAGGGCTGTTTAACCCACTTTCTAGGAGAAAATGATCAGAGGGCTTTGTGGTGAGGGATCTGCCTCCCCACTGAAGGTGTCATCGTGTTCAAGGACTGAATGTTCGGAGGAGGCACCAGCAGAGGCCAGGCTGCAAGACCTGGAGACTCTGCAGACCCTGGAGGTCTGGATCCCACTGTCCCACTGCACCAAATCTTTCAGACGCAGACGGGAACCCACCCCTCACCCTCCCAAGTGGCTGTCACCGGTACTTCTTTAGTTCACATAAAGCAAAAGAGCTTATATGTGAAGAAAAGCCCCGCAGAATGGAGGGAAGACCCTGTTTGGACGAGGTAGGATGTGGGAAGGGGGGAGAAATTGAACCCAAAGGCTCAATATCTTGCAAGAGGTATTTATGGTAAAGAAATGCGTGCAGGCAGTGCAGGGCTCAGCAGCGCAGGGCTTTGGGTCTGCCTGCCAAGCTGGGGGCAGGTGGATTCGGAAGGGCTTGTCCTGAGCCCTAGGGATAAAAGCAGGTTTACAGTGCGGGAGGTGGGATTCTCCGAGCGCCGTCGGTAGGATGGACCCGTGTCACATCTGCCTCCTCGCTGGCTGGCAGCTCCCTGGCCCTGGGTGCCATCGAGGAGGTCGTTCTGTCTGGTGTGTTAACAGCCTTGCTTCAGGTTGTTTCTGATCACAGCTCTTTGGGGCTGTCTACTTTCTGTTCCCCAGGGCTGCTCATTCCCACTCTGCTGCTTCCCCCTCTCTTCTGCTCGGCTGCCCTGTTCCTCCTCTCTCTGTGTCACCGTGCCCGGGCACAGCCCCAGCATCCTGCGGGAGGGTGGTCCTTGGGTGCCCCCCCGTGTGGCATCATCTCCATCCCCAGGGGAAGGGCAGCCCCCGGCTCTCGGCTGCTGTGAGTGAGACTGACGCAGCCAGAGGGTCCGTGATGGTCCTGCCCCGGGCACCTGTGGCAGAAAATGGGTCGCATTTAAGGCTGTGGAAACTCCTTCACCACCGGAATTCCCCAAACTTCAGCAGGCAGCGGGCTTCAAGTGCTAATATTATTTGGGACAGCAGGGAGCCTGCGTGGGGATTAAAATAAGGCTGGAGGAAGAACTAACCCGGATTCCTCGCTTCTGCCGGCTACAGCCCATTGAAACCACGGAGATGTTCACCCTGGGCATTTTGAGGGCCTCTGTGGAAGAGCCAGAGGGGACGGGAGCCGCCCCAGCTCGTGCTGCAGAGGAAGATCTGGCTGCGTCCGTGGGTTTAATGCCACCCGTTGCTCAGAGAGCGTGGGGAGTTGGGCTGGGGCTCTGCTGCAGGGGAGGGGTGTGCGGAGCGGGGCTGAGGGTTGGACTCCATCACCCCAAGGGTCCTTTCCCACCTGAGTGATTCGATGACTCGGTGACTGTAAGTGCATCGGGAGAAGAGGATTTCTGTCAGATGCCATCCAAAGCAACTTCTTTTGATAATTTGACAAGTGCTGAGCCAAAGGCCGGGGTTTTCTGTTTATCAGCAGCTTGTGCTGCTCCCTGTGCAGTTTGGTGACACGGGGGGTGCTGGGCACGGTTTGTCCTGGCGCGTTCGCGCAGCGCCGGCTGACCCAGGACACAGCAGGTACCGTCCCCGTGGGCAAAAGGGGCCTCTTCACTTGCTCTTCCAAAATCTCTGCCCTTAGTGACGTGAGGGAGCACATCCCAACACTGAAACGAACATTAGTCCTGAATAGTGCGCGCTCCAAGTTCGTCGTCGAGCTGTAGAAGTTTACAGCAGATGAGGGTCCGTGCATTGGGGCCACAGCCTGGTCCCTCCTCCGCCCAGCAGCTCCCCAGGAACCGGCTCCCCAGCCCACAGCTTGCTGGGAGCAACTGGTGACGAGCGAGGGGGGAAAAGGGTTTCTCCTGCGGCTCCGTATGGACGTGGGGAGCAGGGGCTGCCCTGGCAGTTCTTAGCTTTCTCTCCATACAATGAAGAAAGAAACGCTGCAGGACTGTCTCTTAATCACAGCCTTAATTTTTTCGGCACGCTGTTAGTTGTGTGTCAAAACGGAAACCTTTGTGGGTGGAAGCGATCCATTCAGTGGACACGTTCGAGAGCCCTGGACTTGGAAGCAATGCCCAAAGGGTTTAAATACGTATTCGGTCACATACACTTTCAGTGGCGTGAAATGTGCAATCGAGCCACTCCTGCTCCGATTTCAAACCGGGGAGTTTTGCTTTCTGTCCGACACGGCACGCCGCTGCCGCGGGGCAGCGTTCAACGGGGCGGGATGGCGAGGAGGGGGGTGTCCTGCAGACCCCCCCCGGGAGAGCGCTGGGGGAGGAACCCGGAGGCAGAGGATGGATGCTGTGCTCCTGCGGGCGCGGTGGCAGGGTGGCCCCCGCGGGGCCGGCCCGGGAGCCGGGATGTGTCCCGGGAAGCGCCTGGCGGAGCCGCGGCAGCAGCGGAGCGCGGGATAAATTGGAAACAGACACGCCGACTGCCGTGTCACCCGGATGCTCTGCCTCCAGCCAAGTGGTAGATGGAAAAAAAACACTACCAGATGTTCTTATGTTATTAATATTGTTATTATTGTTATTATAAATAATATTTCTCATTGGCTGGCCCTCCCTCCTGGCACATCTGGAGCGCACATGCCTGGGAGCAGAGCCCGGCAGCCCTGGCTGCCCCGTTCCCCGCACACCTGCAGAAAGTGCCC
>VZRU01020174.1:92355-141391 GCA_013398155.1 Pedionomus torquatus | reverse complement strand
CTTGAAACCAGATTGACTGTAGTATGTCTGGAGGCAAGTTCTAGAACATGCAAGATATCATGTAAGGGAAAATGGTAAACTCAGATGCATCTTCTGTTGCAGTGTACTAAAGAGTACTTATTTAGTACAGTGTACTAAAGAGTACACTTGGCTCCTGTAGGCTAAAAACCCTGAACTGTGTGCCTAGACCTGCAGCTTTAGCTGTCAGGTTCACCTTACAATGACCAGCACTGATGTGCAATGTACTGTGAGATCCTTCCAGCTAGAGACTGATGTTGCTTGCTACAAGGCCAGGTAGACTTTATGCTCATGGTACGGGTAAAGTGTACCAGGGTCAAGAAAGTCCTGTGGATTACACAGCATTTCAAGGAATGGTCATATCTGGTATATCTGGTATACATACAGATACTTTGCTGTCAGTTTGTCATTCTGCATTCTGCAGGTGTATAACTGTGCCAACCACATCTATGGTTTGTTCATGCCACATGCTTTATTCACGCAGTGGGCAAACCAGCCCTGTACAGCACCAGTACAATTGTTGCACTATTGCCTACACCCTTCTGCATTAGAGATCTTTTCAGTGTGTAAAGTTTTGGTTTTTCATGACTGGAAAAATAAAGACTGGGGTTCTTGCTCCTGCTAGTGTGATTGCTTCCATATATTCTTCTGGTAACCAAAGTGGAGGTCTCCCCACCCTCAGATTGGTGCCCGAGTCTCCTGTCTGTGGGGGCTCACTGCTATCTGCATTCATGCACACCCTGCATCCACCTCAGTAACTTGCTGGTCAGTAGTGCAATTCTAGCATTTCTAAATATTTACCTATAGGTACCCAAGATGATTTCCTGTGTAATAAGGAGTTATGTCTCCTCAGAAAAAAAGGGGGTGACTTCTGATTGTTCCATATCCAGGATAAAACCCATATCAGCTCCAGCTATGATGAACAAGAAACTGGTGTCCATTATTTTTTATATCAGCCTGACCCAATGAATAGAGTAGATGTACACTGACACACACGTGCTAGACTTAGCCCCTTCAAGAGTAGACAGGTGAAACACCGGGTTTCTCTATTTTAAGACTGGTGGCTGGGCCTCAGCAAGGTGTCTAACCAGCTAGACCAAGAAAGTTTTATAATTATACTGGAGTGCAACATTCAACACAATCCTGTTAGGGTTCTGTCCTGGTTTTCTGGCAGGGACAGGGTTAATTCTCCCCTGGCTCTAGCAGGGCCCAGGTATTCCACCCTACATGAGCCATGCCCAGGGGTCACTGGGAGCTGCCGGGAAGGGGAGGGGTTACCGGAGGTGCGGAGTCTGGGAGTGGTGCGCGGCTGCGGTCAGACGGGCTGCGGTCGGTATCGTACTCGCGTCTGTATCCTTCTCCATCCGAGTTACTGTTACTGTTTTTCCCTGTTCTACCTTGTTGTCCCGTTAAACAGTTCTTGTCCCAACCCACGAGTGCTGCCTTTTTTCTTCCAACTGCTCTGACGCCGCCCCAAGGCGTTGGCCAGCCGGGCTGCCGCGTGGTTCTCTGTTGCCGTCTGAGGCTAAACCACGACAGGTTCAGATACCTTTATAGATAGACAAAGACTGAGTGGTTTTTTGTTCTGAGGATTGTAATGTGGGTGCATAGTTCTTTTCTGTCTGAGAGTCAGAATTCCTTTGAGTTTAGAATTTGAAAAATGCTAGGTTTGATACATACTTAGGCCTAGTTATTTCATAGAATAGGGCTTATTTTTCAGTACCCTAATGGATGATGAAATATGAGATACAAAAGACTGTATGTCTGGTTTAACAGTGGGAGATGTAGCACATTGTGGCAACAGGGCCTCAATATTTTTAAGTTGAAGCATGCATCTGGTGGTAAATATGATTTTTCAAAGTGCATTTCAGGGCTTTTTATTAATCTTTCCAGAATTCTAGATTAAGAAAGTGAAACAAACAAACAAACAAATCCCCACAAGCAATGTCTGGGATCCCAGCACCTTCTTTTCCTCTTCTGGAGCACCAGAAGTTTTCAGAAGACAAAGCAGGCTCTGGATGATGGACAAAGGGAGACTGTCCACATCTATTAGCTCCACTGTCCTGAATTGTCAACTGTAGAGCTGGAACACAGGTGTTAGGTTGGTGGAGTGGGAAAGTTGGTATTAGTCGGAAGAATTTCCCTCACAGGACAGGAAATCCCTTCTTGGGCAGATGTAATAAGGATGTTTGGGAGCAAACGTGCTCTGCTGCCATCTTTCTCCTACAGCTGAACTACATCTCTTGAGAAGGTTATGGTGCATAAAATGACCTACATATTTCCAAGTGACACTAACAATCAGGATACACAAGATGCTTCTGAGCTTGCTGTTGTGTTGTGTATGCAAAGAAGGCTAATACTATACACCACAGTGATGACAGGACCTAATTCCTGTATGTTGTCTTGAGGCTTTCTGATGCAAAGAAAAGTAGTAAAGACTGCTTTTTGCAAGGCAGTGCTGGGAATCAGTTTGTGCTTGTTCTCATTTACCTGTTTCCACATAATACAGGCTTCTTGTGAAATATATTAGAAGAGATGTTGTTATAGAAGTGTGTAACTAAAATTTCTCCATGAATAAATTGTTTACAGCATCCAAATATTTGCCATGTCTCTGATCCACCTCCTGCAACTGTGGCTGGCTTTTGAGCCCTTACACTCCCTTTTCCTGCAGTCCCTTCCAGGTGCCTTCATATCTCAGCTACCAACAAAACAGTATGTGAGTAACCACTCATATATTCCAGTTGTTTGACCATGTAGGACATATTTTCATTTGGCAGTGGTAGATCTTGGAATATTATGCCTGGCCTGTTAGCTTTTCAGGCCTGGTGTACCGTATCTTTCTTTCTTCCCTTCCCCTAAACACAAGATACCTCTGCAGGCAGGAAAGAAGGCAGAGCCCCAAGGTTGACCAGTGTACCCATAGCTACTAATCAAGAAGTTTTAATAAACAACTTGCAATTGCAGCCAACAAACAGCTGGATTTATTTTGTGACTGAATGAAGAGAGTTAGAGATGCAGCAGTTGAAAGAGGTCTTGGCTTTTACAGCATATCCCTGTTTCATTACCATTTCTCTGAACAGGCCCCTCTTACTTACGAACTATTCTTTGAACGGACTTGTAGGGCTGCACTCATTGATTATTTAAATAATCAAATAGTTGACACCTTCTTCAACCAACTATTTACAATATCAGATTCTTCATCCTTGAATATGAGAATAAAAGACGTGTTCATACTAAAAATTGTGACATAATTGTATATACCAGCTATGTGCAGAGGCAATGTGCACATGCTTGTGTCTATTTAATAAGCATTTAAAGTAGAAAATTGTACAAGCAGTCACCACTCTCTTGTTCTTCAAGTCATTTAATATTGAAATTATAATGAACTCACAGCTAAAGTTGAATCCAAAGGTTACAAAATGGGCCAAAGTGTTCATGTGCCAGTTTGTAGCTGTATGCTACTAGATTTTTGTTACTGGTTTGGTCTAGTGCAGTAAAAAAATAGACCTATCTGTACTCATGTTGTATGCTACAATTAACAAATACTCATTCTTCTGAGTCCAAGCAAAGCAAGCACTGTTTCATGGAAAAGTTTTATTAAACTACAGAGCGATTTTCTGTTGTCATCATTGCTGCAGTCAGCACACAACCTCTCCCCACCAGAAGCAGCTCCAGGTGGCATAGCATTACTTGATCTGTTAGCAATACTCTGAAGTACCCTGAGCAAAGCGCTTGGGTCTTTATACTTCTTACCTGTTAGATAACAGGTCTGTTTCAACAGTAAATATTGTGTGGTACACGGTGTTTGGTAGTCTTAACAGGCATTTGTGGCTTTATTGTCTGGAATGGGATAATTAACATCAAAAAAATGTGGTATACCTTACATTTAGCACTATTTAGAAGAACCAACACAAGTACTCCTCAGATGAACAATAAGTGTGTGCATAGCTGAAGTGGTGATTTCAGGAAGGAATGATGTGTAATTATATTAAATACACATGAATGTAATACATATAGTTACGTATATTTAATATGGTCCTATTACATATAGACACTAATATATTCATTAATATGTAATTAAAATAGTCATATATATACCAGTATGTTGATCATGCCCTCATACATGAATCAATTTCTGAATAGTCATTATGGAAAGAAAACAACTTCTGTTTCTGGCTTCTCAGCTATCTCCTCAGGACCGGGAAGTGAATTTGAACATCATGTGTGATTTGTCTAGCGTAATCTCTGAACCTTGCATCTTCCATCAATGTCAAGGGTGGCAGCACAGCAGTCAATCTGGCTCTCCTGAACAGCTCTGGCAGTGTGGCACAGCCCTGCCTCTGGGGCTGAAAGAATGGTTTAATTCCCATCATTATCCTTGTGGGCTTGTCTGCTGAAGAAGGGTGCCCAGCAGTGATGCTTTTTGGTCAGGGACTGATTTGCCAAATGTGACCAGATTAGAGCAGCAGGGTGGCACACAGGTTCTTGGTCAGAAACTGTGAGTTGCATCTATCCAGCGTCACTCAGTCAGACTGGCATTTCAGTTAGGCTATCTGTCTTCTGACTTTGGCCAACTAGGCAACATTTAGACCTTGTTACTTTGTTGTCAGTCTGTAATTTGCAGCCTCAGCTAAACCTCAGTGCATAATCTGGCATCTAAAGTGTCATTTTCAGAGACAGCATGCTCTTGTCCACGGTGAATATGTAATACGAAATTTTGGAGTAATTCTCAGTTTTCTTTTTCAGTCATTGATGCTTCTTTGGGCTTGTATAGTCTTGCAATGAACAAGCCAATGCTCTTGTTCTATATCCTGCTGCTCAGCAGGAAGGAGGATCAGGAAGTTGTGGAGAATCAGTGAAGAACACAGAGTAAAAAACCTTACCTTCACCTTAAATCAGTGATGCAACTAATCAGACTTGCATTTGTAGATTCTTTCCTGTCCTTCAAAATAGAAACTGGGTGTGGTGAAGGTCCTTTCTGAAAATAGAGTCTGCACTTTCTAAAAATAAAGTTAATTTATCAATATGAGCACTACGGACTACCATCATGCAATCTTCTCCATCTTCAGTGCAATTCAGAGCTCCCTGTAGTTGGTCAGGATGAGGCCATGAAACCCAAGCAGATATTTTTGGCAGCTTTCAATAAAATGAATTCTTATAAAACTCAATTTTGCCCTGTCTGACAGGGCATTTTGTCTTTGATCTCTGTCATGGCGTTTGAAGGGCAGAGTAATCTAGTTAATTTGTTTGGGGATTTACCGAATGACAAAAGTCAAATAGAAATCCAAATGTACTCAAACAGTATTAATTGTACATGTGCAATATACTGGTCTGTATTAGTCATTCAAAATTATTCCTCTTCTGAAAAGGCTGACAATGAAAATTTTCATTACGTGAAGACTTACACATCATTGGACTTTGTGTGACTTGACTAAATGGAAATTAAGTTAACTATCCACACAAAACTTGGTAGGACTGGGACTTTCTTCTGCAGAATAAAAAAACATCTTCAGATCTTGAAGTTAATTTATATGACTTAACTGGATGGAGTTGATAGAATTGAGATTAAAGGACAGGTCTTAAATTTGTGTCACATGGTTTCTTTTATCTTCTCCTGTGTCCTTCTCAACTATATCTCCATACAATTTCTTCATACCAGTCAAACTGAATTTATCTATGATTATGTTTCATTAATGCACAGATGTTTGCTTATTGGTTTGTTTGTTTTAGCTGACGAGGTTATACTGTTTCTAGATCCAGTCTAAGTGGCACAGTGCAGCACAATGGACTCATGCAGAGCTCTGTATTGTGGTGCTAGATATTCCTGGTACCTGGACCAACTTGCTTATAAAGCATGTTAAAGCATTTAGCATTACCCTTTATTGATTTTCCCAGAATGGAACATTTTTTCAGTGTTTTTGTTATTGAAATTTCTGTTTCATCAGTGTTTTACCAATAGATCTTTAGCAAAGACTCTTCTCTAGCACGCTGTACTTTTCCCCCAGCTCAGGCCTGTCTCCTGCATTGACCTGAAGTGTCATGAAGCAGAGGGGAGAGTCATGCAGGAGCTGGCCGTATGTAATACCTTCGGGTCTTTTCTGAAACCAAACCTAAGCAAGTTTTCAGTTTTAAAGGACTTCCCACTGTCCTACCAGAAGCAACTTATGAAAAGTGAAGCCTGTAGCTTGGAGTCCATGAATGTAGTCTTCTGTGTGTAATTAGCATTAACGGAGATTAACTTGAAGGTGGTGGAAGAGCTGATGCTGCAGGGGCTCTCTGCTTGAGCAGAACTGGTTCCTGAATGCTGTCTGTCTCTGTAGCTCAAAAATCAGTATTTTATTCCCATAGAAAATATTAATTTATGACAACACAGAAAATTGTATTTTTCTGTAAATATTTTACAGAACCATTGAACTGTGGCTTGTGGCCTTAAAGTCTAGCTTTCATTTCCTCTAAATATACTCAATTCTGTTTTCTGTGTCTGCCATGTTAAATAAGTAACAGGCAGCAGGCACAAGACCAGGACTCACGTCCCATTTATCATATAAAACAAAACAGGCAGCTCTTTGAATTGTGAGGCTAGAATGCTATCAGGGGCATCTGCATTCACAAAGCTGGAATGAAGGTGAATAGAGTTGCAGCCTCTAACTCAAACTATGCACAGGGTTTTCTTTTTTACATATAATATATACTATTCTAGCGCTTCCTTGGTTTCACCTCTAAAACAGCCTCATCTTTCGAATTTCTTCTTGCTCTGCCTCAGGTTACTTCTGAGACACGCCCCAGCCTCCCTCCTCTCCTTCCCTCTTTGCTGTCCTTTGCCAATACAGCTTTCACTGACATTCTACTCCACCCCATCACAGCTAGGGTCCTCCTGGCTACCCTGGCAGTACTGCTCTGCTCAGCATCAGAGACACAGGTACGGGCAGTGATACACTCAGGTCTGCTGCCTTCCTTCTCACTGAGTAGTACTTCAGCCTGTGAGCAGTCTTCTGGTCTTGACATTCAGGCTTTCACAGGATCCAGTTCCTAATCAATCTCACGCTGCTTGTGTGCTATATGCCTGCGTGCTGTGAATGAGAGAGAGAGAACAGGATCCTGTGAGAGGAAGTTAGCTGACTCATACAATTTTCTGGTATGATACTATCTCATCAGCAGTAGATTTGCATAATTCACCAAAGTAACACTACTACTGCAATTAAAAGGATTATTTGCAAACGCTCTCATAAATTATTTTGGATCATGCTTCTGAGAATACATTAGAAGGTTCATTTCATGTTAGACCTTCCATAATTCAGGGCTTAATTTATCCAAATTTTGTGGCCTATCTGTTCAAAGGCATGGTTTGGCAGCTCTCAAGATTGGTGTGCTAAACTGCAGTGTCTTTTCCAAATGCAAAGTCGAACAGATATTGCTGGTGGGCTGATCGGTGATGCCTTGCACTTGGGACAGATAATGGTTCTTGACCTCCTGAATGATGGCATATGGAGTTCCCTCTCTGTTCTTCTCCCAACTCCAATGTGTGTGCTTTCAAGTGCTGGCTCTGGCAGATAAGAAAATACCCCTGATGTTTAGGAAGAAAGATAGATACTGTGCATATCTAAAGAAACCAGCTCTTATGATGTCATCTGCCAACAATTAATATGTCATAAATGTAGTCATTTAGAGGAAATTCCACAAAATTTTTAAAAAAGGGTAAATTCTTTTCAGGTTGCATTATAATAGTTACCTACCTGTTGAACTGAAGAAGTGCAGTTGATTACTTTCTTTCTAGCCTGCCTGTGCTAAGTACACAGAAGGTAGTATTTCAATGAGGATTAACTAAATTCCCTTCAAAACATAGCTGTTGATCTCTCTGTTTTCAGGGTTATTTTATCTGAAGTGGATTCAACTTCTCTGATGTTTTCCATTTTGATTGTTAAATACTGTGATAAATGTTAGGGTCTATTAAGTTTCAAATTTCTATTTTTATCCATTGGTAAACACTACACCAGATGTGGGCATGAAGGAACCTGAGAAGCTGAGGGAGTTCTGCTTTTATTCAACAATTTTAGCTTTCATAACTGAGAATTTCAGCTCATTTTTTAGGGTTGTGTATGTTCTGTTTTGAGGTTTTTTTAAGAGCTGAGAAAAACAGGCTTACGCAACTTAGTTTGCATAAGTGCAGTGAGTCATTGACATTTCTTTTTTGCATGTGTCTGTGTGTGTGTGTGTTGTATTGCTTTATATAACCTTTCTTTGAAATATTACTACTGTGAATGTTAAGAATATATTTTTCTTGTAAAACAAAAAAGAAATGTGTCTGTTAGGCAGATAGCTGCATCCCAGTGATATCTCCTCATAGATGCTGTTATCCATGAAGGCATTTCGGTGATTCTTCTTAAGGCTCTGGTTCTTCAGTGGCAAAGTTTATGCTGGTATATGAAGGTGTAAAGACAAGGCCAGGTAGCTCTATCCTTTACCCTCTGTTGACAAAGCTGCAGGCAACTCTATGTGATAATGTTGATTATACATATGTATATATGTATATAGGGGGTTCAAATGGCTGCGGTCCTTTCAGCATACTGTAGCTTCTGTTTTATCACATCGCTTCCTACATCTAGTGAAGAGTGGAGCTTTTAGAGCAGAGTACTTCTCTGAATTGAAGAAATTTAGGGCTTAAATCTTTCTCATAGCTGTCAGACATAGGTGGCAAGCATGCTGTGTAAGGCATACTTACAAATAAGGTGTCATCTTTTTTGACACTGCTTCATAACTCTGTGTGATCAAATGTACTATCAACATGCAGCTGCTTGGAGTTTATTGCTCTGAATGCAATTACAGGTATTAAGTGTCACTACAGTTTAAGTGCTATGGTTGCTGTTTTGTTTTATGCTTATATGTTTCAGATATGTTTCCCTTGACATCTAATGGATGGTGCTACAAAACTGTGGCAGGGAACTAACTCGTTGTTGGTTTTCTCAGAAAGGGACAGTGCGGCTCATGGTGCAGAGATATGCTCACAGGTTGTCTTTTTTCCCCCCATGTCTGTTCTGAGGCTTGCCACTTCATTTCAAAAACAGAAAACAGGAAGACCTGGGGAACAAGAGGCTAGTCAGTGTTACCTCTGTGCTCAGCAAGACTATGAAGCAGATCGTCCTGGAATCTCTGCTAAGGCACATGGAAGATAACGAAGTGATTGGTGGCAGCCAATATGGCTTCACCAAGGGCAAGTCATGCTTGACAAATCTGGTAGCTTTCTACAATGGCGTTACATAGTTGGTAGATAAGGGGAAAGCAAAAGGCCTCATTTACCGGGGCTTAAGCAAAGCAAGTCCCACATGACATCCTGGTCTCAAAATTGGAAAGGCATGGATTTGATGGGTGGACCAAGAACTGGCTGGCTGGCCGCACTCAAAGGGTTGTGGTTAGCAACTCAATGTCCAAGTGGAAGCCAGTCATGAATGGTATTCCTCAGGAGTCAGTACAGAGACAGGTGCTGTTTAACATCTTTGTTGGTGGCATGGACATGGGATTGAATGCACTCTCAGCAAGTCTGCTGATGGCACCAGGGTGAATGGTACAGTTGACATGCTGGAGGGAAGGGATGCCATCCAGAAGGACTTGGACAGGCTTGAGAGGTGGGCCTGTGGAAACCTCATGAAGTTCAAGCAGAAGAAGTGCAAGGTCCTGCACCTGGGTCATGACATTTCCAGGCACCATTATGGGTTGTGTGGAGAATGGCTGGAGAGAAGCCCTGAGGATAAGGACTTGGGAGTGTTGGTGGACGAGAAACTCAACATCAGCTGACAATGCACGCTTGCAGCCCACAAAGCCAACCACATCCTGGGCTGTATCAAAAGCAGCATGGCCAGCAGATCAAGGGAGATGATTCTACTGCTCTCACTCTACTCTCATGAGACTACACTTGGAGTACTGTGTCCAGCTTCAGAGTCCTCAGTACATGAAGGATGTGGACGTGTTGGAATGGGTCCAGAGGAGGGCCACAAGGATGATCAGAGGGCTGGAGCACCTCTCTTATGAAGAGGAGAGGGAGAGTTGCGGTTGTTCAGCCTGAAGAAGAGAAGGCCCTGGGAAGACCTTATAGCAGCCTTCTAGTACTAAAAGAGGGCCTACAGAAAAGATGGGGAGGGATTCTTTATGAGGGAGTTTAGCTATAGAACGAGAGTGATTGTATTAAACTGAAAGAGGGGAGATTTGGATTAGATATCAGGAAAAAATTATTTTCTGTGAGGGTGATGAGATACTGGAACAGGTTGCCCAGGGAAGTTGTGGATGCCATATCCCTGTAAGTGTTCAAGGCCAGGCTGGATGGGGCCTTGAGCAACCTGGTCCAGTGGGAGGTGTTCCTGCCCATGTCAGGGGGGGTGGAACTCAATAGTCTTTAAGGTCAAACCCAAACCGTTTTATGATTCTGTGATTTCTCCCTACTGTGTAATCATTTTTTCTGATCATGTGTACATTGTCTGGCCACAAATGTCTGGCTACAAATATCTCCTGGCATAGAAACTTCCCCACAACAGTTTCATACTGATTACTTCTGTGCACACTCAGAAATCCCTTCAATCTGCTGTATAGCCCTGTGTTTAACTTAATCAGATTCAAGGCCCCTTCCTTTCTATAACCCAGCTTTTATTTCCATTAATGTACATCCCAGTTTTAGTTTGATTTCAGTGGTGTCCTATGTTTTATGCAAGTAGCACTGTCAGTCCTCTTCCTTGTTCATTCTTGATTTTGATGGCTGCCATAGTCACTAAAATAGAGATACTATATTTTCTGTCAAATGTAGAGCAGCTGTTTGCAGTGTTTATCTACTGCCTAATTAGTAGATTAGCAATATCTGGGGTCTGCAGAAGTGCCATGAAACATTCAGGTACTGTTTTGATTGTCTACAGTAGTGTAGACAATGGGTGTATTAACTCATCATTAAGAAACTGGATTGACAGAAGGAATTGTGGTACCAATATAGCTTAAAAAATATGAGCAATTTGTCATGAGTGTACGTGCATGAGTAAAATGAGGCATACACTTAGATTCCTTGCTGGCTTGATGTTCAGAAGAGCAGCTCTACTGGTGTAGGTTCCAAATGCAATTAACATACCCAGAGACAAACATACCGAGTAGTAGCCACGTAGATATAACTGTTCCCTCCAGGTCTTGGCAATAAGGCACCTTCTTCACTCAGCACACAGTAATAGGCATAATAGGCATGACATCTGGAGATAAGAAATATCTCTGAACTTCTGGAACTCAGTGTGAACAAGAAAAATTTTGCTAGTCACACACACAAAAATTACAAGTGAGAGTAACTTCATATTTAATCCCCTTGAAGTGTCTTCCCTTTGCAGACAGTTGTGGACAATATCTGCATGCACTTACTAGTTATTCTCACCACTGTTTGTGTCAAATGGCCCCTTGTATGAGTGGGTAAACAACTAAGTTGCCTACACCTTTGTATTAATCATGTTCTCAAATGTGGGATGTGAGAAATACAAGACGCTTAATAAAATGGCACAGCAAATTTTTTAACATTCATTCTTGTGCTTCAAATATGATGACTTAAATTTGATGATCCTTGAGATAGACCTTGAAGCATTCTTTTTCTTTTCAGTCCTCTATCCCTAATGGGCATTACTCTTCTGCCCATTTTCATGTCCATGCCACAGAAGGCTATTATATGTACTGTCCATACAAGTCAGTAATACTATCTCAATGTACCACATACAGTAAGTGTATCAGGAGTTAAAAAAGAATATGAATGTTCACTTGCATAAAAGGATGGCCCTGTAATGGTACACTTGTGTCTACTCCAGACACACAGATAACAGTAGAGAGAAGTGGGATGGACTAAACACATCAGAGGTCGTGTGGTTTATTCAGGGAAATGCACTCTCTGCTCTTAAAAGTCATTGAATCTTGAGTTTAAATCAAAGTTTCTTTTCCTGCAATTACCATTTTGTTGATTTTTTTCACATGATTTAGTGCAGAATCACAGATTTTATTACTTATAGAAAGGAAAAAATAAGTAATTATCCAACAGTACATTAAGGAAAGAACAAAAGCTTTCCAAAGCTCAAATTAATCCTTCTCTGTTTTACTGTTGCATCCTCATGTGACTGCTTGAGCACCACTCACAAGTTAAATTTTTAACACTTGGGTTTTAGAAATTCCACAGGAGTTCAGCACAAAGCAAGTTATGTTTCTATAACCATAATAAAGTAGGAATAATTACACTTTAAGTGACCCTTATGAGACATTTTGAGCTGCCTGGAGTGGAAATCTGGGTCACTACTGACCAATAATATAAGACATCAGGATAATGCTGTATTCCAGAAAAAATAAATTGCCCTCTTCCTACTGAACTCAAAATGAGAGATCCAGCTCATGGCCATAAGTTTGTTCTAAGCTTGTCTGAACTCTGTCAGTGATAAGTTTTTTATGCATAAACTAGAAGGCTTGTTAAGCTTTACATTTTAGTATATTCTTTACCTACTGACTTGGCTTTGCCTCTTGGTCTTTTTAGTGCAATCTTTTCAAGATTGCCTTCTATGTGGCAGGAGATTTGACTCAATCTATTTTGGCTATCAGTAAGCTGAAATTTATATGAAACACACAATATCCTTCATCTTAAGCACCTCTCCTATGAGGACAGGCTGAGAGAGCTAGGGCTGTTCAGCCTGGAGAAGAGAAAGCTCCGAGGAGACTGTGGCCTTCCAGTATCTGAAGGGAGCCTACAGGAGAGCTGGAGAGGGCTACTTCATCAGATAGTGTAGTGATAGGACAAAGGGTAATGGTTTTAAAATGAGAGAGGGGAGATTTAGATTGGATAATGGGAAGAAATTCTTTCCTGTGAGAGTGGTGAGGCACTGAACAGGTTGCCCAGAGAAGTTGTGGATGCCCCATCCCTGGAGGTGTTTAAGGCCAGGTTGGATGGGGCTTTGAGCAACTTGGTCTAGTGGGAGGGGTCCCTGATCATGCCAGGGGGGTTGGAACTCAGTAATCTTTAAGCTCCCTTCCAACTCTAACCATTCCATGATTCTATGATTAACCAAGTAGCCTTTGCTAGTCACTGTTACAGTTACTAGAAGTGTGTGGTCAAGATGTTAGCTTAGTAGCAGAACAGATAGCATGGGTATCAGCTCATTTCTAAAATTCACTTATAAAGCTTCTTCTGAGAAGTTCCAGAGTGCCATGGAGAATTTTCTATCAGAAGGTATCAAGGAGAAGAACCTCGTTTTACCTAAGGTGTATTCTTTGCGTGGATTTTTGGGACTAATTTAACCTGGGATATGGAAGGCACTCCATGCCAAGCTTCTGCAAGGGTATCAGATTAAATTAACAGTCAAGTATTCAACCTTGCCACCCTTGGTCTAGGTCACAGGAATAGGCTTGAAATAATATGTATGAAAAATCCTTTTTCAGAGGCACATGGAGGGAAAAAATAAGCTTCAGTGAACTATTATTGGAGAATTTTTCTCGAACCATATTTATTTGTGAGCCAAATACTGCAGTAATTAAGATACAAAATTAAAGGAATTTGCTTTGCTTTTAATGGAAATTAACATTCATTTTCTTCAGGCATTCAATCAACTCAGTTGTCTTTTTATATTATTCAAATGTGATACACATTAGTCAAACATAAGTGGTTGAAGAATCATATTGCAGAATGCCTCTTGAGAGAGAAGTATGTTATAAACATTTCTACTAATGGAATATTTATGTTAATGTAAATTAACTCCATAAGGGGTTTCCAAAATCCTTTGAAAGGTGAAAGTGAAGTTCCTTCTCCACAGTGGATGCTTTTATTATTTTTTACTTATATAGCTCAGAGTGGTATACAGCCTTCTACTGTAGCCAACAAGGACTTTGCAAATGTGGTTTAGTGACCCTCAAGAATCAAGGCCTGTCACACACTGAAAATATAATGCAGGTTGGTGTCATTCTGAATACAGGAAAGACAGTTTGCAGAAATAATTGTAAGAACTGTGATCTGAGAAAAAGGTAAAATTAATTGAATCTGTAAGAAAGCAGAACAAAACAAAGAGCTAGAGCTAGCAGGTAGCAGATTTAATTAGATTGACAGAGATAGTGATTACTTTGGAGTGGGTAATCAGTTGCCAAGTATGTTAGGGATAGGAAACTAAAAATGGCAAGAAAGACTACAGCTATTGTAATCTCTGTTTCTTGTAATCCAAGCTGTGGGCATTTGCTTGGAGGCACAAGATCTGACAAATGTTGGAGTGATGCGAGGGGCTAGTAGCAAACCTTGGCTGGAAAGCATTTTCCTAGTTAAAGCACAGTTATAACACTTTCCAGAGAGTGGTCTAATACAGGTTTCCCAGTGGAAGCAACTGCTTTGTAATCCCCTGCATATAACTTGTCTGCAAACTCTGGACTTTTGAATATGCGTATATACATGTGTGTGTATATATATTGCACATACCTGAATACTGCCATGAGGAAGAAGTTGGGCATGAGAGTTTCAGGCATGGCAAAACAGAAGAGACAATTGCACTATCCTTTGGCAGACAGTGCAGCAGCGAATAGAGTTATGCCTGTTGCAATAGTCTTAGGCTCTATCTCTATGCTCTTGCACATAAGGGAAACAGAAGGCCTGGAGGTTAGGGAAGGGCAAAGTCCAGTGAAGTTGTGCCTGGTTTTTCTAAGCAGGCGGGGATTTGGGCAGCAGCCTGTTTTGAAGTCCCCTACCAAATGTAAGAATAGCCTGCTAAAAAACCTTTTTTATCTTTGGGGGTTTTGTTTGCTTGTCTGTTTTTGTAGCATGCAAATTTGTTATCAAAATTATTTATATTGCACAAAGCGCTCTTTCAACTGTGTTTTATTAATTCAGGAACAGCAATGATAGGATCTAGTTCTTTCCAAAGAATTTGGTATGCCACATCTCCCAGCTGGGATCAGATTACAAAGACAGTTCAGCTCCCAGTTAGGCTCTTTAGTGAAGTGGTTAGATTTTTGACAGCACTCAGCATCCAGTGGGTCTGGTGTTCATTTTCAGGAATGGGAGCTGGTGAGCACTTCTGAAAAATGTAACCTTTTGTACTTAGATATTTGTGTGTCTTCTCCCAAACCCATTTTCCATGAAGTTATGTGATATTTTTTCATTGTTATTTTCAGAATTAGTTTCCTTGCGTAATAAAACAAAACTAAATAGTTCTGCAAGACGTTCATGGCATTTCTGTGCCATGTGGGATTTCATATTTTTGTGATTTTCATGATATTTAAAACCCAAGTGTTCATAAATATGTGCACAACTGAAACCACAAATACCATGATGAGTTATACAGTAGTAATAACTCCAAGAACAAATACTAAATTTAAAATGTAAGTTGTTATTTGTATAGCCAATTAACATGAATGTCTGGTGAATCGCAGCAAATTCACAAACACATGCTGAACTGGGATTTTTGCACATGTACATCCATTTGCTTTAGAGCCTTGTTCCTTGGATAAATGTGACAGTTTTATGAGATCTTTCCAAGAACTACAGATGACTCTTCCAAAGCTTAACCCACCTTAAATACTCCACTCTTCCAGACTATTCTTCAATTCTGGTTTTATCTCTTGAAAAATCCTCCCATTTTCAGGTGGTGTAGAAGTTGTTACATTCTAATCACTGATGGATACCTGTGAATCCTTAAAAAAATGAACATTATATAGCCAATCTGGTATGCTGGTGATGCCAGATGAGTCCAGTACACCAAAAATCATTATCAGCGTCGCATGCAAACATTTTTCCTTTCCAGAAACATCTTGATTATCAAATTGCCTCTGTTATTGCATTTCCTCACAACTCTTATCTTCTTCGTGACAGCACTGCTTCTAGTCATTGTGGTGCACACCGTGCTTTTGCCACTGACCCTGTGCATCTCTCCCAACTTTATGCCATTTGTGAGCTTCTCATTCCAGTGTTTCCCAATGACCTGCTTTCTCTACTGTGGCATAAAGACACTCATCTGCATTAGAGATCCTCAGCAAGAAAAGTCAGCTTCAGTCATGATTTCCTTTGTTTCATTCTCCTTCTTCTCATCAGCTGTCTGACTTCTGTCACATTACCTTTGTCCTCCTGTTTGCCAAGTCAACTTCTGTAGTTTGCATGTGTTCCTGGACAAGCAGAATCTGTTTTGCTTGCCACTGTAGCATGTCTGGCATGTGCAAGAGTATGCATGTTCAGTGTAAGAAGAAGTTTATTTTATATAGTTAGTCATTAACAGTCACAACAATTCATGAACTGTTATCAAATATATCAATGGCCTCTATTTCACTCTTACAGATTATTATCTAGGCAATAAACATGACTAACCTGCAAATCAACGTGAAGGCAAGCAATGAGCTATGACTTCTGCTTTTCACTAAATTCTACTAAATTCTCTTCAAGTGTTATCTTGTCTTCCTACACCACTCCCACGGCATCCATCTTTGCACATACTCATTGCCTTCTTGGTCTGACCCTGAGCTCCATGGTTAAGGGACTCTATGCTCATGCTTATTGCTACACCATTTAGCACAGTGGTCCATATCTTGTCTCCTCCCAGAGTTCCTGAAAGCAATGTCAATACTTTGTTATTTAGGAGATAATAACAGCAAAGGTTGTGTAAGTTGGAGAGGCATGGAGGCATTATGCTGATCTTTTTCCCCCTGAAGTCCTTTCTGGTGTTGTGGGTGGAAAGGGATGGGTGGGATCTAGGTGACTTGGAAGTCTTCAGTTCTCTCCACCTCAGCTGAGTTCTACCCGTTTCATGCCCATTTAAAGGCCCCCTTTCACAAACACTCAGATCAGTTTCAGCACATGAAAGAAGAAAAGGTCTGGTTGCATAGATTCTGTAGAAAGCTAACTTTTCCTCACACCATTCTTCTGCTCTTTCTCCTCCTCTTACTGAGTCCTGCAGAGAGATATTAGCAATCAAACTGGAAGTCCCCCAAGTACAAAAAGTAGTAAACCCCTCCCTAAGAGTATATGTATGCTGACAACAGCCTCATTCAATCTGACACCTGTTTAACTCTAAAACGGACCCCTATAAATAGAGTGAATGTAACCCTAGGTGGCATTGCAAAATATTATGGAAATTGTGGCTTATAACCCTGTGAAGAAGGGGGAGTGGAGAGAATGGGGGTGGGTAAAAAGGCACTATTCTACCATAAAAACCTGGCAGCTTCATGCAAGAGCTGTTGCTTTTAATTTAAATGCTCATTTCTTATTCTATTTTCAGATCCTCTTGGGGATTTTAGGAATGTGGAGACGTGCTGGTTATAAAGCCCTAAGTACAAAATGGTCACGGATAGCTGGAATGAGGCATGTTCTAATGGAAACAAATCACTTGTCAGTAAGCAGCCTTCAAACTTTTGAACAAAAGCTCAAAAGGGTCAGGGAAAAGACAAGTTTGTTGACTTAAAATGGCTGGAAGCAGGTCATCAGAAAGGCATAGGCTTGAAAATTGTTGAGGTAACTCTTCAGACCTATGTAACATTGGGGCTTTAAATGAGGGTGAGTACTTTGGTGGCAACTGCAAATGGAATGAGCAACTTACATTAAAGAGAAAGCTAATACATGCATAAGCTGAAATGTGTGTACTACTATAATGTAAAGTGCAGCCACAGAATGGAGCTCAACTGTGGGAACTACATTTAGGTATATAGACTTGAATGTAAGGAAGATTATGCCATATTTATTGAAATTTAGAAGGGTGACCATTATTTCTGCAATGTAAAAGTAGATGTCTGTGATTAATTGGTATTTTAATTAGTTAAAATAGTGTAGCTTAGCTTTATAGTATTTGAGGATAAATCCGAATCCTATTTATTAAATTTTCTGCAGTTTTTAACTCTAAACAAAATTCTGCAATTCTATGGTTAAAATATTTTATTTGCTTGCAAGATCCTTAATGAGGTTCATATTCTCATGATCAACTATAATGAGGGATCATCCCTTCTTTTTCCCTGTGTAATATTTTGTGTTTCTGTGTAAAATGAATAATATTGTTCTATAATAAATGGTATAAGGTAGATAACTTATAATCTTTGTGGAACATTGTATTGAGGCCCCTAGTTCCACTATGGCTTTGCTTCATATGAAAACTAGGTTTATGCAATGTTTCTTTGTTGTCAATCTCTGTCTGCTAGTCTCCCTCACGAGCAGCAGTTCAGTCTTCAGCTGGAGTTGAAGAGAGATTACAGACAGTGAAAACTGTTTTCTGTCCAGAGGAAGAGAAGCAGAAGTAGTGCCTTTGTGGAGGGGACGGTGGGTAAAGCTCAAGTGTCAGCCAATCGGTCAGCACAGGGGTCCTTAACAGAGCAAACACTCTTTTGTGTATACAAAACCTGCATGTCATAGGAACACAGGAGACACTGAGGAGACAGGTTTGGATATAGGTGACTGGGGAAAGAAAGATGATGGGACAAAAGCTTGACCTCCATAATAACCAGGTTTCATTTCAGCATTTACAGAATAAGTTCTTTTTCATATGAAGAATATCAGCAGAAGAAAAGGGCATGACTGTGTGGTAAAATGATATGTGTGAACTTTAAAGCACAGGCTAGGATTTTAGTATTTCTGAAGTTTACTTTGCTAAGGAAAGATTATTCTTTTTTCAAAGGAAAGAAACTGAGACTTTCTTCACAGAGATGTGACTTACTTAAGGGTAACGCATGACTCAGCAGCAACCAAATACAGCATACAGACATTAGAATAAAAGAATCATTTAGGTTAGAAAAGAACCTTAAGATTGAGTACAATCGTACACCTAACACTGCCAAGTTCACCACTAAACCTTTCCCTAAGTGCCATGTCTACATATCTTCTAAATACCTCATGGGATGATGATGGGAAGCCTGTTCCTGTGCTTGACAGCTTAATATTATTATTAGGTTATTCCTAATATCCAATCTAAACCTCCCCGGGTGCAACTTGAGGCCATTCCATCTTGCCCTATTGCCTGTTACTTAGGAGAAGAGACCAGACCCCATCTCACTACAACCTACTTTCAGGTAGTTGCAGACATTGATAAGGTCTCTTCTAAACCTTTTTTTTCTCCAGGCTAAACAACCCCAGCTCTGTCAGCTACCCTTCATGAGTCTTGTGATCTAGACCCTTCACCAACTTTGTTGCTCTTCTTTGGAAATGCTCCAGCATCTCAATGTCTTTTTGTAGTGAGGAGCCTGAAATCAAACACAGTACTCAAGGTGCAGCCTACCACTACTGTGTAAAAGGAGAAGATCACTTGCCTAGTCTTGCTGGTTAAGTGCAGCCAGCAGCTTAGACAGCTTCTTTCTGTGTAAAACTCCACCCACCACATGTCCTAGCTACCCCAAATATTTTCCTTCCTCAAGGTCCTGGAGGTCAGCAGTTCTCCCCAGTCCTGCCTTTTGTGTGGCTCTTTGGGTCATTTAGGTCTACACTGGCTAGTACTGCAAGAGGAGAAAATCATCTGTTCAAACCCAGCAGTTTCTTGACACTTGTTATATGTGTTGCCATGAAAAGGAGAACATCTTCTAAATGCTACTGGTTGTTTTGCTTTTCTGACAGAAATGAGGCAATGTTTCTGAAGGATTGTGAAGCAGCAAAGTAGCAGGCAGAGTGCTCCAGGAGGTGTAGGCAAAAGTGCTCCTAGTATTTGAGTTTTCTAGTTTGAAGTTAGCTTGGGTTTGTCCATAGTATCTTGCCCCACTTGCCTGCCTTGGATTTGGCAGCTGATAATCATTGCTGTTTCATACCGCTCTTTTTTCGCAGCCTGTCCATCACCTGAAGGACATTTGGAGATTATGGGGAGGAGTAATCCTGGGAGGCAAGCGGTATAGTCTCTTCAGATGCTACAATGCCTGGAAGGTTAGGTCTTCTCAGCAGCAGTGTGGATGGATTTAACATCACTTTGTATTTGCCTTAGGAATAGCATTGCAATAGCAATATTGAGTGGTAGAGAGCACTTACTGCTTCAGTCCTGCTACATCAGTAAAGTGCTGTGTTGAGGCCAAATGCTCCACTGAAGACTAACCTATGCTAGGGTAGTAGCATGGGGAGGCAAGGAGTAAGATTTGCTCCCAGTATCATGGTTAGTTTTTAGGAGTTTTAATTTTATTTTTAGTTTTAGTTTTAGGAGTGCAGCAGCTCTGAGGAAGTGATAAAGGTTGGAAGAAGGGCTGAGGGGGCCAGCATATTACTGCAAATTGCTGTTGCATCTTCCAGTAAGACAAACTGCTTTCTCTGTGCCCAAATGAGCATCAGATGGGGAAAAACACTTTTAGAAAACTTAAGCCTTGATGGTACACTTATTTCTGGGACAGAATTATGCCTGCTGCTCATGTGACTTGAATACAATGTGCTTGTGCGCACACACATGGAGATTTTCATTTTTATCACAAGACTGCCAAAAATAACACTGAAACATGCAAGTTAAGCATGCCATTATAACACAATGGCACTTTATTACTGTTAGGGCAGCTCAGGTTCCCTTCTGAGCATATCACCAGCAGGCAGTAGTGGAGGAATACAGGGGGCAAGTAAAAAGAACAGTGCAACCTCATGACTAAATGTCAGGCATGGTCAGTGTCCGCTGGTGAGTTCCCCAGTGTATTGATTTAGCATCTTCAGTAATTGTCTCTCAGTGTTGAATTCAATATAAATACCATAATATCAAATTGGCTGCTTCTGGAGTTTTTTCCAAATTACAGCAGTTGGGTTTAAGAATATTTTTTTCTCTAATCAGCTTAGTCTCTCTTTCCTCTGTAACTCTTCTTCTAATTCTAATTTCATAACTTGCTACTTCTTGACTTTCAATTAACACTTCATCTACATTCTTTTCCTTGACACAGTAGGTGCAGCCTTTTGAAATTCTTCCCTAATGTGATTTTAGTGCTGTCACTTTGGTTAGGGGCATGGCAGTGACTAACCTCTGCTCCTGTAGCTCTGTTGCTATGTTGCATAATGACTTTTCAGAAGTTCGGAATTAATGCAGGTCAGTTGATAATTTGGGGACACATGGCAATATGATGCCGGGAAAAAATGCATTTGTAATCTGAAAAATCTTCTGCGAGTGTTGCATAACTTGGGAAACATAATAGCTCACCAGCCAGAAGTCTGTAGAGTGAGGACTGGTAAACAAAGTCTGACTAGTATCACTTTAAAAAAAAAAAAAAAAAAAGTCATTTATTTCTTAAGTACTCTTCTCACAATACATCATTGTAGTAGCTCCAGGTAACAGTAGATGTTGTAAACAAACACTTCTGCTGTGGAGTACTGTCACTTATCAACGCACGTTCTTCATGTTGGCAGAGCATTCCCTCTGCTCCAAGTTTCGTTGCTAACTGTGCCAGGTGTGGTACTGCCATAGAAAACCTTGCTGAGCTGTTTGCTCCATCTGGCTGGTTCTAGCCTGCATGCCACCCAGCAGCTGTCAAAGGGGGTGGTTTTTTAGCAAGTAGCTCTTTAGGAATTTGATAGAGGAAAACACAGAAGCTAGTATTTATAAATTGTGCATGTTCTTTCTGTCTAGAATATAAGGGGGTTTTTCCACCCTGATGACAAGATTATTATTATTTCTTTAGGACATTATATAATGAGAATTCAAGATGAGATCATGATAGCAAAACAACAGCAGTTATCAAGAGAGTGTCCTGGAGCACTGAGTAGCCGCCATGGTGGAGAGGGTTGTTATGAAATTACTTTTAAAAACAGTTCTGGAATCTTGCCCCTTTTCCTGCTTATTTAAAGGTTCACATGCTATTTGTTGAATGTCTGTATCCTGCTGCTAGTGGATCCTCCCAGTGGGTCCATCCAGTAACGAGTGTAACATGTTGATCATGTTTCTCTGTTAAAACTTTAAAAATAATTTCATGATAGCTATGTTATCATTTTAGCACCCATGTCTCCCTTGCACTTTGTCTGAGATCATACAGCAGCTGTTTTGTAACCATATACATCCTGACACTTTGGGCATAGTCAAACTTTTAGAAAGAGGGAATTATATTCTCACAGATCACTGCATCTTCCTCAGCTGTATAAGCTCTAGTTTCACTACAAAGACACTTGAGCTTTCTTTAGTCTTCATAATTCTTTGAAAGAAAAAAAAAAGTTAAAAGTTTCCTAATGAAAGGCTGTAGTGATTCTTTTAAATAACACTATTCCTTTATAACAACATTATTAATAATAACATTATAAAGTTATTCCTATAACATTAAAAACAAGAATTTGGAGACAGAGGACTTCTTAATATGGTATATTGCCTTTACTACCACTGAAGTGATGCAGAGCACTATTAATATGTTTAATCTATTAATTAAGAATAGTACTATTTAAATAGTATTGAAAGATATTGATCTTCCCCTTATAAAGTTTCCCCCAGAGAACTTCTATTGTTTAAGGACAATTATTTCTGGAAAACCTCCTATCACCTGTCTTCCCTACCTAGCTGCTCTGCTATTTTCATGCAGCTGTGACTGGGTATCAGTTTGCACGTTAGCAATTCTGTTTATAGCGAGATAAAATGCACCATAGTTACTGGCCTAAGTTTGCTCTTAGCTACATTGCTGTCAATTCAGTGTAAGTTAGCTAGTATCATTGACAGATGCAGAGTTATGAGAAGAATCTGTTTGCCTTTTTCTATTGATAAGGGATTTCTATTTGTTTATTTAAGAATACATTATTTTTATTTCCATATGTAGTGAAATAGTGTTTCTTATTACAGACAACAGAATACTTTTCCCATCAAGTAAGAAAAGCTATTGCTATGGATAAAGCTGTGATCTATTGAAGTGGGTGGAAGGGCAATTTGTAAAAATCTGAATATTAAGTGTGATGTCTCATGTGTCTCTAACTGCCATGCAATAGAAAGACCCCTGCTATGTCTTATGTTTGTCTTTCACAGGACAGCTAATTTAGAGGACTGTCAAAGTTTTATACTATCCTTACCATGGGAGAGATGGGAAAGCTACTTTTCCCAACTGTATCTCCAGTTCAGGTATAAAGTTGTCATATTTTAGCCTTCAAATCTGTGTAGCGAAGATGTCTGAGAAAAGACTACTCAGGGCCATGCATGGATTTAGCTGTCCCTGGTGTTTTTCTTTTTGAAGTCCAAGTTGCAGACCGATCCTGTAGGTAAACCTGGCTGTGCTGTGCTGTGGGTTTCACCCTTGAGAGGGTGATTTTTTTATCTGATTTACATGACAAGCATACCTCAAAACCTGTCCTGAGATCTCTCGTGGTGGGTGACAAAGTTGAGATATTAACAAAGAGAAAATGTGATAACACAGTCACAGTCAGAGTAATTAATCATTTGGTCCTCAGAGCTGTGGTCTCTGTCCTCCAAGGGAGGCTCCTAAGAAGGGTATGTGGTCTGCCAGAGCTGGTGGCTGCCAGGCTGTTCTCATCTTGTTATAAAATTCATTCTGGTTAATAATAAATTCAGTTAAAAACGAGCTAAATAAAACTGCCTGATGTGGCTTGTCAAACACACTATTTTGTTGGGAAGCCCAAAGATGCTTTTTCTCCCAGATTTCTCAGTCTTGCTTTGTAGCAGTAGGCAAATTGCCCCAGCCCTCACTCAAAACAATTTAATTGTCAGTCCTGCTTGTTAGACAGACAAATTGCTTTGGAAAGGGACTGTATTTCAGGATGTGCTTGCATGGTATCCAGACAGGCCTCGTCTGAGAAACTGTAACACTGTATGAGCATCTGTGCTAGATGCCACTGTTACTGCACAAAATGAATGAGTGTGTTCTTGGATGATGAGTCCTCTGCTCTCTAGCCTGTAGTAGGTCAGGGAGGCAGCTCAGTAAAACCAGTTTTCATAGAAAAAATTAGGTCTCCAGGAAATAGTGAAAGAAAAGAAAGACAAGAGCGAAAGAAAGACAAGACCGACTCTGCTGCCTGAGTTAAGAGGATAAAACACAGTAAGAGGTTTGGGGATTGCATAGAGCCTGCTTTGACAGCAAAGTCATGACGGCTGCAGCTGGCAGAACCACAGAATCATGTAACAGGAGATGGTAAATCAGCGAAGTGGCTGAAGTAGGGGTCCAAATTTTTTGCTTGCCCTCTATAGCCATGTCTTGTCAAAGCATAGTTATCCAGGATGAGATTGCAGGGCTGAGGAATCATCATGCACAGGGCCTTTGCACTCTGCCCAAGTTGTGACCAGCCATGAAGACAGAACTGATTTCCTCTCCTGCTCGACTTGAACACTCCCAAAGTCCCATGGGTGAAAATTGCAGATAATTAATCAGTTTCTCCTCCTCTTTACTCAGTTGTAACTCTGAAGTAATTCAGCTTAAACTGGAGTTGGAAAATTGTAAAGCTGGTATTAATGAGAAGAAAATGAGGCCGATATGTTTTTCAATCTAAGCATTAGAAAAGGTAGGCAATTTCATGCCAGCATGTGATCAATCTCTTGTAAAAATTTAAGGAGTCAAGAGAAGAGTGCAGAAAATGTTTTAATATTAACAGTTTATTTCCTAGCTACTTTGTTCTATTCTTAGGTCCTCCCCTAAAAGTAAAACATTGGGAACTGATTAAGCCAAGAAAGTGAAAATGAAAATCATAATTGGGATACTGTCAGTTGCTTTACTAGGAAAGTGCTTATAGGTGACTGATAGAAAGTGCTGTGAAACGGCCAGTTTCCGTTACGTATGCAAGTGAAATAGAGATTGAAAAGATTAAGATGATTTAATTTCCAGACAATACAAAAGCTAAGTTACGTCACATAACAGAAGGCACAGTACAGAGGTGAAGATTTAGTTCAATCACTTAAGTACATACCATGAAATTGAAAGAACGTTTCCAAAAGGGAGGGAAAAGAGCACATTTCTAATGCACTGCATAATGATATAGGGCATCACAGTTAGCATAAAGCTCTTCAAAAAAGAAAAGATTAAACATGTGTCCAAACAAACTGAAGTAGGCACTTGAGTTCCATAAAGCAAATGGGCACTTGCAGGTGTTTACCTGCATTTGTGAATTCTGGCTCCCTGAGGATTGATGCTAAATGGGTGATTTCAGGCAATAAGAAAAATCAGGTGCTTAAGTTATTTCACTTGCTCACCTAATTTACCTATGCAAATTGTCACTATCTGGCCAGCTGGCTGAGCAGCAATTTTAGGTAGAGAACACTCAGAGTAGTAACTCCTAAAAATGTGGCAGCACATGTAAAAAGGAGTAAATGAAGGGACAGATTGTTTGTAGTTGCACTAACTAAGCAAGCATTATTTCATGGTTTTAGATGATCTCCACCATATTTGAAGACAGGTTTCACTTCATGAAATAGCATACTAGGGATTGCACGTGTATCCAAAAGCAACAGGAATCTACGGCAGCGTGGTTTTGCTGTTTCAGAAAGCATGTCTTGAAAGAACGCAGGACTGAAGCCAATGTAGACTTAACCACACTGAATAACTTGCACATTTTCAATGAAGTCTTTCATGTATTTTCAACTTTTCAAAAGTGAACAAGGGCCAAAAATGAGCCACATCACTTGGACTTGCTATAATGAACTCCTGCTTCTCTGCAATCTGAATCTAAGCCACTACCCTACACATACCACATCATAAGAAACCACTAACGCTGAATGAGACCAGCACATTCACGTCTCTACAATATGATTGTTACACTCACATTAATAAATGAATATAATGTTACAATGGCTGTGCCATTAAACAACACCTGTTCAACACAATTGAAACAAGGCATTCTGTGATTAAATACATTTTCTTCTTGACAAAGAACTGCACAACTGTTTGGCTAGAGCTGCAAAGCAAATGGTGTATTTACATATGAAAAGGAATTTGTGTACATTTGATGAATGACAGAATAATTGCTATATATGGCAAGGAAAAGGGATGTAAAATATTTCACATACTCACTACTGCTGTTGCAAATAAGTGGAAAGGCCTTAATATGTATGCTGTGTATGTACCTTTCTTGAGCAGTGCAGCTAGGCAAAGCATATACAGGCTGCTGGCAGCATTACAAGAGTAAGTTTTAATTGTACAAATCTAAGCTGGAAAAGGTCTGGTATGATATGTTCAAATGATCCCCTGGGAGCACATGCAAATGGGTTTTCTTCAGCGGTCTCAAATGTGGGTCTTCCATCATTGCACTTGGATGTCTGGTCCAGATTTTTCTAAATTCCTGATAGGGATAATTTTTCCTTTTTATTCAGTGCACATTTTTCTTTTTTCCTGTTTTCATTCACATCATTCTCACTATTCCTTTCTAAACCACTCACAGTTATGGATCTCGGCCCTAGCTGGGTAACCCCAGCCCAAATCTCTACGGAAGCAGCGGCAGAGAAGCTGAGGGAGTGGAGCACATCAAGGCAGGCTCTATGCCTCCAGCAACAAGTTGCAGGATAGAAAAGAAAGTGAGATCAGAGGTTTATTGATGAGATACTAGGTAAAGGCAAGGGAAAACGGTAATGTTCACCTCTGCTATACACATGCATGTGCACACAAACCATGAAGGGGAGACTTTTCATTGCAATTTTCCCATGAAATTGCTGCCCTCAGCAGTTACCTGGAACTGAAAATTAGAGCTAAAAGTAGAAATGCTGTCTTTCCTGCAATCCAAATCTTAGTGCTCTGGTAGGAGTAGGAAGGTGGCAGCTTTGGTGCGATACAGTCACTGTAAGGGTGAGAAATAGTAGGTGAAGAGAAGGATTCTGGATGGGTGGGGAAGAACAGTAGGTTCTTGATTTAGGAATATAATTTTTAGAGGTGCTGATCTGTTTTGCAAAAATGCTAAACCTTCACAGCAGACAATGATGGCAGTGAGAATGATATTCAGCAAATATAGAGTGCTATCAAGTACAGAAAATTGTAGTTGGCATCTCAAACTGTTTCCCCAAATTAGCTTACAGTGTGGACAAATCTGACTTTATTCTCGCTGAAACACAGCTACTTTTACATCTAAAAATGGCAATAATTACATCTCAGTTTTAGTAAATGTGTTCAGGTTTACTAGAAAAAACAAAACAAAACAACAAACCACAACCAACAGAAAACAATGTGAATACATTATGATGTAAAACATGAATAAAAAGCCCAAGAAAATGAAAATTCTCATTTGTTTGTAGGGTTTGAAAGGCATGCAGCTAATGACACCTGAGGTCCCATGCTGAATCAGTAGGATAAACACATGTGCCAAGTAAATGCCCATTCACTGGTATAAGACAAGATTCCAGCAGAACAATGTCTGACCATGTTTTATATTGTGTATCCACCTGTGGGTATGAGATGCCTAACTGAATGCAGACATAGGAACTGAGCTTGGAGAGCATGGTGGGGCTCATTTGAAGGTAGTAGAAAACCTTAATCCTTCTGGTTAATTTGCTCATCTTCAAGGGCTTGGTTTTATAAGTCTTATTCTTTCCACAGTTTTCTTCTCTGGTGCAGTTTCATGGGCATGGAAAACAACGACAGTGTTTTATGAAAGACAGCTGTCATGGCTGAGTGCTCAGAGCACATGGCCACAACCCAAACCTCATACTGCCAACCTATCCGCACTACAGCTTGTTTAGGTTACTGATCCCTCAAAATGTGACAGTGTATAATCACCCTTTCTTCTATAAACACTTTTCCCCTCATCTAGCTGATTTTTATATCTGGACAGTGTACTGCATGCTACATAAATTAACTAGCTCCTGTCAGTTCATAAAGCATACCCACAAAACAGTGATTTCCTGATGAAGATTTTTAGGCTAATAAGCAGGGATCTCTGTAATGAGATTTTGCACAACATTTGTTCACTCTTAAAAGATCAGAACATTCCTTGCCAAACTCTCAACCTTTTAGTGGAAATAGGTCATGTTGCTTTTCCAAGAAGAGATGAATAGGATGGTACAACTCTTCTGACATAGACAAAGAGGCCTAAAAGAAGCAGGTCCTCTCATCCAAGGAAATGAGTGACCACAATTTTCCTCTTCTTACTGACTTCTGTCAGTAGTTTCATGCGTGTGTTATGGAACATAACACACAGCAACCATGCATGGGCGAGAAGACGTACAACTACTAGTGATTTCATACCTGGTGAATTGGATTAGTGCTCATAAAAATATTATTTGATCCATTTGCAATTATTCCTCATTTTATTTAGTAACAACATGTAATTTATCAAAACAACAGTAAGTACCATATTTACAAGCACAGCATTTTATCAAAACTAGGAACTGTAGACATGCCAAACAAATGTCCTAAATATGAGGAGGAAAAGGGAAATGTTCTTTCCCCTCCCCCTTTTAATCACTAAGTGGTTTAAAAGCAGACATGATGGCACTGAATTCTTTTTTTTATATGATTTTTTTTTCCTGTGTGTGCTTCATTTCTTTCCTATTAACCTTTTCAAGGATATTGACATTTAATAAAACTGGTAGCCGTGCAAAAGAGAAGGGCAGCTAGTTTTTCTTCTCTAGATTGTCCCCAAATTTCTGATCATCACAATTTGTTGGATCAAATGACCATAAGAAAAAACAGGGGAAAAGAAAAAATTTCCTGAAACTAAAAGTTTTGAAACAAAAAAGCAGAATAAAACAAATTATTCAAATTATCACATGACAAATTGGATAAAATTTTTTTTTTTTTTTAAAGTGCCTCAGATCTGTTCTTGAACAATAAAGGTTCAGTTTATGGTCATGGATTAAGGAATGTTGCATTGTGTTGAGATTAGTTTCACACTCAGTATAGTATGCATACTAAACTCCTGCTCCCATTTGTGAATGTTCACCACTGTCAAGAATAAGCAGAGCTGTAAAGAAGGAAATATTAAGTAATAGGTTTTACTTCAAATCAGAGCCACTGCCAGAAAAAGTGATCAGGATAATACAATTTCTCCTGCAGGTATTACTCTTCTTTTCTGTTCTACATCAAAAGAGCTTTGTGGATCTAGTGAAGATACGTGGCCTTACTCCATTGAAAAGAGTTCAGGTGCTTTGTTTAACAGAGGGCATTGTGTTTATTTCCTTAGATCAGTGTAGAGATGTCACAAACTAAGCAAGCTCATGTTATGTTCTGGCATCTTTGGCCAGTTTTGCCTTGAGCATATAGTTCTTAGTAGATGATGAGATAACTCTGTTAGTAAACAAATGAACAGAAATGACATTAATGTTAAAATGCCTGAAGGAGGGCAGCTAGAGGGCAGAAAAGGCATTTTTCTTTCACTTGATAGACCAGTCAAAGCTGAAATCCCAAGATTTACATGGTGTAATGCTCAATGAACAGGAAGAAAGTGTGGTCATAGCACAGTAAGACAGCAGATCTTATGACAGACAGCCTTCGGCTAAAGTTGTCAGAAATTTATGCGGCATCAAAGCATCTCCATCTCACCAGATGTCCTACTCCATGAGACAGATAGGCTCCCTGGCTGGCTTTTTCTCTGAGGCCCTGAGCAAAAAAGAAAGCTGATTAGCTTGAAATTCAAGCAAACTGCAGTACTAAGCACCACCGATAAATTAAACTAATTCTGCTCATAAACATTCTTTCTTGAAAAGTTTCAGATGTGTTGTCTCCTCCATACTCCCACCCTGACCCCAGTTTAGGTTTTTAATTGAAAAAGAGGTATGTTGCTGGAAAAAAACAGATCTAGACTTTGAACTACAGTGCATAATTTATTACAGCTTTCTCAAGTAATAAAAATACCGGGCACATCAAGTTTGGAATGGAAATGCATAGGGAGTTTCCACCCCTTACAAAACTTTCCCAGCAACAGTCCACTTACTAGGCTGGCATAAAGAAGTACAGAGTATAACTGCTATAGAGCAGTGTACACATGTCCATCATATGTAGAAAGTTATGTGTCTTATGTGACATTATTTCAGTCTTTCTCCCCCAAAATATTTTGAGATGCAGAAGGCTGTTGACTTTCCACTGGGCAGATGTCCTTTCTTTTCCTCTCCCGTGTTTCTGAATTCTATAAATCACATCTTAGTGAATTTAACAGACATGAGAGATACCATATTGAAAACTCTGACAACAAAGTCCTCCATTAGTTTCACGTACACAGTTTCATTAACATAACAGTGTTGCACATAGGCTGCAGCCAGCAGACCTTGGTCATATTCTGAATGGGCCAAGGGCAGGTGTTATAGATATGAAATTAATTTAGGGTTCTTTTTGTTTATTTCCTTTTAAGGTCTTTTCTAAAGCTGCTGCTCATGCCACCATTTGTTTTTCCCTGATACCACAAGCATGTCTTGGTAGATCATGTACTGTACTCTATCTAACAATCACAGTGCCAGTCATTAATGACCTAAGACAGCACAATGCACTAGGGAGTACCTTTAAAAGTATGTGTTAATTAGATAATTTCCCAAGAAGTAGCCACAAGTGAAATCATAAATACATAAAAAATTCTATAGTCCCACATGACCTTATGCATAGATACATACTTTTGTACATATCCTACAGTTCCTTAGTGATGTGGTGACATTTCCAGTGGACAGAGTAGTGGGATAATTGCATAGAGATTAATTTTCAGTTCTAGCAAGTGACAGCTTGTCTCTCTAAGTATGGTAAGTAAACAGCTTTACAAGATTTTTATCCATGTTCTTTAAAAATAATCTATTACTTTTTACAATTTAGGAATTAAAAATCTTGAGTATTTAATGTCAGTTGAAAAAGGGCTAGGAAAGCTGCAAATAGCATGCACAGTAAATCTGTGCCATGGCAGAAACAATCAGAAGAGTAAAGAGTAATGATTAAACATTTAATCAGAAGCATTATAGTTTGTTGTACTCTCAATGTAGCTGCAGGAAAAGATGCTGTAACAGATCTTTAAATAGAAAACCTGAGGCTAAATTCTACTTCATCCATCAAAAGCAGCTGCTAGGAGATGACCTAATTTTAGTGGCTTATCAATTCCTTAGTGCATGTTCGTTGATGTAACTTTGATCCTCTGATGCTAGATGACTTTTGTGCTGAATATAGCTAGAATTTAATGTGAATCTTTTGGATGGCTGCCCAGCCAAGCTGCATAATCCAAACAAAGAGAGGGAGCAGTACATGATTCAAGCTACTCACGTGTACAATAATACAAATATATGTATCCTGATTCCTTTGGGCAATCAGCTCCATGTCGCCAAGCACATATTTCAAATACAACGTCCTTGTCAGTTTTTTTGTGGTTTGGGTTTTTTTTTTTTTTGTTTTTTTGTTTTTTTCTCAAACAATGCTTTGCTTTTCATTGGAAAAACGACACAAGATGCAGCGAGACTCAGCTGCTGCCAAGAAATAATGATAGAGTCAATAATTGCAGGACATTTTTAATGAATGTTTTCGAAGCAAATCATTGCCATTTCAAAGGGCTGTTATTTCTATTTATGTACAGATTAGCCTACATGTTTTCAAGGACAGGGAATGGTTCTGTATTTTTTTGTTATTAGCTTTTGTAGCATTTTTTAAGGTTGGTGGGTTTTTTTTAATTTTAGAAAATGTCTTTTTCTCTCTTTCTATCTTACTCTTTATCTGAACTGTAAATTGTTTTCCTTTTCCTTTTTATCTTTCTCTTTTTGGCTCTTCTCTAAAACCATCTGTGACACACATGCAAGTTGCTGGGTGTGTGTGCAATGCTTCACACATATTTACTTGCCCTAGTTGGCATTGTTTGATAGTCATTAAAGATTATGCAGGAGTTTTTCATGTCCGCCTCTTTTTTTATTCTTTAAGCAAGTGAAGGTAGGAATAAGAGAGTGGTCAGGGCTGGTATACAAGTTGGGTTTTGTTTTGGGTTTGTCTGGTTTGTGGTGGGTTTTTTTTGGTTTTGTTTTGTTTTGTTTTGTTTTAATTGTTGTTGTTGTTGTTTTTCCCTGGGAGAGACTGTGTCTAGAGTTCAGATTGAGAAGGATTTAAACTGGAAGATTAGACTGGAGGGCTTTCTGGGTTTTCTTCCTCACTGACAACTGACAATCATTTATTATGTGAGCTCGGGCCAGTCACTTAGGGCCTGCTTTTCACACTCCAGTTGAAATAAACGGGAGCTACATGTGCTCAGCACATCTGCAAACCACGTCATTTACCTCTCCTCCTTTCATTTCTGCACTGATAAATATAACAATCTTCACTTTTGCATATGCAAACTGGGTAGAAGTATACAGAGATGGGCAGTTAAACATGCAAATCCCTTATTTTGATGCACAAACCTCCATTTCACGCAATCAGGGATTCCTATACTTGTGAACCTTGGGTTCTTTTTGGAAAAATGGGCCATAAATAACAAAATGTATACAGATCTGTCAGGGGGGCACAACTGAACTCAGTATATTTGTGCAGCTTCTCTTCTACAGTTTCACTTCTGTTGAAAATACGATTAGCTATGATAATAATTTTAGCCTACTTTATTACTGGATTAAGCCATGCTGTCAATGTGCAGATGCCTTGGGCTTTACATGCTAATTGTAGGTTATTGCAAGACCCAGTGTTAACTGTTTGACACACTTCTGGATTCTTTGGTGGGCTTAATTATCCTTTCACAGTACCTGTATTTCTTCAGTGACAAGTAAGGGTGTCCAAAGTGGCTAGCCTGCAACTCCAGGTTGACCCAATTAAATGCTTATACTGAGACAGTAAAGGAATTTCACAATATCTATCAACATATAGAAAGAGACAGATCTGGTAGGAAAAGGAGAAGAAAAACATTGTAATAAGCAGTGAGATTGATGACTATTTTCACTCTGCCTACTTCTGCTCAAAAAAAACCCCAGTAATAAGAACAAATTTTTCAATTTCTAATGAGGGTCCTACTTTAAATGCTACTGTTCTCACTATAAAACTGCCACTGCTTGTAGCTCCTGTCTAGTAAGAACTTGATACATGAAGTCAGAAAAAAATGAGGCACTTTCCTGAAGCCATTGATACTGTCCACCAGCTTCATTGCTGTCCTGCTATTTTAAAATTACTAAATTTTGGTGAACCTCCCAATTTAAAAAAAGAATACAATTTTTTCTGTGGCTTTGTTGTGGAAAAATTTAAATGCTTATGTTTTGCCAAAAGTTTCACAAAAAGACGAGAGCATTAACCAGGACATCCTACCTAGGGCTTCAAATCTGATCCCGCTTGCTCCTATGTCTCCTTCTTTGCCATTGTCCCTAGGATTTCACAATGTCCCCATTCTCCTGGGACAAACAAGCCCATCACACACCTGAAATGCAGAGAGCTGTCCATACATCCTAGAGGAAGCATTTGTTCCAAACACGTTCAGTTTCACATGTTTCTGGCTTGTGCATCAGTCATTGGGTGGGAAAATGCTTGCTTTGTACTTGCGTGAGATGCACCCCTCTAGTGATGGCATAGGAGTATTCACAGCGTGTACAACCCTTGGCTGCATTTCAGGCTACAGGAATTGCACCAGCCGGAAGACTGGCCACCTTTGTGGCAGAACAAAGCTGTGAAATCTTGTGCTATTGCCCTGGCCTTCCCGGTGTGCCAGTCAGCTTCCTAAACTGAACCTGATAATTAAAGTGTTTTATGTAACCATGGGCTTACCAGGAGTCTTCAGTGAAACTGGACCAGTTTAAACATTTATGACCCAATTTTGTTCCCACTGGACTGGACAGATTGTTATCTTCAATGGAAAGATGTTCTATGAGTGTCAGAGAACAAACAGCTGCTGTCTCTAGAAAGGAGCTATGTATTTTGAGAACGGGGCTGGTAGCCAGGCATTCCAGACTCCTCAGTCTCGCCTTGGGCAGATCTTGTACTCTTGCTGCCTTGTAGTCTTCATGCACCACACACAGAACTGTTTTGCCTTCCTTCATTGTGGGTGTGTGTGAAGATTAGATAAATCACCTGAAAGTTATGAGCATTAAAGTTAGTATTATTTCACAATCATCAGGACCCTCTTCTAGTTAGACCCTCTTCTAGTTAGTCCCCTAGCTTCTGATGTCTCAGTTACAATTCCATACTTATGCAATGTTTTTTGGTGCATTTATGAACCTACACTTTGTTGAGGGTTTTGTGATCCTTGTTACCAATGAAGAAAGCTCTTACCTTATTTGATATCCTGAAGATTAATTTCATACTTCGTGTTACTGAGTCGATATTGCAAAACATCAGGCTTCACTACTGTCAAGACTGCATTAACTAGTTAGGGCTAATAGGAGCGAAAGTGCCCTGCTTGCAAGGTGAGCTGCTAAGCAGTATCACCAATTGGCCCAGTTGCCTGGTTTACAGAGGAAACCAGCTGAGGCAAGGACAGGGTGGGAACCCAGATGCATCTCATTGACCTGAATGTGATGCAAGCAGCTGTACTCTTCTACCTGTACTTAGCCCCCATTCTGGATACAGGCTAACCTAGTTGCTGAATATCCCTGTGTGTTTTTCAACCCGCTTGCTATGTTTGTCAACGAGGCTACAGTGCTGTAAAGTATGATATTACCTGCATTGAAAACAGACTTTTAAATCCAGAAAGAAGAGCAGATGTGATCAAATATGTGAAACGACCCTGAAATGCTTTTGGAGGCCTACTTGCTCTTCCAGCATCCTTGACTTTTTACTTTCCATTACTGTAAAAACAGGTTTAGATATGGATTACTTGTTATAGGGACATTAGCACTAGCTCTTGTTATTCACAAATGTTAGCAATTTAATTCTTGTTAACAATCTGAAAGCACTCGAATTCTAAAATATTTATTTAATAGAACCAATATCCTACCTAATGTTTACTACAAGTCAAATTTAAAAAATCAGATATAATAAAATGCATGTAAATTTTTACCCTGCGTTCTGATTTTTATGCTTATTTGCACTTTATCCATAAAGTCCCATGTATAAAAGCTCATATTCATGAACACTTAGGCTTTGCGCCAAATTATATGCACTCTGTATTGGCAGTGCTAAAACTAAAAACCGAATTTTCCCTGACAAAAAATACTACTATTTGTTCCTGCAATTAGATATTTGTGCACAGAATAACAGCATAAAATACCAGTTTTGCCATCAGAGACTTTTGGGCACTTTTTGGCCCTTCCTGAGGTAAAGATCTCGTGCCTGTGTGATTTAAATACCAAACATTGATCATAAGTGTGTAGTCCCTTGGCCAGTAATCCATAAAGATCCACCTGTCTAACTAGATTTTTGGAAGATACTTTGAATAAAAAACCACATTCATTAGTCAAGAAAAGGTATCCAAATAATACCTTATTTTGACATGTGCCAATGTGAAAGACCCATGGCCCTGAAAATACAATGTCAGCAGTGATCCTACTTCATTGAAATTTTAGAAGCAAACTAGTTCATGGCTTTTGGTGTAAATAGTGTAACTATTTTGCTGTAAATAGTGTAACTACCATCATCAAGCACTGCTTTTCAGCAAAAGGCTGGAAGCGCATGGTCCTTCCTGAGGCAGCAGGGTAAAACCAATGAGTGGCAACTGTACCCAGCAAGTGTCAACAGAGCTTTGGAAGAACCTGAGAAAGTTTTAAATATCTCTGGGCAAGCACAATTTTGCTTCAATATGTTACTGGAAAAATAGCTCTGTATGACCTGTCCATGATCACACATGATAACCATGGGTAAGCAGCAAATGAACCCAGGTCTTCTGCATCCTTGACAAGGACAGTAATGCACCATCTTTCTTACCTTTTTGTCATATTTTAACTCACAGAAGAAACTGGCACTGAAGAAACAGCGTTTGCTACAGCCAGTGTGACTCACACAACTGTGAAAGTCTTTGCAGGTCTCTTGAGTTGCTGTGAAAAAATAATACTAAAAATTAACAGTGCTGCAATTATGAGGGTTGTAACAGAGTTAGTTCCCAGGCCTAGGTTTGCAAAAGCAACTCCCTTAGTTTATATTATGTTTATGTTTTCTTAGAGCTTAAAAGAAAAAAAAAAAAAAGGAAATAGGACTTATGTTATTTAAAAATGCCCGGTATCTGTTTTGGAAGGAAGACCCAGGCTGTGCTACATTGCCATTAATGGAAATGAGAGTTAAGAGCCTAATCCTTTTGCAGCAGGGGAGATTAGAACATATTGTGAATATGATTTCAGTATATATACGAAGTTCCCCAAGGGTATCTCATCAACAGCAATTTCGAAAGTTACTTTTATGCCACTTCCACTCAGCTGACAAGAACACTTGACATTTTGAGAAGGTTTAGAATAGAAAACATTAGCAGTTCGTGTTGATCATGTAACTCATTGGCAAAAACACTACTGTTTAAATACCATGTTCAGTCATTGCTGGATTGCAATCTAATGAGCATAAAAGATGAGTACTGCTCAAAAGTGACTTGTTTTGTAACTTTTACAGTTACAAACTTGTAAAATGAAAAACATGGACATTTACTTCACCCCAAATATAATTTTCAAGGACAGTCTCCTTTCATGCCTTGGAAAGGCACTCCAAACAGCTGTAAATAGTCATGATTCTGTACTTTCTGCTTGGTGAAATCTCAGTAGGAAATGTTCATTGTTATGAACAGGATGAGTAATCTTGCTAATGTCATAGTTACCAAGTATGTTCTAGCCTGTCTTTGAACATCTACAGCTTTACGCATGTATTTAGCCATTATCAAGGAGTAGCATTTTAGGTAATCCTCAAGCAAAAGGGAATGTAATGTCCTCTTTCCTCCAATAATCACTGTTTGACTTTGCTCTAATTGAACTGACCAGTTTTAGAATTCACTTTGGCCTGGATCAAGGAGTGGGATTGTTAATGTTTTTAACTCTCTTGTTTATTTAACTTCCCAATACATAATCAGTTGAATGAAAATGACCTTCCCTTAAATATGAGTGGCTACACTATATTATACTAATGACTGCAACGTTCAGACAGCCAAAATAAGCATTTTGCCAGTATCAACAGAAATGATGAAAACACAGTTTGCAGCAATGTATTGCTGCCAGCTTGCAGTTCCCAAGTTAACTCTTGATAAAGTTATAAATTGTGACAATGAGTACTGTTTCTGTCTCATGTCACACTGTGGGCCAATTTCTGCTGTCATAAATTGAGACTAAACCAATTACAATTAGATGGTTCTATTTCTGTCTAACTAAAATCAGAATTTTCCCTCCAAAAATCACATAATGATGGTATGAGACAGAAAAAGGCATACAGGGTGATTTGTTGCACAGTTTAAGCCAATTCAGGTACAGAGGTGGAAGGTAGCGCAGTGACTGAGTCTGGGAGTTAACTTGCACCAAGGTGTGTAGTTCAGAGCTTCGTTTGTGAACAAGGCAGTAAAAGAAATCCAATTCCAGGCTCAGTTGGACATTCAGGGGAAGCAAACAATATCTGGCAGATGGAAAGGATAGGATAAAAAATCATGGGAGATACAAGGGGTGGGGATAATAATGGAATTATTTATCTGAATCCTTCGTAAATATCTTTAGAGAGTTTATTCCAGACCATCCTAGGTTTAGCTTTTTAAAAACAAATCCTCCCGCTTAATTTAAGTGGGGGGTATGCCAGAATTAGAAGCACTTATGCAAACCACCCAGGCTTTGACTTTCAGGGTTCATAAAAAAATGGAACCTGGAACTGAAACAGCTTTGGCTTGGCTTTTGTGAAACCCAAACCATCTTTGCCTGCCCAACTCCCTTCCCCCCAAGTTAGGCTTAAGCCTCAACCAGAGAACTAGCAGTGAATGTGTAAATGAAGCACACACTTAAAAAGAACAACTGCAATTCAGCTGCCTTATGCCATGCAGTGATGATTTATGGATTACTAGAAAAATAGTGGAAATGTTTCCACCCAGGAGCAGCTATGGAAGGAAACACCATCATTTGGGAACCATGTGAGGACAGTAGGAAGTGGGGCCGTCTCCACAGACTTTCACTAACATTGCATCCCAAATATATCTGCACTAGATAGCCTGCATCTTAGCTGAGAATAGCTGAAAGTCAGAAACCTTTTCACATACAATATATGTACCCTGTTTCCCTTCATTGCTTTGCTTCATTAACGTAGTAATCTCCTTCAGTGTGAGTGTTTATAGAAAGCTTGCTCTCCAGGTTAGAAAACAAAAATTGTTTTCATTGTTGGGCTTCTTCCAAGCTCCATCATTAATGATAAACGTATTTTTTTCAAATCTTTTTTCACAATCTTCTGTTCTGAAACTTCAGTGTTTAAAAACCTGGGTACATCAGTTTGCCAAAGGCCATGTTGTCCAAGGTGAAGAATATCCAGGATAAAATGCTTATCTTCTTTTTCCTCTTGTGCAAGAATGCCTCATTACTGTTGCTCTTTGCAAAAGGGAGGATTTTTCTATTATCAGCATATCTCCTGTACTGCACTTTCAACATATAATGGCCATTAAATGAAATATGTTTTAAACATGTTTGCTACAGATGAGTTTGGATTAACTCCCTTTCAGCCTCTAAAATCTTGGGGACTGTTTTAGCAGTAATTTGCCAGGACTGTTTTTTAAAGTTTCCAGAGCAGAGTAAGCTTAGTAATTCTAATCACAATATAAGCATTCTCAATTGAGAGTATTCCTTCTGAAAATATGCCCACAAACAGATTATGTAGAAAAAATTAAAAACATCTCAGAGATATTCAGGGAATCTTAGTGCATGTGTCATGAGATAAATCTCCGTTTTATGAGCGTTCCACTGATGCTTTCCAGTTCTTTTTTGTAATGTTTTGCTAGAGAATAGTGGTGAACTATTTTGTCTTTTTCAGGTAGTATATGGAAGGGTATGTATGCCTGGGGTGTCTCGGTCAGAGCTGTTACTGCAGAGAACAGAAGTCACATGTACTTCAAATATTTTCCTACACAAGGTCAGCTGGATGCTCTGGGACATGTTTTGACATAAAAAATTAGCATAAATTTGTAAAACCTAACAATGACTTCCTCACCATGGAAAACTTCTATACGGAACCATGATCAGTACAGAACAGTGATTCAATATTAGTGTAATTTCCTGTAAGAGCAAGCCAAATTTTAGGACATTTCATAGAAGACTAACATCTTCTGCTGGCTCACCCTCATCTTGCTCCATCTTCATATATTACAATATCTCTAGTAAGTATCAACTTTGGGCTGATGCTGCCGCTGGCACATCTGTTCTGTTTGAATTAAAACAAGCTCCCCTTTCTATGCAAGAGGCTTAGGCCTAACTTAAATGTCATGTGAAAATGGGTGAAATTCCCACCTGCCCTTTTACACTCTTTTTCCTACATGGGAAAAGCTGCGATTTGAGTCGGAGTTTTTTTTTGTTATAGATTGAGTTAACATTATAGACTCATGGGTGAGTATATGCCCAACACATAAATTGCTCTATGAACAGGTGGGAATAGCTGTAGAGAATCATTAGGTTTATAGTTCCACTGCTGTTGCCAGAAAATTACATGCTGCTTTTCCACAGTCCATTTTGAACAGGAAAAGCTGCCAGAAGCTTAGCTACCATTTTCACATAAGCAGTGAGGTGGATCTAAGGGATGGATGTTTTGGGATGGTACATCCACCCACTGGATGATGTACCATCCCAAGGGAGGATGAAACATTTGACTTCATCCAGAGGAGGAAGCTGTTCAAACTCACTGAGAAAGGAGTTGCTGCTACCAATAGCAAAATCACTCCTGTTCTTTGTGGATACAGTTATGCCCACTTCCTGGAGTGGGATGGATGGGTCTGTTTGTTGGTGGTGGAAGCAAGGACAATGCATGAACTGATGTGCCAGTACTTGGAAAATGCTGCACAAGACTACTCAGTGACAGTGGTGATAGGAGCCAGATAGTAAGTGTAGAATTACCTGATGGCTTACCATCTCGAGAAACCAGGATCACCACTAGAACTGGTAAACAATTACTCCAATCTACCATGACAGACAGAATTGGAATAGAGAAGAATTGTGAGATTTTTGATATTCATACAGAGGCAAAGGAAGGGATCTTGGACATCTCTGATCTTTCTGCCTACCCTCTTTGTCTGCTGTAAGTGTAGGCACATATTTGTTGTCCTTCTGGCGCACATGATATCCCCTCTTAAGTGAAGCATCTAAATTTACAGTGGTTGCAGGGGACAGAGTATCTTGTGGGAGCTCAGGGTCCTCCTAAGTGAAAAGAATGGAGGTGTTGTTTGGAGACAGGTGTTTGGTGCTTCTGCTGTTGCTGATGGGTTCTGGAGACTAGAAAAATTTCAGGCCTGGCCTTTCTCAAGGAGTGGAGCAGATCAGCCTGTTGGGGTGGCACACACCATCCTCTACCTATCCTATACCATCCTCTGTCACCTATGGAGAGGCTGGGAATACTGTATAGTTCAACAGCCATGCACCTGGTTTGTTCCTAGAAAGGAGGATGTCTCACCCAGGAAGGACACAAGAGTTTTTGGAAGACTCCCCACTCTGTAGCATTCTGGGGGCTGAGACCTTATGCTTTCTATGAGGGGCAATGAAAAGAAGTTTTCCATCCCAGGGCTACGCTTTGCAGTCCCATCACTGAAATCAGGTTCACCAAACCTTACAAATTCTCTGCTCCTGCTCCCATTGAAGACCGTGGACACCAGGTCAACTGAGAACAGACCTAGATTTATAAAGAGAAAACAAGGGCTTTTTTGGGGGGAAGGAAGTATTTTTCCTATAGATGTTTTTTTCATGTAATTTGTGTTTTGGTTTTGCATTGCTGAGGACATTCTTTAAAAGCAGAATAGAATCATAGAATAGTTTGGGTTCAAGGGACCTATAAAGGTCATCTTCAACTAGATCAGGTTGCTCAGAGCCCCATCCAACCTGGCCTGGAATGTTTTCAGGGATGTTTTGGGATCTACCAACTCTATGGTATGACTACGCATACCAGTGGGCAGGGGGAGGTGAGAGGAAATGCAGGATGCTGTTGAGTGTTGGCCTGAGGGTGGAAGAGTATGTAACAACACTACATGTTGTTTGTCTCTGTGCACAATGTTCTTTGTTGCGCTTGATGTTTAGAGAATTACAAAGTGCAATTATAAATAAACAAATTGGAGCATTGCTGTGGGCAGGAGGAGAGCCCAGCATTACATGTGTTCTGTAGTAAATAGTACAATGTTGTCTTTGTGATATTGGGGCCACATGCTTTGCATGGGGGACTTAAGCATTTACTAACAGTAGAATCCATTAGGGAAGGTAATTGTTTCCTCATATTAGCTTCCTCCAAAGCCAGTACATTGGAAATAGGCTGTTTCCTTCTCTAGATAACTCTTTTTGAGATGACAGAAATGCCCTGCCCCAACTCAGCCTTAGCACAGGAACATGTAGAGTTAATGCTTTCTTTTAAATAATGATTTTGTATTTTGTAATTTGTTGATGCATTTCTGCAGCTATCTTAATGCAGACCCCAATTTGATCTTGAATTTAGGGAATGGAAAATCCTGATAAACATCCGGACTGTTGTGAATGCAAAGGACAAAGCCTTTGTAGTAAAATGCCTCTGACATACGCCCATAAGTAGTGTTTGATGTGCTGTAAAAGGCATCTGTCTAAAAAAAAAAACCCGTTTTTCCTCTTTGGCTTTGTTGAGCAGACTGTGGAAGTAAATGACACAAAGTAACCCTTCTTTTCCTCTCCTACCACCCTCTTTTTTTGTTTGATCTTGCAGTGATGTGATAATGATGAGTCTGTAACTTGAAAGTAATTTCTGTAATGACTTATAGCATGAACAGAGGGGGTTTTATTTTCTGCTGCTCAAGGGAGATCAAAGCATGATGTAGAGATTAGACCTGTTTTGAGAGAGAGAACTGGACAGTCTATTTCTACTTCTGTCACTGAATTGCTGTTTCAAACTGGACAAGTCACTTAACCTCTCTGAGTCCTGGGCTTTGTTGTCTACTATAGTATTCAGCTCTTGTGCTACTAGCAAATGTTTTGCATGGCTTAATCATAAATGACTGCCTGCATGCTAATTACCCTCAGCTGGTGCAAAGTTTATTAGCCTTGTTTTCAACCTTTACACCAGTTCAGGGAACATGATGACTGGGTTTGATTTAGGTTTGATCACAGCTTGCAGGAGGGAAAGGAAGAAAATGCTGAGATCTGCAGAGGAGATGCAGGCAATGGCAGAAACTGTGGGCTGATGGTAATTTCTGGGTTTAGGGCTGTAGTCTATGAAGGGTGCTGGCATTACAGAAGCATTATTACAGTGTTTTATCTTGGCCTGGATTAGTTTAAACAACCAGCTGAGCTACTAGCAGCAATATACACAGTGCAGGCCAACCTTCCAAATAAGTCTGTATCTCACACTGGCTGCACTTGACTTTTGGTAACCCAGTTTTTACAGTGCTGCTGCTCAAACTAGTTCAAGTAACACTAGCTGAGGTATGCTTTCCACCACTAACAGCTCCAGTTTGGAGGTACTACATGCTTGTGAGCTCAAAATGGCAAATAAAAAAGTCAAGTCTGCCAGAGTTCTGCATCTGCAAAAATGCACAATCCGCTGAAAAGCAATTGACTGGCCAAGCCCTCCAAATACCAGGGCAAAGTTGTGCCAACAGCTGTCTCCTAGACAACCATGTGAGCACTCTTAAATGTGGAAGAAATCAGTTGCAATCAGTCTAGAAGGAAAAAACTTGTGGAAATCCCTCTGCTCTAGACAAGGCTGCAGTTTTGCCAGCAACATGATTAAATCAGAATTACTGGAGCAATATAATGCTGTGTGTGAAAGTAGGCTCATATTGGTTCTGAATTTTCTGCACAGGCAGCTTAAGAGACTCCATACTGCAAAATGTCTTCAGTCTGTCCCCCCCACAGAATCAGTAGGAGTTGAAGAAAGCTTCCAAATTTTGCATGCATCTATGAGGGAAAGAAGGAATTTGCCTCCTCCCAAGCTATCAACAGAGAAACTCTGGAATAAAGAGATTAATAAGCTCTGTGCGTTATGCAATATGTTGGGTTTTTTTCATTTTGAAGCACCTGAGAAAGAAGCAAACTCCCCAAATTTGCCAGTACAACCAAGAGGGCAAAGCAAACCCCATGAATCCCTGCAACAGTGTCTTCTTGCCCTTTGCCCTTTGTCCGAAGGGGAAATGTTGGGTGGCATACAACATTTAAAAAGTTAATGATAGGCTAGCTGCTGAAAGTTAACACTGTGGGTTTGGGTTCCAGGAGCAGAGTAACAGGAGGGCGACCTGTTCATACCAAATGTGTGAGAGTACCTTACTCAAGGGAAGAACTGGAAGACTATAAGTGCTCTGTTAATTATTGTTGACATTGCGTAGAGAGCTTCATGCTGTTCTCTCCCTGCCTGCTTCAACTTAATTTGAGAAAGTACTTTTTCTGTGCCCCAGATTGCATAAATTCATATACTCTACTTGCACTGACAGATGTGTCTTTGTTTGAGAAGAAGCCATTATTTTTCTCAGTGTTGAATGTGAATGGGGTATTTCACATTGGTGGCTTCCAAAAATATTTACAAAGCAAAACTGAGCAGCTCAGAATATTTTGCCCTCCTACACTGACATTTACAAGCCTTTACAACAGCATTATCTAAAGCATTTGCAGTAGAACGTGCATGAGTTGGCCACAAAGACTGTGTTAGTCAACAAATGACTGAAGGCACACATTTTAGTTAGCCCTACCCAATGTGACGTGTAGCAGATGCCAGTTAACACAACTGTAGCTAAAGGGGCAATTACTCTATATTGTGAGTCAAAGACTATCTTATATCGATCCTTGCTCTCATAACTCCTGCTCATCTGAGGAAACAGAGAATGAAGAAGTAGAAAGAGACTAAAATTACCCCTTCTCCCAATAGGATACAGTTTGATTCTTCACCAAGCTCCACAGGCAGTGCTTGCTCTGAGGCATGCCATCGCTCTGGTCATGGCATGTGAGTGGCATTGTTCACTTTCCACATTTCACTGCTAATGATTACCTAATCATGACACCATTCTCCCATTCATAGGTTCCTCCTGAACACATTGCTAAGAAATGAAGCACACTGCATCCACTTGAGCAGAGAGAAATGTTCCCTGTGAACACATAAATGAATCAAACTTACCCTTAGGTTCCATTATAAATTAAAATAACCTCTCTGCCAATTGATTGTAATGATTTCCATAATCTTCAACACCATATTGGAACCAAGGCTTCCCATGTATTTTTTCCCACAAGGTGTCATCTGAGTGAATCACATCTGCAATCGGTGACCTATAGCTGCAAGTTAAAGAGCATGGCTGACTGACCTTATTAGTATAGTGACATTAGTTGACACTCAATGAGTTGAATGATAAAACCATATGTATTCCATGTCCATTCCCCATTTTGCACATTTTCATCTTTAAAGTCTTAAAATGTTGTACAATGAATATCAGCAAGTCTGAGGAAAACTACTTGTAAACCTGCTAAAAAACATGTATGTCCATTTGGCTTTGGTCATCTCATCCCTGCCACAAGGAATCTGGGACAGTGAAGCTAAGAACTACACTGAAACACTATTAATTCTTCTCAACAAGCAAATGGTTAGAAAAGACACTTTAAACAATGGGAAGTCTCCCTTGCTCAATAGTATAGCAAAGAGCTCAACAGGAGCAAGAGGCAGGGTCTGTCTTTCTACTACACTATCCTGCTTTCCTAAATAGGCGGTTGTGATGATGGAAAACAAAGTGGGCAGCTTTACTCAACAATGAACAGGAACTCCACCTAATCCCCCTGCTTCACTATTTAGGAGATAAAATATCACACTAACATACTCAATGACTGCACCCTCAGTAGGATGGCATTTCCCCTTAATAGGTGCAAAAATTTCTTTTCTCATAATCCTCACATTGTTTGGACACAATCCTTTTTTTGTACACTCATTTTTTTCCATTGCTAGATGACTTTTTTTTTAACTGCTGGTAAGTGTGACCCTTTTGTGATTTGTATGCAGTGTTAATTCTGTGGTATTTAAGCATGTCAAAATGCAAAGTATGTATATATATACATGAAGATCATTTTCAGTGATTGATTTTTTTTTTTTTTAGCCACTTATTTTTATTTTATGCATTTTGGAAGCTTGTGGATTGCCGTTACTTCTAAAACTTTTAAACAGGAAAGAATAGCACCCTGTCAAGCATGTATTGCAATGTTTTTGCTACCCCCTTGCTTATAGCTTGTGGCAGGTGAATGGGTGACCCAGCACGCAATTAAAAAAAGAAATGCGGAGAAAAGTAACAGCAGACATGTCAGCAGACATGTAGTCTTTCTTATGCTATGAAGTGTTAATACCCTTTATTGAATTTGCAACTTAATTAAAAGAACCAAACAAACTCAATTTTTCCATTTGGTCAGTACAAAGTAAGAGAATAACAATCATTTTGATAAAAACATTATTGAGGAAGCTCCTCTGGTATTTTGTGGACTGAGGTTGAACAGAAATGAGATATGGAGTTTGCCTGTAACATAACCGTGCCAAGGGAAAAGGGAAATGATAGGACAGATTATCTCAGTCTATCTGAAGAATAGAGTTAAAGAATGAAGGTTGACAAGGATGTTGTTCTGGCACGAGATAGCCCTCCAGATGAAGGATGATGTGTATCTGAGCAGAAGGCATTTGTTTTTGATGGCCAAGCCATGTCTGTGAAGTAAGCTTCCTTTCCTCTGGGAGTTTATCTCAGGTTTCACCAACTCCTACTACAAGTAAAGAGTACTTTTCTTTGACCTTGACATTTCTGCATAAATGTTTAGGGGCATGTAAAATCCCCAAACAAACACTCCTCTCCTTGGGGAAGGAATAAGTGAACGAACAAGTGATAGATGTTAGTGATGTTACTTAATGCAAGACTGATTTGCACGTTTATTCTGTAAGTTACTTTGGCTTGCATGATTATGCTTGGTAAGGCTTCAATGCAATACCCCCTAGGTGAACCACTTTCTACTGAGAGAAAAGCATTGCCACTGTTCCTCACCAGGTGGGGACGACACTGAGTAACAGCTGCAGGCAGGTAATGTAGCTGTGCTGTCCAACTGCATAGCGAGGTAGGAGAAACAAGAACTGGTCAAACTGGTTACAGAGGCCCAGTTAGGGGCTCCCTGATGATGAGTCTTGTTCAGGCAAGCTATGAAACCTGATGCAACAAGGTGGCTTCCTTTGGAAAGAGCCTTGCCCTCCCGATTTTTTTCATCCTCTCCCACTCCCATTTTTGTCCTAACTTACTTTCTTCCTTTTAAAGTATTTTGATTGAAAGAATACACTGGCAATGCTGAGTGCTGCACTGGAGGGAGGCCCCAGTTAAACTGGTTCCAGATGTGCCTGAATTAGCCTGGACGCGTCCGCTGGAGAGGAAAGTGTGCTTCTCCAGTTTGGAGAAGCCATCCATGTGCCAGGCGATGCACGTGGCCGGCTGCCACAGTTACTAACCTAGTATTAACTGCATTAATTGTGGACATAAACAGTGTTTGGTGCCAAGCATGTCACAAGCCGATTATAAAAGCTGTGGCGTAGGCAGTTTTAAATTATGCTTCACTTTTAATTTTAAGCGCCTTTCCCTTCCCCTCTCCCTCTCCGAAATTCCTTGAATGTGTCTGTGTATTTACGGAAATACAAAGGCGTACACCGAACGGGAAGGCTATTAAATTGTAAATACCGGGAGAGTACAGGCTAATGGCTGGCAGTAAATCGCCAGCAGACGCCCAGACCCAGGACCGGAGCGCCTGCAGCTTCCGGCGACGGGGAGAGCCTGTCCCGTCCCGCACCCCCGAGTCCTCCCGTCCCCTCCGCCTGCAGGGCGCAACTGACCTACATTTCCCGCAATTTTCCCCCGCTTCCCGGACCCCTCCCTCGCTTGGGGGCTCAAAGCCTTCTAACCCTTCGGAGAGCAGCAGCAGCCGTCCGCGCCTCTCCCCTCCCCACCCCCGCGGTGGGCGCCGGCTGCCCGCTTGGGCGTGGGGGAGGCGCCCGGCGTGGAGCGGCGCTCGGCCGTGTCGGGCTGGTTCGAGGAGTGGCGTGTCGCCGCAGCACCATCTGCCGGGGAGCTAACGGTCCGGAACGCGGTTCGTATTCATTTGGTCATTGCTCTAAACTTCCCCGGGGTTGGTGTCCGACCCCGCCATTATCTCCCAGTAATTAAACTTTAACAAAGCAATTAATATCCATGATAAAATATGACGTAACCGAAATTCCCCATATGCACAGAAATGATGCTGGTGGCATTTCTGTTAAACGCAGCCCCGTCTTTCTGTGAGGGGACAGGTCACCAAAGAGATCTGAAAAGGTTCTGGCCTTCGTGACTTATGCTCCTGCTCTTTGTCTGGGAAAGGCTGTACGATTATCACGACACACTGTGTCCAGCACAGCGTATCCTGAATATTGGCTTGGTGTGAAGAGCATGTGTGGGTACTTTGCAGCAGACCGTGTGTTTTGCATGGTGAAATAGTGCTCAGTGTGATTTTTGGCTGAAAAAACTTGCTTGTGGATCAAACTTCACCTTCCCATGTTTTCACCAAAGCAGTCGAGTCTTTTTTGCGTTTTCTGGAAGGATATTAGAGGAAAAGCCCTTTAGTTGTCTGAAAGTTTGGAAAGAGAGAAGACACTACACTCTTGCTATTAAATATAAAACACTTCCTAAACAGGCTAGATGTAAAATAATCTGAAACTAAGCATTTGTCTTGGGCTCACACCTTTTAGAATACAATAATTGTTGCTTGGTTTCAAAAATCCATACTGTGTTTTAGTAAAGATTATTGGAAAACTGTGCAGAACTTGCCAGCAAAACATTTTCTCAAATGTATAAAATGTATGAGTTCACGAAGTGCATGCAAGTACACGATAATGAAATGGGTACTTTGTCTGCAGAAGTTAAAGCTTCCCTGATGCAACTGGTAAAACCCAGAACAAAACCAAAACTGCTGGGAAAGGAATTTCCTGGCAGCACGAATTTGGGGCCAATGGGCATCCATGAAGGAATTAAGATCCATGGGCACTGTGACCCCAGAGCAACATCTGTGGGTCACTTTTTGGGTCTTTGAGTCATTGAAGGATGGTGGGGATGGGCTCTGTTTCTGTTTTAGAGGAAGTCAAGTGCTTCTGTGTTTTGAGAGGACAGGTGTTCTGTGTGCTTGGCTGTGCTCCATTGCTTTGAGACATTTTCCATTGAGGATGTCTTGGCTGCTAGTGGCTGCTAGGGGTTAATGATCTATTTGTAACCTGTGTTTAGCAGAAGTTTTATTTTGAGTGTGGTAAGTGGTGAGTTGCAGGGGCAACTGCATTTGATCTTCCCCCTCTTGCAAAGGAGGCACCTTCAGTCAAGCTTTGAGGTATCTAATGGTGTTGGATTATCCTTAGCTAATGTAACAGTGTCCTGCTGGTATGAGTAATAAACAAATTCCCTACTGACTGTCAGATCTTTCAACAGCTTTGGTAGGAAAAACTGCCAGGTGTGCCAGGACTTTAGGAGACTGTCCATGAGATACTGGGGTAATTCCTGGAAAAGAAGGATTTTATAGCTGTGTTATGGGTATTTGTTCATCTAAATGGGTTAGGGTGCTGCTGCTTCCCATGTATCTTTCTTAAAACATGGTATGAATATTGGGTTGCAGATGGCAGTCACTCAGAGGTATAAATTAGAAGAATTAGAAGAACTACTGGATACAGCGAAATGCAACTCTCTATCTCCTTTGCAGTTCTTTCTCACTACCTATCTTTGTTACCAGATGGTTCAGTCAGGGTTTATTTCTTTTTTTTTTTTTTTTGTGTATGTGTGTGAAAATCACGGTGGATGGTAGAACATTGTCCCAGTTTGAGATAAAATAGACCCAACTTTCAGTTCAGTAATTTTAGTTCTTAGCTAGGCCTCTTCTAACTCTCTGAAATTAACAGCATATTGTGGAGAAAACTGTTCACTTTTAGAATAAGACCAATGTTTGTACTTTATGCCAAGGAATGGTGTACAGAGAGGATCTTGCTTATAATTATGGCTCTAACAACCAAGGTCAGCTAATTCTGTTTCCATTTGGAAATGGAAAAGTTTAGAGGGGTCCCACCTGCAGGGAGGAGCGAACAGGACAGGTGACCCAAAACCAACCAACATGGTATTCCATCCCACATGTATCACGCTTAGTATTAAAGCTGAGGGATCAAAGGGTCAGCCCTCTTTCTTCAATGGCCGACACCTGAAGAGGACTCTGTCTGTTCATTTGCCTTT
>VZRU01020174.1:76621-90319 GCA_013398155.1 Pedionomus torquatus | reverse complement strand
GGTCCCAGCACAAGACCCTTGAGGGACACCACTTGTGACTGCTCTCCAGCTGGACTTCAGGCCATTGACCACCTCCCTCTGGATGCGACCATTCAGGCTGTTCCTTATCCACTGAACAGTCCACCCATCGAATCTGTATCTCTCCAATTTATCAATCAGGATGTTGTGGGGGACCGTGTCAAAGGCCTTGCAGAAGTCCAGGTCCTGTGGTGGGTAGCAAACAAGTTATCTCTCCTCAGCGACAGGAAGTGACTTTTGTACTGGTGAAGTAGCAGAAAGGGAATAGGCTAGGACAAAAGCCTAGACAAAGAGACTGTTTATTGCAGGGTTCTGGTAATGTACTTATTTGGAGATGACAGAAATATTTTAGGTCCCAAAATGTGCTGAAGTGTGCATGCAGAGTTTTTGCCATTTTTTAAACTGACACTTATTAATATATATATAAACTGATCAGCATCATAGTACACAGCACCCACTAAACTCAGAGGAATGCCAAGGAGCAAAAAGGGAGCACTGTACATTGGGACTTCAGGCAATGTGTGAGCAGCAGACTCTTTCCTTTTTTAATCAACAACTTGTTTTATGTCTCAGGCCCTTTCCACAGGAGTTACTGGGTGAACAGCCTACTACTGGCATAGATTTTCCATTGTAGTGCTCTTTTTTTCCCCTCTGTTTTACTATTTTGCTATAAATTAACTTTAAAAAGTCGGTTTTACTGCTCTCCAAGTGTGCGGTGAAAAACCTTGCTTTTGAAACAGTGTATAATTCTTCTTTGCATGATGGAGGGTGCAACTGGAAAATCCAGAAACAGGAATCAATGTAGTGGCCTTGAGATGCTGGAAAGACTTTCACTTTTTGTGTAGGTGATGGGACCTATGGTATCCAAAGGGTGCAATGCTCCAATAATGTAAAATACATCCTATTGATTTGGTATTTACCAGCATGCAAGGAGTTATAAGCACCTTTATGAGGTGTGGTAGATAACTAAGCTGCCTTCTGAATGCAGATAGGTAAGACAAAGTGCTCAAAGTATATAAACAAGGTGAGAAGTACCTTTGTCGACTCAGATAAATGTCTACGTTCTGGTTTAGACAAAATTAACTTTCTACACAGAACAAGAAGAAAGTGGCCATTCTTGTCGTCTTGTGTCATTGCCAAGCACAAGAGATATAATTACTAGTATTCTTGTCAGTAATTCAACTATTATCTCAGTTTAAAATTAGTTAATGGTTTCAAGGACAGTTTTTAATATACTGGAGAATATTCCTATCAGGCTGTGGTATGTGGGCATGATCTCAAGAAGAAAAAATAATAGCTTCTTCCCTGAAATGGCCAAACTTACTACAGCTTTAGAACCACTCTCCAGGGAGCTGAATAGAAGGAAAGGGCAAACTGAAAAGGGTTGCTAAGAAACAATTTCAGATGTTTCCAGATTTTATGAAAAGAAGAACACACCCACAAAACCAGACTAATCATTTCCAAAAGGAAACTATCAGATCACTATTGTTCTATTCGATAACAATACTAGTTTACTAAATAAGGAAACAATACGGAAATAATAGTTTTGGAATCAAGTATAATTAATAAACATGAATGGGGAGGGTCTACAGAGGAAAAGCTTTGTACAGGGCCTGAATTTTCAGTAAAGCTTCCACTTTAACAGCCTCTTTGGAAATCACTGAAGTTATACAGTTGGTTGAAGATGTTGCATTGGTGAGCATCAGGTGGAAATCCCACAATAACGGTCTACTTTGGTGCAGGGAGAGTTTGTGCTGTCATGACAGCTGATGTGTGATATATGCAGAAATGCCCTGCAAGGCCCAGTGCTGCTGATCAGTTATCCATAGCTGAAATATCCATATCCATATCCATTCTACTTTTCAGCTATTAAATAGGTAAAAGAGAACAATCACAGCTATAGCTGGTCCTAGATGCATTCTTCCTTGGTGTGTGCAGCTTCAAGTATTTGGTTTTGTATGCTACCTACCAGCATTTCATCATGTTTCTACTCAGCTTAGCTGGCTGCTGAGATTTGGTTTTACTGGTGGTTTGGTTTTCCCTTGTTTCTTAAACTTTTAACCATGTGGCTTTTCTCATTGAGTGTAAAACTATTTTAGTATATCTTAGTATCTGGCTACAAAAGGTCAGAAAAGATACAAACTGGTTCATTAATAGCAGATAGCCAAATAAGTCCTTTTTTATTAATATATGAAATCTCGCACTCATCACAAATTGCTAGAAGGAACATTACCTGTGAACAGGTAAATTAGCCCAAAAGCAGATCACTAGGCCTGGTTTCGCAGAGGTGAAAGCCATGCACTACCTCTCAAAATGAAATGGCAATAAGTTTTTGGTCCTGGAACAAACTATGTTTACTTTAGTTTTCATTTAATTAAGTAACACAGGTATATATTGAAGTCATGACTCTGTTCTCCCATGCTCTTAATATAATTATACCTTAATGCATCTTTGTCTTTGACAAATCTTTTGTTTTTTTTTTTTTTAAAAAACAAAGTAATATGGGGTTTTTATTACACAGAATTATGTTAGAATGTAAAAATATTTTTAAATAATTACCTGACACAGAGTTTCCCTCCTCCAACAACTTAAACTTTTCCATTTTTAACTAGTAGCAACAACAAAGAATTACATATAATGTTTATTTGATTAAGGACAGATTTACTAACACCGTGCTAACTGATGCTTAATCCAACCTCTTTTGAAGCATTTCAGTTAAAGGCTTCTGAAATGGACTCTGAAATACTAGTTCACACGTAGGAAGATAGTTATTTTAACTTCTTTTTATTGTAAGGTTGATTTGACCTCTCTTTCACTGTAGGGTGAAAAAAGTTGGCATTCTTCAAAGAGTATTTTCCTTTTATTAAAAGTGTCTGCTGTCGGAGAAATAGAGCTTTTGGTGTGCTTTATGCTGCCTAAGTCATGAGCTCAGTGGATGATTGATCAACACTTAGTCAAGCCTGGACATGGTAAACTACAAAAGTAATGTGATGAATGGAAGCTAAAATATGTCTCAAAACATAGATCCTTCTTTATGACCAAAATGAAGGAAAATATTCCACTGGGATTTCAAATCCAAGATAAAACTTCTAAGTTAAACTTGACAAAGTTTAATTTAAGGTTACTGACTGTGATGCTGACATCAAAGAGAAAAGTCAAGCAGAAACAAGAGGTTGCTGAGTAGACAATGTTACACTCCAATAGCAACTAAGTCTTCTGGATCTCAGCATTACTCAAGCATCTTGGAAAATCAAAAGACAAGTGACACTATCTTACCACACTTCCGCACTAAATTGACTGTACTCCTACCATCTCCCTCAGTCCAGATCTTTGGCGATGGTTTCCAGAAGGAAAAAGGGAGTTCTCTCTCCTTGACTGTCAAGTTCCTGACTGCTGTGATTTCCTCCTGTCTTTGTCTTCTTATGCTTTAATTATATTTTCCTTTAATTTTTAAGAAACAGTATATGGAGATAGATCGATGTTCTTTTTTCAGATGTTGGTGGTTTTTTTTTCCCCATCTACTAACTTCATATCTCACACTCCTTCAAAAGGTGAGTACCTGCCTTTTGTACATGTAGAAATTAGGTCAATTTATAGTGACCACACTTGTGTAATTATCTTTCCTTCAGTCTCATGTGCATCCTTGTAGTGTTGGACTACAGGCTCTTTGGGATAATTCCTTTCACAGAGAGTTAGGCCACATGATGTTGACTAGGCTGTTAAACATAATGACACAATAAATAATGAATAGCTTTTTTTCTACCAGTAAGTAGATGCTTGATAACACCTAGTGATCAATGTCGCTTGGAAAAGACAGTTTCAAAAGCACTCAAGAAACCCAATGGATTCTTTAAAATATTTCTTCTGGTTGATGAATGCTAGTGGCCTAGCACTGAGGTGGGTGCTTCTTCCCATCCATCATGTATGGCTTGGTGTGCTCATTGTTAGGGTGTGTGATTGTGTGTAGCTCCTCAGTCTGACAGAGGAGTGCAGCATGCTGCTGGAAGAGTGAGGAGTCTCAACGACACCATGCATATCCCCTGGGCTGCTCCAGGAGCCAGCTACTGGAGGAATCTATATGGTGCATGTATTTGTGTGTATTTCCCACTAACAGAATGTTATCCAGCCACAAAGGGAACTGAACAAGGCTGTTGACAGGGTTTATGTTTGTGTGAGGGCTGAGTGTGCCTTTGTGTGGTTGGCCATGTGGGCACATAGTAACGCTCAGCCTTGTGACTGACTGGGCTGGAGAACTTGTAATGCTGGCAGCCTGATCTGTCAGGCCACCAGTTTTGTCAGTCCATAACTTTTGTAAATCCTTTACACATCATTAGGTTGTTGTTGACAAGGAAAGTGACACAATATGGTAATTCCAACATATTCCAGATATTTTCAAAATATAATGTCTGAAACCTTAAAAAGCCAATCATGTCTTTTTCTATGTCTGGTTCAAAATTATATTTTGGTTTGTGTGCATACAGTTACTGGAAGTATATTCTTGTATTTTGATTAAGAATAACTGTTTAAATAAGTGTGATTCTAAATGAATGGCAATTGATTCTCACAGTATGTGCTCACAGGACACACAGTGTATAGACTAACTTACCTTTCCTGTATCCTAAGAAGATGTATTTTCATGCAAGAAAATCTTTTGGTAGAGATGCTCATTATTTTGTTTGGTGGATACTGTTGCCCCCTGGAGGCCATTTCTCAATTATAACAAAATTAGATTGGAACTTAAATTAAAACTTAGAAATGTTTGCTATTCCCTTTAGCAATTAAAAATATTATTATTTTAATTAAACAAGTTTATGAGATTATCAGAGAAATAACTGATTTCTTACTATGCTAATTATTTTTTCTAATTTTGCTGTTTAGATTTGCAAATTTCTAGACAGTATAATTTAATTGCTTTTTAAGGGAGATGAATATTTAATTTAAATACTTGGGGAAAATAAGGATCTTGTCAATGTGTGTGTTTTAAACAGTATAGATAGTCAAACTGGGGAGTGGAAGTGTCTCTACATGCACAGCAGAAACAGTTCTACACAGTGTTGCTAGTCTCATGTAACTGCAGGAAAAAAGGACAGTGCAAGGTTGTGAATTGTAGAGGCAGCCCTAGACTGCATTTGCACTTTGTAGCTTCTGTATTGCCACTCATTGGAAAACATGCCAAAATCATAGGCAGCACACAGAACTAAGAGCTTTTCCTGGCCATTGATAACAAACATTAAGCTGATGGCCAAGCAGGCAGTTACTCAAACTCACATCCAGCTCCTTCTCCACTGCATGGTTTCCTGGTGAGGGAGCCCCCAGTGCAGGGGCCACACAGTAAAGTTCACACCCCCAGAGTGACCATCTCACAGTCATCCTGAAGTGGAAACTAGATTTTTGCATTTGTATGAAAAAAAAAAAAGTGTCCTCTTTTTACCCTCATTTCTGGGTCTACTAGAGACATTGAGCTTGTTGCAACAGTTTGGTGTATGACTGCCAGCAACTGACATTCTGCCTAGATAGCAATGACTGCTAGTCCTTGGCCACTGGAGCCCATTGCATTGATAATAATTAATTGAGATCCCCACACAGAAAGACATTTCTCTATGTGAATAAGAGTCTGTTTCCAAATATTTAGTTCTTATGGGTGTTGCTAATCACTAGTGGTATGAATTAAGTATTAATGTACACATGTTAAATTGTTTAGTTTTTGCAATTAGTCCCTTGTCTGTGCTTTTAATTTGGTGGGGATTTTTTCCTCATAAATGCTGTATTGCCGTGACTCTTTTCTCTGCTGGGTTCTCTGATTTCTGCTGCCTCCCCAGTCCTGTGGGTTGCTGGAGCTAGGTTTTGCTGTTTTTTGCTAAGCTTCCTGCCCCAGTGAGCATCAGTGTTTCAGGAGATAGATATGCCAGCAGCAAAGCAGCAACCGAAGCCAGCAACTAGCACAGGGAGGAACAGGGCTGTCTGTAAAGGAAACAGGACAAGGCAGGGAATGCCTGGTACTGCTTCTTGTATGTATTGCCTGACCCCAGTGAGGCTGATGTTGCTGGTGGTTAGTGAGACATGCACCATGACAGATGCCCAGTTCTAGACCCATTCTCTGTATTTTGACTATTGCTTCTCATCCCAATGCTGCAGGAATGCTGGCAGAGTTTTCTGGACAGGTGTACAGAGAGTCTTTTTTTCTCCTTGTAAAACCCTCTTTGCCTGAAGGCTCTAAGCATCCCACCTTCTCCACCTCTCCATTCTGCTTCCTTCTCTCGTTGTGGGTTCAGCACTCTCCCTCTGGAAGCAACTCAAGTAACCTTTATGTAAAATATAGTCCAGTCTGTTGCACCGAGCTTCAGGTAAAAAGGGTGACAGTCTTAAGACTGCTGAAAAGCATAGCAAGCATCCCTGTTAAACAGTGCAACAACTGGACTTCCACGCATTATTTTCTGTCAGTAATATCAGTACCACATGCAATATGTTCAAGTAATATGATATACCAGGGTAATAGCAGTTCAAATTATTATTGCTTTTTCTGAGCTTGGGTCTGAATGAAAACTTCAACAAGATGACATGCCAGGAATTTGCAGTTGAAGCTCTCTTGATATGCTCCTTAACTAATTAAAAGGATTACATCTTCTTCCAGTGGAGATGCTGAGTTTGTGACATAGCTCAGCAATGTTGATATACCAAAAAATATTTACATTTTGAGGACAAGCTGATGGTTTGCATCTCATCATATGAGATTACATACATATATCTGCATCTTGTTCTTACATATCTCCTGTGTACATTAATGGTAAAGTTTAAAGAATTACATGTAAACTAACAGGAATTGTCTATTGCTGTTCCTTCCCCATTTCTAGCTTTAGAAATAAAGACATAGATGGACAGAAAAGCATTGAGGATGTCCATTGCAGTGAATGGAAAAGTCCTTACTCTTCTGCCTTCCCCCTGTCTCTTCCTAGCTGTTCCTGTCCTGCCTCTCCATACTCAGTCTTCCAGCCATGCTCCTCCTTGTGTTACTTTCAGTAGATTATTTTTTTTCCTTAGTCTATGGTCAGCAGATGAGTGACCATACTCATTGGGTAAATGATGTTACACTCCCATTGCAGAGTTGATGGCAGAGACTGGGAAGATAGGGTCACAGCTGGGCCCTCAGAAGCTGATTCCCAGGCAGAGGCATCGAAGAAGACCAGTGGAATAGAAGGACATAGCAGGGCTGGAAGGAAGGCACTGCAGAGACTTGTAGCCTGTAAACAAACCGGCTCAGAGGCAAGTGAAATACACAGCTTGTCCTTCAGGGGAGATCTAGCATAGCCCTACCAAAATTGTCAGAGTAGGTCTGGTTGGTGCACCTCACCAAGGTGTAAAGGGGCTTTCATGGTTCAGGGAAGTTTCACCAAATTGAAAATGGGTGAAATATCCATCTTCTGTGCTTTTGGAAAGAAAAAATAAATATCCGTCATTTTTGCCCTTGGTATGCTTGAAGTTTTGGTCATGTCAACACTTGAGAAATAAAGCCTGCACACAAAACAAGACCTTGTGAAAGGAAAGGGCCCCAGACTTAGGAGTGAAGCTGGAGGAGGGTGACTAAGGTCAAGGTGGATCAACAGCACCATCTGTGAATTGAGCCTGGTCAGTTCACTCTGCAGTGAATATAACCAGAGAGTCTTTACCACAACGTTTAACACACAGAGTGTGCTTTCCAGTGACAGACTTTGAGAAAACTGAAGAAGTGTTATGGGGAGATTGAGGCAATGAGGAAAAATGAGGTGTCTCCCCAAAAGGCAAAGGCAGTCACAGAAATAAATAATGGAGGTGTGTTATATATTACTTCTGTTAGTTAAAAGATGGAGCAGGAAAGGTAGATCTAAAAGATCTTCGGAGAGGAGAGGAAGTTAAAATATCCACTTCTGTTTGAAATATACGTCTTTTTCCTGTTAAAACCTCCAGTTTTAGGAATTGGGCTTACATGGTGACCACAAGCAGGGTTTAGGCTAAACATGGTAGCACTGACAGATAATCCCACCTTCTGTTACTGCTCTGACCACAAAATGCAAAACCTGACAGGCCCAAAGGCAATGATGAGGTGAGGGCTGCCCTATGTGTGTCCTGGGTAGTGTTTGCAGTTACAGGAATATGAATAAAGCACTATACAGACAGGTGTTAATTACTTTCAGTTACAAATACCATGCCAGGAAGGAGAACTAAAACCAGCATGCAGATTCTTGTGTTGGTGATGGAGAGCAAGTATAGCCACAAACGGAAGATTTGAGAGAGAAAAAAGTATTTGTAAATAACAGTGAGGAGGAATTCTAAATGGGAACAATCACACACTGACCACAGTGTGACTGCATGACCCTGGGGCTATCCATGCTGCTGCCACTGGGACCAGAGCTTGGCTTTTTGTGCCATGACAAACGTCTGGATGGATGAATGAATGTGTGCATGGAGCACCTGGACAAGATGCTGCAAAATTTGGCAGGACTTCAGCCACTTTTTTCCAAAGTAAAAGAGAAAGGGGAAAAATTAAAAATCAAAAGGACTGGCTGACACAAATATGCATCATGCATTGTGATGCACCATTAACCACACCCCTAAAACCCCTGAGAATCCCTAGCTCAGTTCAGTAGTATTGTTCTTGCTGGGCCTAACTTAGTTCAGTAACCCCCAAGCCTCTGCACAACTGTTCTGGTCTAAGTCAATGTGACTGACTGGGGCAGAAAAACACACAAGGCCTTTGGAAGGTCCCTTCCCATAAATTACTTCAAATGAATTATTTGCAGTTTACATTAGCAGCCACACTCTACATAATATTATTAAACTTTACAAAGCTTTGGATGAACAGCTGCATCTTTCACAACATTTTTTCATCTTTACATGTAAGACAATGGTTCTTTCTAGGCTGTTCACTAGACAAGTAACATTGGGGTTTTTTTCAATCAGCCACAGGGCAAACTGCTATTACTTGCTTGAAAAATTGTACCTCTGTTTATAGTGAAGTATTAGCAGTATCTCTTAAAAGGTACCTTACTTTGGCCTTGCGGGTCAAGTGTGTGTGTATAAACTTGCTCTCACAATAATTTAGCGAATAAGTTTATTTCAGAGTTATGTTTACAGCTATAGCACTAATGACTCATGCCAAAGAAATCTTTTGTGTGATATCTGTGATGGAGAAAGTTCCCTGCCTTCTTCATATTAAGATGAGGACTTTTGCTGTTGGACTACAGGCATCAGGAGCTGCCCTTGCTTAGAATTTGGAGATACTTTAAGTTTGGACAAGTTTAGTCTGGTGGGCATATGGTGCTGGGCCTGGGTTTTGCTTACATGCAAGCTGACACAACCCAAGGAGAATTAGTACCTGAAGTCTGAGAGGGCTAGTAGAGCTTTCCATATAGGGCAAAATGTAGGCAAGGTCTTCTGCAAGGGGCTGGGAGGAGTCACAGCTAACTGGGAGCAAACACCAGTGAGGACAAAAGTAACATCATATTTTCCTGTAATGCAAACCTGAAGACATATGCCTGGATGCCAATGACAGGATGATTTTGGCATGGCAGGTGTACTGGGAGCATGTGTTTAGCAGCCACACTTGAGCATCTGATATGCTATTAACCTCTTCCATCTTTCAAACGAAGAAACAGAGCCTTGCAATTCCTTTGCATCTCAAAACAGCTTCACAGCAGGTATTATACACCTGTGCTCCACATTCAGGGTCCCTTCTACTCCTTGAAGAGACCCAAAGTAAGGATTTCCATACTGAAGGCTGGATCAGAAATACGGGGTGATGCACCTGGGAGTGAGCCTGATGGTCAAGGAGAGACGGTGGCACAAACCACGCATATCCAGTGATAAGGCATGGTTAGTGGGCTTTACCTAAACTGTCTTGCACATTTGTCATGTGTTTCTGATTTATAGAAAGTAGCAGTATCCAGGTGTGTTTTGTTAATTGGCAAATGACAGGAAATTAGGTGATTGCTATTCTTTCTTCTATTCCTTATAAACAAGGCCTCTTCTTTCCCTGCTGCCCAGCAGAAATAAACTATATTCTCTGGCCCAAAATTTAGCTCTCCTCTAGCTGTTCATGACATTTAGCTCACAGCAGTTAATGCCATTAGTCAGAGATCTCCAATTTAAGTGTCATAAAATACTAATTATAACAAGGCACTTGAGGTCTCTTCCCAGATATACCAGTTCAGGATGCTGCTGAAGTCCTGTTGGGTAGGATTTACAGAGACAGAACAGGCAGGGTGTTTTGTCACGCTATGGAGGAGGTTAAATAGAAAACTTCTTGCATTTTGGGGGAACCTAGTCAGTTTCATTACTTTAGAAGAGGGTCCTGATTACACCTGGAAAATAGCTGATAACCCCAATAGCAACTTATGTGTATTTTTATATAAGACCACTCAAGTTTATGGTTATACAACAACAGTGCGTTTTCCTGACTTCTGACCAAGTGTAATCACTAAGACCTGGGCAGAGAGAACAACACAGAACACCCATGGGACAGAAAGTGCCTGATTTGGGTTTTCCCAGGGGAAAGCAGATTATTTCAAGAGTAAAAATGGCTGTTGCCATGGGAGGGCACTTACTGATCGTTCCACATTTCCACTAAGCAAATTGTGTCTGGAGATCACCTTCCCAGGTATACTATTTGTCAAAGCTTACTTGTTGCCCTATGTTTAAACTCTACTGCAAAGTACTAATGGGCTGCTTTCTTTTACCTCCTTATGGGTCTATAAATNNGGTCTATAAATAAGTAGTTCTTGTCAGAGATGTTATGCATATAGGTTTTCCACCACCCCCCTGTACCTGTCCTTTTTGAAGAAGTATTTCAAAAGCCATTTTCCAAACAGCTGCTGAGCTGGTGATAGATTTCTTTAGTAAGACAGATAGATACAAGCTTACATCCTGGTTGAATCAGTTATTGTAGCTGGGGGTTACAGAAAATTCTTACGGATGTGTGTACAGGTGTGCAAAAACCACCAAGGTAAAGAGCAATATAAAGGAAGTCTTTATGCTTGTTACTGCTCTGAGCAGTTGTCCCAAAGCTTAGGTTGGCTTCGGAACTACTGGTTGAATGTATCAGAGAAGCCCTCTTGAGCAAAATACGTGCCTTTTATTTTGTTGTATTTCTTTCCTTATATCACATTTATTAAACTCTGTGTGTTAACATAGTAAATACAATATTACATACAGCCTGCTAGAGCCTGTAGCTAGGAGTGACTAGGAGGCTGGCAGACCTTCCCAAGGATTCTCCAATGCTGGGAAGTTTGTTGAGATTTTTGGGCCATTCCTCCCCTGATCTGCTAATCCCAGTCTGCGTTCTGGTAATAAAGGGTTGGGAAACAGAGCCTCTTGGGCACCCAGTTCCCCATGGTGCTGGGGCACACAGCAGAAGTGCTGGGGCACTGGGCAGAAGGCCTGGGATGTCCCATGAGCTTCTAGTTACCTTGAATATACAGTCACACAGGGACCCTGTAATGAAAGAAAGGAAAAATGAAGATGAGATCTTGTCCACATTGCAGATGGTTAGCTACAGATTTCCAAGGGACCTCTCTTGAAAGGAGATTTTTTTTGTGTGTAATGTAGTTCCTCTTGGCTGTGTTGGCAATTGCAGATTTTTGCCAAGTAGGTCTTGCATTTGGCATTGTAATTGTGTCAGGCGGGGAATGAAAAAAAAATCCTAGCTCTGCTGACAGTACCTTTCAACACTGATGAGGAATGTCTATGATCACACACAGAGACGGGAGATGAGTAAGAGACTTGAGGCCACTTTTTGCTCCAGCTATGCAGAAATGTTGAAGAACAATTAAATTGAGCAGTTTGCTGCTGGATGTTGAGTATGTGCCCTTATTCTTTTGGAAAGCAATAGCATTAAGTCACAGAGAAGAGAAAGGAAGACATACACTCTTCTGAAAAAAGGCCATCTCCATTTTTTCCCCTTTCAGTCCAGGGAAAATATTGTGCAATGCAGGTGATGGATGTGTTGCATTTATAAACCCAAAAGATGAAAACTCAGTTCTTGCAAAACTCAGACTTAAGATGGGTTGCCTAAGGGGAGAGATCTGGCACTCCATATGGCCTGATTGTGAATGGAAAGTTGCATATGTACTTCTGTGTTTCTGTAGATTGGGAGTTTGTAGCAGATTGTGTCCAGCCCCATCAAACTTATATACCATTAGTAAAGTTAGGTGATGTGAAGTGATTTCTGTCAAGATTCTTTGGCAAGCAGAGTGCCCAGTTGTTCCAGTCCTTGCAACATGAACCTAAATGTTTCTGACAGACATATGATCTACAAGATTTGAAGCATTCATATTTGCACACAGATTATATCTACTTGAAGTTTTCCTTGCCTTTTCTCACCAAAAGCTGAAAATTCTGAAGCTGAAATTCTCCTTGTTATTGCTTTGCTGACAGAAGAATTTTTGCTTTTTCTCTCACTGCAGATACTTGAAAAAAAAAGCTATTTGTTGTTTCAGAAGAGGCTTGAAAAGGTTTACCCAACTTATTTTCATTTAAGCCATTGTAATAAGTTTATGTCTGGTATGGTTTTTTTTCCTCACCATAGATCAGATTGCAGCCTTGTCTTTATGCCATAGTTTAAAACTTGTGAGTAGGATTTTAATAAAAGAGAAATGCCAAAACTTTTTATAAGCATTATTAGTTTGTTGAGTATGTAATGTAAGTACTGAAGTCTGAAAAGCTTCTGCCCACTATCTATCAAACCTGTTTCTGTGACAACTTCTAGCTTGTTGAATATTTATTTGTAATAATTGTGCCATATAAATTGCAGTAATGCCATCTTAAATACATTGTTTTCAATGGAGAACTAAAATGATTGTAGAACATGTTTTTTCTTTCAATTTTGAAAAATCTGGCTGTTCAGTACTTACTAGAAAGTATTGAAGTGTTTATAATCATGCTGAGCTTCAGGCCTTCAGGTATCTGCAGTGAGAGAGGAAACAAAAATTCTTCTGGCCAAACCAGAATACACCTAAAACCTTCAGCATGTATTACAGAACCACAGAATTTTCATGGTTGGAAGGGACCTCTGAGATCGAGTCCAACCATAGACACGCCAAAAAAATAATAATATTGCAGGTAAGAATATAAAATCTGCTTCTACCTTTCAGGTAGAAAGGTGTCAGGACTGAAGACCCCAGCATGTTTCCAAGTGTTGCTGATTCAGACCTCTAACAGGGACACTATTAAATAGGTTCAGGAGTGATTTCAGAATTCCTGCCCATCTCCACATCTTTTCAGGGATTTACTGTTACTGGTCAGGTTCCTACAGCAAATAACATTGCCAGCAGTGTGTACATGGAAATTAATTTGAACCTAGAAAAAGAAAAGGGAAAAAAATCAATAGTTGTAAGCCATAACAACATACAATGAACTTGTAAAGAAAAAAAACATTTACCATCCCTTCTTCAAAACAGTGTAAATTTTGTAGATTAATTCCTGCTCATTTTCTTGTCCCTGGTGCATATGACATGAAGAAAAAGACTTGAAGTATGGGAAGAAAGACTAAGCAAGGCATTAAAAACAGATATAGTGAAGCAGTGGGATAGATTGCCCAGGGAGACTGTGGAATCCCCATAACTAGTGTTTGATATTTGTCTTATCTTGTATAAGATAAGACAAGCATGTGTAGGGAGTGGTTTTGCCCTAAAAAAAAAAAAAAAAAAAAAA
>VZRU01020174.1:35044-61098 GCA_013398155.1 Pedionomus torquatus | reverse complement strand
GGTTTGGTTTGTTTGTTCTTTTGTTTGTTTTTTTTTTGTTTTTTTTCTTCCCCCTCCCCCCCCATTGGTTGGACTAGATGATCTTAAAAGGTCCTTTCCAACCTAGGTGATTCTGTGATTTATTCTCTAGTGCATTGGGAACCTGCAAAAATTGAGCTGGGTCACCAGTGCAAAGTTTATATGTTTTGTCCTTTTACACCAGAGTAATTTACAGATAATAAAAAAAAGTATCTGTTACCATTTCTATTTGTTCTCTTAAAGAGGTTGCATTATCTAAAACCAGCCACACTGAGAGAAAGGTTATGAGCTTTTATCTTGTCAGTGACTGAAGTTTATTGTGCATAATTTCTTTGTACTGCCCTTTGACTTTTAGAGGGAGACTGATGGGATTGAGAGGTTGCTAGCTGCTCATGCTCCTCTTGTAATTGAAGCATATGTTTGTAGAGCAGTCAGAAGATCGAGGCCCATAGAAATTGCTAGAGAGAAGTGTAGCTGCACACATATAAACTAACCAGTGTGTGGTTTCTACTGGCAACTAGTGGAAATCTAGTTGAAACAAAATGACATTGATAACTTAGGTGTTTATCTCCAGCTACAGCTAAGATGGGGTCATTACTGTGGGAAAATACGGAAGCATTGGCTCCAAGTTACACATTTATTGAGAAAAGAAATACCAACTCAAGGAAAACAGTCAATTTATAACCGCTTCAAAGTAAAGTGGAAGAAACACCTGACTTTGGCAAGCTCAGTGATCTTGTTTCACTGGTGATTCTCTTGATGTATCTCTTCTCCCTGCAGCCATTCTCTTCCAAGCAGTTCCCTTCCGATCTTCTAGAAATACAACTAAAGATCAACATTAGCAATTCTTTGCCAGCTTGTCATTGCTTCAGGTTATTGGAAGTGGGACCTGATCCACCAGTCTGCTAGACATTATTTGATAACATTGCACACAAATTAGAATGAGATCTGACAGTAGAGCTGCAGTGGCTGTGTAGTAAGCACTGAGGCAGGCGGACAGGATGTTATTGAACAGAGGTAGGAAAGAATAGGAAGAAACTACCTATGTGTGTGTTCGTGCATGTGTGCAGCATTTTTAAAGTGAAGTCTTCAATCTCTACAAGAGGCAGCTATAAAAGGCCTCTGCTATCAGTTCTGCTGCTTAGGAATGCATTTACAGCCTTGGCACGCTTGCTGTTGCTGCAACTGGCACAATTTCACTTTAGCAAAAAAGGAGGAAGAAAGAACAGATGTTGATGTCCATGCAGCCAACTGGTGACAATGTGGCAGGACAGAGAAGTGAGTATCCAGGTAAAGTAATACTTGCACTGCAGCACGGGCTGATGGCTCAAACTATTTTCTCTGGCAGTGAACCCTACTTTGCAAAGTTGTTGTTGTTGTTGCAGGTTGTATTCTAACATGGCAGGGGCATGAGGATCCCAGCATTCAGCACACCAACCTACTGTCACACACGGCATGCCAGGCAGGCTGCTGTAGCTGCACCAGTGTGACAGTGGGACTCCTCCTTGAGGACTTTGTTACAGTTAACCAAGACGTGGACTTCGCCATGATAGTTTAAGGCATTTGCAACGGTAGAGAGATGTGGGGGGTTTATGGTCTATGCACATTTATACTGGACTGGTGATCCAGTTGTTATTTACATCTGAAGCTACGGATTTTAATGGACGGCAGTGAAATGCTTCCCCCAGCTGCCTCTTCTTTCTTCTGCTTCCCTGGTTATAAAGAAACATGCACATCTTCACTGCTTCAGGGAAACAGCTGTTACACACAGTACAGTGTTAATTGTATGCCAAGGAACCCAGTGGGTATTCACCTCAATAGAACTATGACAGAAAATTAAAAAATATCCATTTGGAGACTGATGTAGAGTACTAGCCTGGCTTGAGGGAGTCTGAAGGAGCTTCTTCAGTAGCTGGAGGACTGTTGTTTTCAGTTAGGTTTATGCTGCATCACTCTTGTTTCACAGGCATCCATGGTGTAATGCAAGGCTGAAGGAAGACATGTGTGCCACAAACTTGTACCTTTTTCCAGCCCTGTTAAGCAATCTCACAGGAAACTATTTCTTTCTCTACACATTTTGTCTTCCTGATAGTTGTTGCATGCTCCACCCTCAGTTCTCCACTCCTTTAACAGGTGCAAACCTTCATATATTACCTGGCTGCCCAGTAAAGGTGTTTCGTGTCTCAGCTCCCAACTGATGGTATGTAGTTACAGCAGAAGGCTGTTCAGTCTTGCCCATCAACCCTAAAATCTGTCCCTGTTAGCACTGGGTCCACAAGTCACCTGACATGGAGAACTGGTGCCTCAATGTGGTTGTGCCACTATCTCAAGTTATGCCATGGTGTGTAGCACTGGGACACACTCCTGGGGAATGGTGACACTAACTTCCATCTGAGTCTGGAATCTCTTTAAGTCCGATACTGTTTTTCTTCACTGTGTTTTTTTTTTCATTGTCGAGTATCAGATGGAGCATTATCTCTCTCTATCTCACCTTTTTTTTCCTTCTTCTTTTCTGCATGTCTTACTGGCTTTCTGTCCTCACTAAACTTAGGGCTGATAATTAAAATTGCCGGCTTAATGTTCCCCTGTACTATTCAACCCAAAGGCCACCCTCACTCCCTTCTATGCATGTCTGGGACACATGCATATCTTACTATCTTTCTGCCTGTAATCCCCCACTGATGGTATCACTTAAAAGGCAAGGGGACAAAGCGTCTCCAAAGTCTTCATTAATCATTTGCAGCTAACCATTCACAATATAAATCATTCATGATTTCTCTCCACACAGAGGTGCCTCGCAGCGAGCAGTACACAGACCCACCAGTTGCTCCACACTGCAGAGCAATAGGAGCAGCCCAGAGGGAGAGGAGAGTACAGAACTGCTTGGGCAAGTGCCTCAGTCCAACATCGTTCAAGGATTGCCACCACCTGGCAGGGCCCGGCCACACAGATGCCTCAGCCCACAACCTGGCTGTACAGGCTGCTCTCAGAACAGCACTTCATCAGACTCGCAGTTCTGATTGCTATGATTTCCAGTGTGAGAATTATGGGTGTTTTCCATTGTCTCTGTTTACAGTGTTTGAAGCAGGTGAAAATAGTGCCAGGATTTTTAATAAGTTTGGGTGGGTCTCTATGGGGAAAAAGTGTATGGCCTCCTGTGCTCTGAAAAAAAATCCATGATTTTGTAGGTTTGAGCCCTAACCAAAGCTGTAATTATGCTATATTTTCCTGCCATTAAAAAAAACATTTAACATGTTTTCACCTGCTAATTTTTCCCCGAGTTACTCACACCAGCCTCCCTTCCTCCATGCTGCAGTTTGCTTCACTCTGCTGTGATAATTACTTGTGGGCCTTACACTGCCAAATGGTATTTCTGACACAAGCCAATCTAAAAATAAGGACAACAAAATCCAGGCAGTCAAAAGACAAAAGCCGCTTCATATAGCTGGTGGCGCAGTCCCACAAGTGGGAATATGGAGCAATTAGGCCAGATTTGCTACGCTGGAAAACAACTACAGCAGCAGAGTGTAAGTCAGTCACTGACTGATTCCCCCCAAAAGTAAGTAAAGGTTTCGTCCTTGGCTGTTTATTATTCAGATTCACATTCAGTCCTATCTGGTCTGTACTTTCCCAAGGACTTGACCCTGCAACAAAAGCTAAATGAAAGACTAAGATCCCTCTGTTGTTATTTCAGAATACCTAGAACAGTTGCTTCCACCTTTGAGGGAGGCTCCACATAGTATAATGTGACTAAAATACTGATACCAGTAGTCTAGAAATCCTTGGACAGGTGATAAGCTGCACTGAGATTCTTGACACCTCTAACTTTCCAGATCCAGCTCAGTTTTGTTGAAAAGCAGCATCTCGGAAAGGCCTAGGGGTAATAGGGACATATTCCTGCTAGTTTTGAGTAGCTCTTAAAGGACTCCAGGCTTCAGTGGGCTAATTTGTTGTCGCATACCTTTCAGTACCAACAGGAGAATCTCAACCTTCCACAACAATCACAGTAATTCAGAAAATATACATGCTCAGCACAGCATCAGCATATTTTAGAAAGTACTTAAATAATAATGATTCTCGTCAAAACAACAGATTTTGTAAAATAGCATCTTTAATTCAATTTTAAAACCTAATCCATTTATCTCAAAATATTTCATATTCTTATTGTAAACTTTTGTTACTCAACAGTGAAATCAAAAGTAATCAAGTAACACCAAACAGTGACATTCACTAGGAAGAGAGGGAAAGAAATCTCCCTCCAGTTTTGTCGTATCAGGTAACACTTTTTAAGACACAGAGAGATAGAGATACAGGTATCTCAAGGAAATTGAGTGCTGTCACCTACTGGCTAGTAGAGATCTGTGCAATTTGTTTATTACTAATATCCCCATGAATGTATGAATTGCAAACGTAGAGCTAACAATTTCTCCACAAGAGGACTAAAGCAACAAACAGCTACATATAACTATAGCTAACTTCTACACAAGATGTTTTTGTAGAAAAATGTTTCTTAAAAACAAAAAATAAGTCATCTTCAGTTTTGGTAACTTTTAAAACATGGTCTATTGCACTCAGCAGCTTGTACTTTCTGAAATGTCTTGCACTGGGCACCCAAGATTAAACTATAAAAAATCACCAGGTATTTTTTGAAAAATAGACTATAAGATTAGTAAAAAGAAAAAAAAATATGGTAACTCCTACATTTGTTTATAGTCATCTCTTCTATGAAAATTATTTCACACTTTCTCACTGCAAGTGCCCGCACAGTTTTTTTGCTAGAGTAAAATATATCACTGCATTTTTACAAGGACAGTGTTCTCACAACAATTAAACACATATGTTCTAATGAGTTGTATATAGTAAATATATTTAAATCTTATTCTTCACATTCTTCTAAAGTTTCTGTAACTAGTAGATCAAATGCAGTAGACTCCTGAGACATACGTAAAATCCAGTACTTAGCCACCTATGTGCTTGTGAGAATAAGTGATAGAAATTTTAATATCTGTAATATTTTAAATGAGATTGGACAAATAAAGAGCAAAGATGAAAATAGAATCAGAAGTTGATTACAATATTTGTTATTGCCATTGCTATACTTGCATATTAATTGAGATGTAGAGTGCATTAGAAAAGAATGACAAGACAAATACCTTTACTTGATATGCTCACAGGGATTAATAACAGGACAAATACTAACATTTAGGAGTGGAAGAGAATGAACTTGATGTTCATATGCCTGTTTTAAAATATTTGAGCTGAAATTTAGCTTTAGAGGTAATAAGGTGTGGTGAACACTCACAGATGTTTTTCAAAGAGGGTTTGAAAAAAGCTAGAAAGGATTGCTACTCAAAACAGAACACAAGGAACTTTGGTATACCCAGAGACACATGGAAAAGGTTGAAACAGCACAAAGAAAGGTGCTACTCTGTCACATTTCTCTGAACAGCTGTCTTTTCAGGAATGCAGTGATGGAGTTTGTGTTAAAATCAAGAATCATTGTCTTAGGTGCTGATACATTTTGTTCGAAGATGAGCACAAGCCCCTGAGTTCCCACGGTTCACCAGGGAAAAAATAACTCGAGGGACACCTGGGCTGCCACAGGAGATGAGGAATGAAAGAAATTTGTCACATTTGAAGGGGATGATGATGTTAGAGATTCAAATATCCTAGTTCCCCTCTGCTTATATTACTACTGAGAAGAATACAACTTGGTTTTAAAGGGGCTTTGGGGTAAAATCAAATATGCTGTCAGCCAAAGTGATTGACACACTTTCACAGTGACAGATAAGTATGCTATTCTTCCTTGGGGAGGGAGAAGGCTGGAAAAACTCTTAATGCATTAGAGGGTGAAGAATACTAATAACAATATAAATCCCAATCTGCATTGAAATACAAGAGAGGAAGAGGGTTGAAAGACAAATAGTTTTACATGACCAAAAAAATGTAATGAAATGGAACATAGCAAAAGAATAACCAACTGCTCTTATGTCCTTGCTGGCTGCTTTGGGGCCTCTCCACTTTCAACACGCTGTTTTGGGGCTGGATATTGCACAGAAGGCAAGAGAAGGTAATCTTAGAGACTCACGACTTAGTTCTGAAGTTTGCAGAGTAAAAGCAGTAGTACAAAAATCAAAATCTCGGTTTCAGAAACTAAATTGCTTCTCAGAGGGTGCTGGCTGGAGTCAAAGAAGCTGTTATTCTTCATGTTGTTAGTGGGAAATGTCGTAATAGTAGTTACGTAATCTCAGCTCAACCACAACAAATCCTGGTCGGTCATCAACACTGTGGAAAGACAAGTATCACCACGTAAGCAGAAAGCTGTAAAAGGCCTCATAACACTTGGGAGTTTACCTCAGTGATAGCTCTTTTAAAGCTCCTTAAAATATTTTAAGGCTATCAGAATGATGCTAGAAATTAATATCAAGTAGCAAATGTTATCATAGAGTATCCAGTCAGTGGATCATGTCTATTACTTTGTGGCTGCTGAAAGTACTATGAGAAAGAAATGATAAATCACCTCAATTTCATTTTCTACTTCAGTAATAATCTAGATAAAATAATATTTACAATGCAATATCTGCCTTATAATGGGTACTAGAGTCATACAGAATTACTTAGCACCACTGAGAGGATGAAAGATACAGCTGTCTTTCTTTTATACCTACAATTCTTTGTTGATTTGGGAGAATGCAATTAAGCTGACAACAAGCCCTTACAATAGTACCTTATATTTAGACAGTGACACTGCATGACTTGAACCTTCTTTTAAATTCTTTTCCTTTTTCTTTACAATAATAAAAATATTTGAGCATAATTAAAAAGCAGCATGTGCTACAATATGCTTGTTAATGAAAAAAGGAAAAAGGAAAAAAAGCAAAAAAGGAAAAAGAAAAAAGGAAAAAGAAAAAAAGAAGAAAAAAGAACCCTTTCACTCTAGAACTGTTAGAACATTCTTTGAGTCAAACCAAAACCAAAAGGAAGAAAGTATTTTATGGCTCCACATTCTTTCTAGAGTACTAGGTACAATAAAACTAGCAAAGTTAATACCTAAAAGTGAATTGCCACAGCTCCTTAAAATGGCATCCAGAGACCTTTATTGGACACGTATTCTCCAGAATAGTGAACTGGAATAATAAGTCGTATTACAATAGACTTTGGGTGCTTTATCGACACCTTCCTACAGCTAAAAGTAAATTCAATGAGATAGTATAAAATGATAAATCATAAAACATTTTTAATGTTTTTGCAATATCCTAATTAAAAAAGAATATCAGCTAGGTTTTCTTTTTTTTTTATTCTTCTATATATTTCCTAAGTTAAGTTGCTAAGCCGATTTCCATTATATTTGAGAAGGTGTGGCAGTCTGGCAAAGTTCCTGCTGACTGGAAAAGAGGAAACATGAATCCCACCTTCAAAAAAGGGAAAAAAGGAAGACCCGGAGAACTATAGGCTGGTCAGTCTCACCTCTGTGCCCAGCAAGATCATGGAGCAGAGCCTCCTGGAATCTCTGCTAAGGCACATGGATAACAAACAAGTGATTGGTGACAGCCAACAAAGCTTCACCAAAGGCAAATCATACCTGACAAATTTGTTGGCTTTTTATGTTATTGCCACAGTATTGGTGGATAAAGGCAGAGCAAGAGATGTTATCTACCTGCACTAATGCAAAGCATTTGACATTGTTCCACATTACATCCTGATCTCAAAATTGGAAAGTCATGGATATGATGGATGGACCACTCAGTGGATCCAGAACTGGCTGGTTGGCTGCACTGACAGGCTTGCAGTCAATGGCTCAATGTCCAAGTTGAAGCCAGAGACAAGTGACCTTCCACATGAGTCAGTATTGGGACCAGTGTTGTTTAAGACCCTTGTCAGTGATGTGGATTGAGTGCACCCTCAGCACGTTTGCTGATGATAGCAAGCTGTGTGGCACAGTCAACACACCGGAGGGAAGGGATGCTATCCAGAGGGATCTGGACAGTCTTTAGAGTTGGGCCTGTGTGAACCTCACAATGTTCAACCAGCCAAGTGCAAAATCCCACATCTGGGTCATGGCAATCCCAGGCACAAATACATGTTGGGCAGAGAATGGCTGGAGAGCAGCCCTGAGGAGAAGAACTTGGAAGTGCTCATGGATGAGAAGCTCAACGTGAAATTTTTACTCTGAAAGGGTTATTAAGCATTGGAATGGGCTGCCCAGGGAAGTGTTTGAGGCACCATCCCTGGAGGTATTTAAAGGACCTGTTCATGTAATGCTTCATGACATGGTTTAGTGATGGTTTATTATCAGTTTTGTTGATGGCTGGACTAGATGATCTTAAGGTCCCTTCCAGCCTAGACAATTCTATGATTCTATAAGCCAGCAGTGCATGCTGGCAACCCAGAAAGCCAACTGCATCAAAACTGGGCTGCATAGAAAGAAGCATGGCCAGCAGGTCACAGGAGGTGATTCTGCTGCTCTAACTCTGCTCTCGTGCGACCCCATCTGGAGTACTGTGTCCAGCTCTGGAGTCCTCAGCACAGGAAGGACACCTGTTGGAAGAAGTCTAGTGGAAGGCCACAATGATGATCAGAGGGCTGGAGCACCTCTCCTATGAAGACAGGCTGAGAGAGTTGGGGTTGTTCAGCCTGGAGAAGAGAAGGCCTTGGGGAGACCCTATAATGGCCTTCCAGTACTTGAAGGGAGCCTACAGGAGAGATGGTGAGTGATCCTTCGTCAGGGAGTATAGTGATAGAATGAGGGGAAATGGTTCTAAACTGAAANGGGGTGAGGAAGTAGAACAGGTTGCCCAGGGAAGTTGTGGATGCCCCATCCCTGGAAGTGTTCAAGGCCAGACTGGATGGGGCTTTGAGCAACCTGGTCTAGTGGGAGGTATCCCTGCCCATGGCAGCAGAGTTGGAACATGATGATCTTTAAGGTCCCTTCCAACTCTAACCATTCTATGATAACTAACTTGTGATTTGTTATTGATCAGAAAAACTGTTTCTAATATATTGGGTACAATATGAAAAGGTTTTTTTGCATCTCGTTAATATAAAGTCAATCTGAGTATCCTTAAAAATGACAGAAGAGAAAAATAGGTCCAAATAATTATGGAGGAATGGAATGAATAATTTGGCAATATGACTTTGAAATTTCCGTAAAGAAGAAGTCTTGGAAATGAAAATTAAACAAAATGCAATCCAAAATGAAACAAATACATTTGCTGAATTTCAAACTTTCTTTACGAAACACATCCATCTGACCTTTCTGTGGAATGACTTAGTTTTTATGATACCTTATTGTTTGTATATAAGTGTTCCAGCAAAATGAGCTGCACACAATCATTTTCTTGTAGTACACTCAATAATTTTTACTTGAATGGACAACTGAATCCATAGATTGGAGGTTGTTTGTAAACTGAAGACCAGCTGGNTAATTAAATTAAAATACGCTTTTGTTAAAAGAGAGAGCATTACATCACACTCACTTGTATGTCCAACACAATTGCATTAGATCATAGACTTCTGTTGGACAGACTTCAGGACGTTCCATTCGTTCTCCTCTTTCAATCATCAGTGCAACTTCTCCACCTTTCATTCCCTGTAACATGGTGACCAGAACAGCCATCTGAGTTGCAAATGACTACACCACATATGATAGTATAAAACTAATAGAGGCCTGGAGTTGATTCTTAGGCTATCTTTTAAGTCATTTGTTGCAACAGATGGAATACTAAGGCCTGCTTTGGCCTGCAATGCCCCTTTTAAGCAGGAAAAGATATTAGTTAAAATTTGCTCTGAATTTTTACGGAAAAAAAAATGCCAGATAGAAGTACTCACCTTATATGGTTTTTGTCCATAAGAGAAAGCTTCCCACATTAAAACCCCAAAGCTCCAGACATCACTTTTGCTAGAAAATTTGTAGAAATTCATGCATTCTGGAGCATACCACTTGACTGGCCATTTTCCATGACTTTGTGCCTAAAATAAGTCATAACACAAAGGGAAAAAAGCAGGCTAGAGATAGCAGTTAAGTAATAAATAACATCAGAATTCATATAAGCCAAGTTAATTTAGGCCTGTACACCTTTGTACTAAGTACCGTAACATTTCTGATTCAGCTGGCATTAGAGATAATGGGTAGCAGCTCCTTCAAAAGTTACAAAATCATTCCTAATTTTCCACTTTCAAAATAATGTAGTGAAATGAGATCTATGGTAAAAAAGCTTAGCTAAGTGACCTGGAAGATGCTTTTAGTAGCATTTAATTTAAAGTTGCCCTTTAAGATTTTTCATGTAGGTTCTCCAGAGTGGGGAAGAGATAACACACCCAGTTACACTGAGTCTCTTTATTACTTTAAGTTGATGCTCCATTTCAAGATACAGTGACTCCCTTGTGGCAAATGGCAGTTTGATTGAGTTATGCCATAACACTGTATTAACACAATGCAAGTGCAAAGAACCTCACTGCATTTTGCGGTGTTTTAAAGGGAACCAATTTGATACCAATTGTCACATCTCTGACAAGCAGCTCTTGTAGCTAGTGGAAGTGATTTAAGATGTTACTGTCTTTTCTAGTAGCAGTTAGTATTCCCATAAGAAGGTCATCAGAGGGAGTGTGTACTTGCTCTTTGTATGCAGTGTTTCATGGTCTGGCCTATTAGTTTTAGACAGTTGATGAAAAGGAACAGGCAGAAGGAAGAAATAATTTGAACTGCAAGAGAAATATATCAGAACAAAAGCTGCAGACATGATTAGAGCCTTTGTCTTCCATGGACTTTTTAATGTCAATAGATGTGGCAGTTATTTCAATCCTTGCAGCTGTACAGGTATCAAATGAATTTAAAACCAAACTAAACAAATTCTGCTTAGATCAAATGATTATTTACAAATGATATTATTTTGAAAAACTTCCCAAATTCTGTTCAGTTAGACAACAATATAGTGTATTAGACTAAATTTTCCTTGGACATGGTGACAACTGTAAGTACATAAAAGTTCACATCTGCAACAAAGATATTTTCCCTCTTTTATATAAGGAGGTATCTCAGTTCCACCATAAATTTCAACCTTCTAATGATAAGTTTACCACAATTAAATGAAAGAAGTAAGCAAATAAAAAAAGGGAGCTTTTTCTTCCCTACACATCTCTTGATGTTGATCACACATGTTGAAAATCTTAAAACCTAATATCGGGCTATAAATAATGTATGACACATATTATGTCCAATTTTCTACTTTTAAAAACAAGTGCATTTCAAGTGAAAAATAACCTTACAAAGCTATCCTATTATACACATTTCATGTCTTGTTCAGACCTTACCTTGTAATAATTTTCATCAGCACTGAGAGCTTTAGAAAGTCCGAAGTCACTAATTTTGGCATAATGTTGGGTGACTAATAGCACATTCCTTGCAGCCAGATCCCTATGAACAAAGTTATTCTCCTCCAGGTATTTCATCCCCATGGAAACCTGATGCACAAGCTCTGTTATGTTCTTCCCGGTGACGTGTCTGAAAATAATAATGTAATTATTAAGAGGTTAGAAGTTAATTTACATGACTTTTCTTGGAGTTCAAATACAAATCTTTACAATGAACTTCCCCATATGTTTAGCTAAGCTTTAATTTCAGGCAGCATAAGAATGTCCTGAGCAAGATGATATGTGATCATATCAATAAATGAGCAATTAAAGGATATATGAAAGCTCTTTCATTTATACAAAATGCACTAATTTACCAGAAGTATTTGAAAGTTAAGATACAAGTACACAAGAATCATGTCCCAGCAAAAAGTAAGTACAATCATTGATTATTGCATTAACAACATGCCAGTTTAAAACGGCCCTTATGAAAAAAAAAATAAAGAAAAGACCTCTATTTCCTTTGCATAAATCCTATTAAATGGAATCAAAAGCTTACATACCTATTTTTTTGCAAAAATTTGTTCAATGGCCCAAGTTCAGCCATTTCCATTACTAACATCCAGGCCTCAGCTTCACATATGCCTATCATTCGGACAATATATGGGTTATCCAGTTGCTGCATTACATTTGCTTCTCTCAGCAATTCATCCTTTACGGCTGGATCATTACTCTCATTCTTAAGAATTTTTACAGCCACTGGCTTGGCACCCCTACAAAAAGGAATCCAGTTCTGGCATTAGTTGCTGAAAAATCTGTGTGCAAATGCACACAGTCTTCATCTAATGTTTCTGTGCACATAATACAAACTGTGACAAAAGACAGCATTGACATTCATAAGGGAAAAAAAGGCTGTAACAGGAATTAATTATGAAATGCTCAGAAGACAGCTAATCAAAAGAGAATGGAAAGAACCTGAGAAAATGATAAATAGTTATAAAAATATCTTAACAAGCCTGAAAATAAATGTACTGGACAAGATTTTCTTACCCATCCTGGCAAGAAAAGCTGTAAAGGCCTTTCTGAGGGGCATGAAACTAGAATACACAGTGCTCTGAAATCCTGAGAAACTAAGTCTACTTCTGCAACATTCAGCTCATACAACTACTGAAAGAATGACCGTTGAGATTCAATGGAGCTCAAGTGTGAAACAAGATTAGCAAATATATAAACTTGAACCAGAGCCCTTTAAATCCTCTGGAAAAAGAAAAGTCCTTCCTGGCTCTGAAACCTTTGGTTAGAGAAATGCCTCTGGCATCAAGTGGTGAAAGTATATACATAATCAGCCCATGTGCTTAAATAATGTACTGATAATAATTTACTGTGAAAATGTATGAACAATAGGTGCTCCCACTTTCAACAGTATAAACAGGGTCGTTCCTACTGAAATTACAGGTTAAAAGAGGTTACAGCATGTTCTGTCTTCTTGAAAAATCAACATTGCAGCTTCAGGAAATAGGTATTTATCATACTTATTTTAGGATAAACTCTCTTCACTACAGGTAACTGTCCATGGCACTCTATGCTATTTTCCAAAGACAGCGTGTGCAGATGGTAAATGCTCAGTAGCATGACTGTTCATACAAACTATGGAGGAAGGCAGCAGATTTCCCACTGTACTATCCCTGACAGAGAGAAAATAGTCAGAAGGGGCACTTCCCCACTTCACAGACAAAAATAATGGCTGGGAGGTGAGATATGTTGGAGGCAGAAGTGTCAGCAAACAGAAGGAAAAAAAATGATTGTACAGACAATGAGTGTATGTACAAAGAGAGAAACCAGTGAATATTAGCCCAAATGACTTAGGTACAGTCTGTCACTACAAAAGACGTGCAAAGATTACTACTGCTCTGAAAAATAAAGGCTAGAACTTTTGCATATTAGACACCATGACAACAGAAGAAAACACTTACTTTTTCATCTTATAGAATCCTTTCTTTACAGTACCAAAGTTGCCAGACCCAAGTTCTCCCTCCTCCAAGGTTAACAATTTCCTGTCAAGAGTGACATTATTTGGTTTTATTTCATCTGGATCAGCATACGGACTTTCATAGACCTCAGTATCCATGGGTAAGGCATCTCTCTGATCACCTGCAGCTTAATCAATGAGAAAAATAGATATTATGTGAGACATTTTTGCTACCACAGCTACTATATTTGCCCTTTCTATGTTCAAGATCATAAGTGATCATTATAAAGAAACCACATGCAGTCCATCTGCAAGCACTTTAGAACTCTCCAAAAGAGACCTCCACCTGAGGACATGCTCTAATTACTAAGTGTAACTACCATCTGTGTAACAAGAAACATGTAGGTTCCTTGACAGAAGGAGGGTTAAAGGCTTCTCCTTACTACTTCTCATTAGTTACAACAGACAATTCTTCAAATCAGGATCATGCTTTATATGTAGTTTATTCTTAGGTGCATGTCTTTAATTTTATTTTACAGAAAGCCTAAGCACCAGCTTGGCACTCTGAATGTAACAGGGCACATATCATTTTGTGAAGTGCAAGGATGCAGCTTTTTGAGCCAAGGAAGTAATAATCATTTACTTTGACATAGAAAAAAAAAAGATTTCTGCTACACAACTTTCATTACAGATGGTGACATCTGGTAGTTTCAGCTAACAGGCTTGAGCTATGATAGTGGCTATACCAATACACAACATAGTGTGATATATATGCAAGAAAAAAGAAATACGGGTTGAGGAAAGATCTCTGGCATAAGGAAGGAAATTGTATTAATGACATAAATTACACTGCCTACCTTTTTCTGCTCCTGTAAGACCTCTCTTCCTTTGCAGCACATAAGGATTGAAAGGTGCCTCATCAGATGGGTGGCCAATAGCTGGCTGAAGCTATAGCACACAAATAGAGTTTTAATGTTTAACTATGAATAGATAAGCTAAAAGCATTTTTTTCCTCCAAAGATTATAGCGTAATTATGGAAAGAGACACATAGGTGAGAATCAGAAAGTAAGACAGGGATCCACCAAAGTTTACTTCATTCTGAAGGTTATTGCTTGAGTAAACAGGCAGGTTAAATGAAACAGACACTGCTAAAGCATAAAAAGATATTGCAAATATTTCAGAGCATTTGATCTGAGAGAATTGACTGGAATGGGTCATGCACAAATCTTATTCTGCAGATACTAAATTTACATGCTTTTTTCCATTCTGCTTTGTAACACAAGTAGTCATAAGGATTTCTCTTCCATCTGTCCTTCCTCCTTCTGCAAGTTCTCTCTCTCCATATCCAGCCCATAGAGAAATTCCATGCACAAATGAACACCAAAAAAAAACAAAACTTCTATGTGTCTCTTGTGGATGTTATAGAATGATTCACCTTGGAAGAAACTGGGGTAAAAAGTAATTCTTTTAATAGACTTGTGTAATGTCATGGAGAAGCATCACAGACCAGACACTAGGCCAGTCTGCCTGCTCTGAGGAGGGAGAAAATTACCTAACTCTTATTTGTCTACCTGGTTCAAATACAATCCTTCTGCCTTTAATCTTTGTCAGAGGAATACTATGGAGTGCACAAATAATCCCAGCAGAAACACTGTGCATTCTGGAGCTCTTTGCTAAAGGATGAGTCTGACAGAACAAAGTATAGATGAGGGAAATTTATAATCTTCTCTTCTCTGTCTGTGAACTGTCAGAAACATGGAATTAAAGAACTTGTTTCTGCAGTTTTCTTTCTCAATGTATAAATTTTACTCTACTCATGAATGACTTCACCCTCCTAAGAGAGTGTTTTAAAACCAGAAATTCAAACGTCAACATGAGTTTGCTCAGCTTGAATAGGGAACAAAGATAGACTGTACTCATAAAACTCATATTAGGAAGAAATTTTTCACTGTGATGGTAGTGAGGCACTGGAACAGGTTTCCCAGAGAAGTTGTTGAGGCTCCATCCATGGAAGTGCTCAAGGCCACGTTGGATGGCACTTTGAGCAACCTAGTCAGAGGGTTGGAACTAGATGATTTTTAAGGTCCTTTCCAACCTAAACCATTCCATAGTTCTGTGAAATTAATGGTAGACAACAAGATCCTCAGCTCTAGTTTAGGTTTTCTACCCTGGCACACCTTGTCGTGTCTGCAAGTTAACAACTGTATTTCCAAGACTTCTATCACTCTATTTCACACACAGGCCATTCACTAACTCAAAAAATCTCCACTAAGATTGGAACTCATTTCTAAATGTCTTAAGTGATGGGCTGGCAGTTACACTGTGAACACTTAAGACAATATTTTCCTACACTATGTCATGGTGTATAGAGAAATGCTTACGTTGAGTCAATATCACTCATCTTTTGAAAAGAAAAAACAAATCACATGGAAGTATACTTACTGAGACCATGGTGATTTTAGTTTGCGTGTTTTGTATATCTTCAGGACACCTGAAGAGTTCTTAGGGTTTTTTCATCTTATTGCAACTTAGTATGACCCATTCAGTATAAATACTAAAAATTGTACAGTTGTACAGTATTTATACTGACCCATTCAGTATAAATACTAAAAATTGATTACAGTTGTACTGGATAGCTTCCTGGATGCATTCTTGCTTCCTAAGTTAACTATATTTATACTTTAAAAAGAAGATCTTTTTACATTCCAAAAGGTAATTGGAATCAGTTAACTGAGTGGATACAAACCAATACCTGTTGCTAAACAGATACAAGTACAAAGGAAGCAGGTGCAAATTGCCACATTGCATAGATCTTATGGAAGTCTCTGGTTAACACTTCTTGGCAAAGTTATGCTGGCTGCCTAAGAAAGGGACTGAGAAGCTGAGTCTTCAGTGGCAGTTTCCCGGATAGTGGAAGAAAACTTCTGACATACTTTGGAAAGATAGAAATACAGTTTCAAATGATATATTTTTCATAGTTTATCCTTCAAATAATCTTTCTGATAGAAATACAAACTGTTCAGAAAATGACATGTAGAAGAGACTGCATTGCTCTAGGACATCTTTGGTTTTTGGAAGTTTTGATAAAACAATCAATTGTTCTCTATTCACTGTAGGGAGTACCTCAGCTGTGCGCCAAAAAGTGATGGGAATATCTGAAACAAACAAACAAGTTTTCTTCTGTAGTTGTTATTACATAATGAGGTACATAAATTCAGCCCACCAAAAGTTGCATATTCAGCAGATGTTCCTTGTTTTTAGACGAGTCAAAAGATTGTGTTCCTCATCATAACACAGGCTTATAAGAAATGAGATACAAATATTTCAGGAAAGACCTTTGAAAATGAAAAGCCTAAGATTTCAAATTAACTTGAATTTACTGTTTGAAGAAAAAATGGCTTTTTGTTGTTAATATAGCCCTGCAGGCTAAAGAAATGATGCAAACTACTAATTCCACTGAAACACCTTGTAGAGGTGTGAAAAGTAACTTCATCTGATTGCTGTTGAACAACAGGGCAGCAACACTTGAGAAGTCCTTAGCCAGTACTGAATAACTCCACAAATTTAAAAAAACTTGGATTGTATAAGATCTCCTGTGATTAGTATTAGTTGCAGACTAGACAGGTAGTTAAAGTGGGTCTCATTGTTTGAACTGGCGTATTTTTTGGCTAGCTAAACAGAATTCATGTACCATCAAATTCATTTATCTCAAGAATCCATTCAGTAGTGTAGTGCAGCTGGTAAAAATTCAGCTCTGGCCATGACATGGCTCACTCCTCAAACAAGATGCATAGAGACAATTTTGTACTTTACAATTCAATAACAGAACTGAAGAATCAGAAAGGGGACGAGGTACTGGAAAGCAGCACTGAAGAAAGGGACTTGGGAGTACTGATGGACAAGAGGATGGACATGAGCAGGCAGTGTGCACTTGCAGCCCAGAAGGCCAATCACATCCTGGGCTGCATCAAAAGACGTGTTGCCAGCAGATCCAGAGAGGGGATTCTGCTGCTTTACTCTGCTCTGGTGAGACCCCACCTGGAGTACTGTGTGCAGGTCTGGAGCCCTCAATATAGGAAGGATATGGACCTGATGGAGCGGGTCCAGAGGAGGGCCACGAAGATGATCAAAGGGCTGGAGCACCTCTGCTATGAAGATAGGCTGAGGGAACTGGGGCTGTTCAGCCTGGAGAAGAGGAGCTTTCGGGGAGACCTAATTGCAGCCTTTCAGTACCTAAAGGGGGCCTACAGGAAGGCTGGGGAGGGTCTGTTCACAAAGACCTGCTGTGATAGGATGAGGGGCAATGGACTTAAGTTGGAGAAGGGTAGATTTAAGTTGAATATTAGAAAAAAAAATTCTTTACTCTAAGGGTGGTTGAGCCCTGGAACAGGTTGCCCAGGGAGGTGGTTGAGGCCCCTTCCCTGGAGATATTCAAGGCAAGGCTTGACAAGGCCCTAGGCAGCCTGGTCTAGTTGGGGATGTCCATGCGACTGTGGGGAGGTCGGACTAGATGACGTTTGGAGGTCCCTTCTAGCCTGGATGATTCTATGATTGGATGCTTTTTCTCAGGAACTGCATTTAAAAAAATGAGCACATCACTTCTGTACTTGTGAATAAAAGCAGCTGTGAACTGGAAATGACAGTGACACCAAATCCAACAAAGCAGGTTCTCTTTCTCAGAGAACTGCTCATGTTTAAGGTAAGAGATAATGTCTTACATATTATTAGTGTTAGTTTAGTTAACTCATACGTATCTTACATGTGGAATGATATTCCTCATTGTTGCAGTTTAATTAAAACCCTTAACAATAATTTTTTCATTAATATTTATGGTTGAATTGCAACTAGATATTGCATAGGCACATTTTCAGCTCATAGCAGTAACTAGGAAATGTTGTACAGAACTCAGAAAATCTCTGTTTTCTTTAACTATTCCAGTTAGGGATTCATGGCGTGTACCAAGCTGAATGCCTTTGAACAGGATTTTCTAGCAGAAAGACTGGAATTTTTCCCTTGAAGTCAGGCAAGACTGGCTAGAAATGGTGTGCAAGATACATACCATTGCATGTAGAGTGGTCTGGGTAACAAGACAGCAAATTTTGTCTTTTATTTAACTGTCATTTAAATCCATAGTGCATTCTGCTATACACTTTAAAAACCATAAGTTTAATTCTGCACATTGCTTTCTGACAAAGGGAGCTTAGTCTCAATACAACCATGGTATAGGATAGGAGATTACTCCTTGTATTCTTACAAGATGCTGAGAATAGGCAAGATGACCATGGATTTGCTTGTCTAGTAAAAAACAATACAAGGAAAGAGTCCACTAGAGGGCCCTGGTAAAATTGACACATACTATGTAACACCTTGTGGTATGTACATTTGTAAACTGTGGGGCAGGCTATCATTTTATGCTTTCATATTAAAAAGCTACTGTAAGCCTGTCCTGTTTCCACATCAACATTTTTTTTACTTCCACTAGGATTTAATTTTTATTGGTTAAACTTCCCAGGTTCCCACAGTTAAGCTAATCTAAATGTGCCATTCTTCCCCTTATTGGGGACTGGCTGTATTAGTGTGGCAGATTTTATCATAAGATAACCACATCTACAATGAGAAGACAGCAGGAGGCAGAGAGTTTGCAGTGACTCAAAGATATCTTTCTAGTGAAGGGACTATCACTTTCTATGCATGGAGAAGGCCTAAACAGGAAAACCCCTAAGTAGGTTTGAAAGATGTGATGAAAACAGGACCCACTTACTGTTTGCTTCAGAATATGAAAGAAATGTCTATAACTGCTCTAAGTTTCATTTATATAGTAAAGATTTTATTTATTAAGTCAATTGGTAGAGCAAGTGTGGTTTCTTTTCAGGTTAATAACTCTCATTTGCAGAAATGCAAATGTATACGTAAGACTATAAAGTAGTCTTATTTTGCTAAATCAAACTGAATAGCAATATGTTCCATGACAAAGACCTTTTTAGCCAAATCCTCAATGATCTTTGCCTAAGACATCTTAGTCCCCACTAGGTGGCATGAGTTCCTTTAAATTGTGGTCTAAATTGCCAATTTTACATCAGTGAGTAAAACAACTTGAAAAATTTTGCTCGAGTCTAAAATTATATCCAAATAACCAGTTTATAGAAATTAAAATGGCCATAATTTTCAAGAATGAATAAATATAATAGCTTAAATTTTCTTATTGTCTGAAAGTCTTTGACATAAGAGAAGTAACTGGCTAATTAACCAGGTCTAAAGTAAATTCTGCATGTTAAGGCTAGTGGATGATAAATCTTGGAAATGTTCAGAGCAGGACTTTTATTTAGAGTCTAGAGTTTGGTACTATGATGAAGCTTGTGGTTTTGCAAATTCAGGACTAAGTATATATAAATGGTAATCACATCACATTTCTGAAATTATTTTTCTTATGGTCTTTCTCTCTCAATATGCTTCAGTCTGTACTCTATGTTCCCCAGAAGGAAGGAAAGAGCTATTTGACAATAAAAGCAACCAGAGAGAAGCATGGGTCTTACCAGGTGAACACAGAGCAGAGTGACCAAAGCCATGTCTAGAGAATTCAGACTCCACTACTTGCTCCTCTGAATAAAACCAAGATGCTTCTCTTTAATGTGTGATAGTATGGTATTTTTTTCAGATAGCTTTAGAACATGTCCTGACTCTCTATGTATATTTGTACAAGATGACAACAAATTAAAATGAGACACGGGTCCCGTAAGGGCATACAGATGACAACACCTATTGGTACTTCAATATAAAAGTGAGCTGAAGTTTTAAAAAATGAGCAATTGTTATTCATCAGGATTATCAAATACAATATAGGTCATACATATTTTTTCACCTGAGTAGGGTATCTCTAGGGCTTTCTGTGCCTGCTCATTTTTGTTGATGAGCAACTGGAAATAAATAAATAAACAGAGACACACATGGGTGGAACAGGGATAGACATGTTGTTCTCAGCGTGCAAACAAAGCTCGTAACTACATCAATTACTGGACAGCATGTTTTTCTGGCCACACAGCAGCATTTTCATTAGTACAAGGCTGCGTTCCTCTTGACTCACTGACACTGAGTCTCATTTCCCATTCTGCTTAGTCTTGTGACATCTTACACTTGCCTAAATGTAATTAACATCAATGCATAACAAGATTTGTGCATGTAGGTTCTGTCAGGATATATTTTGTGGTTCTTTTTATCAAATTGTTCCCTAAATGTGCTCAGTAATAGCACTGTGTAAGCAAACTAGTCTTCTGATTAGGAATAATAGTTCAGAGTATAAATATAATTTTGTTCTGCTCTAAGTGACTGGTTTTTGAAAAACATTTCATCACATTTTATTTGTACACATGTTGAAATCTCCACTAATATTTTGGGATGTGAGAAATTAAAAATAGTTCCTCAGTTTTAAAAATTTCTTTAAAATCATTGCTTTTCTTATAAGATAAAGGCCATAATTATGCAGTGATTATGAAAGAAGAAAGCTTATAAAATCTTCCCAATGGGACTGTTAGTAGCCAAGGCACAGATTTAGTAACAGCAAGTAAAAAGGGGAGAAAAAGAAAAGAGTGAAATTAGTTAAGTCCTTTCAATCCAGTCAAAAAACCTGAAAAGACTATATGAGGCACCTTTTTGCTGCCAGCCTTTGGAAACGTGTACGATTTGAGTCTTGAGATAATTCCACCTCCTGCCCAACTCTAGAAACCACAATGTCAAAGAGGAACAGTAAATGTATCAGAAAAAATAGTTAAAAGTATTTTACAAAACAGACAGTATACAAGAACAAAACACTTACAACCTGTCTCTTATGCTTGCCGGCAAGCACACATATATGATCCATGAAACAAATGTAGTGTAGAAAATCTTAGTACTACATTTTCTTTCAACTATATTACTTTCAAACCATCTTCAATCTGTAGAGGTACATTAAGGCAATTTTTTAAAATCAAGCACATTGCCCCTTGCCCAGACTGTTTACACAGTATGTTTCTCCTGTCTCAGCTGTTGAACTTCAGCCACCTCAAAACATATTTATCAATGTAAATCAGTTGATAAGTTCAGAGTCTTGAAGTATAACTAATGTATCAAGCAAGACTAGAAGAGCACCTTGGTCTTACAACAAAAAATGTGATTATTAAGCAAAAATTAATATTAATTCCAAACAAAAATGAACAGGCTTTAGATTTTATATGTGCAATTATGTTCTGTATTAAAGATACTTCTAAAATAAATGCAAACATGTTTTACAGTAATAATTTAATGAATTATGACTAATTAGCATTTCTAGGAGTCACTGAGAGATTAAAACTGTGGTGTAGTACTTATTGACCAAGTGTTTACGCTTGATGCTGAGGTTGAAATAATAATCTCAGCCACATTCTCAGACACTGTAAACAGCCTTTGAATTTACTTACAAATAGATGTTCTGAACTTTTAAATAATAACCTGTTAGGATGTTTTTGTTTTTTTTTTTTTTTTTTTTTTTTTTTTTTTTTTTTTTGTTTTTTTTTTTTTTTTTTTTTTTTTTTTTTTTTTTTTTTTTTTTTTTTTTTTTGTTTTTTTTTTTTGGTTTGTTTTGTTTTGTTTTGGTTTTTTTTTTTTTGTTTTTGTTTTTGTTTTTGTTTTTGTTTTGTTTTGTTTTTGGGTTTTTTTGTTTGTTTTTTTTGTTGTTGTTGTTGTTGTGTTGTTTTTTTTCTGAGAAGGTAGCCTTCCTAATTGATAGGATCAGTATTTTTCCTAGCTTTCCTTTAAAAAAAATAAATTGATTTAACATAAAAATGTATCTTTTATTTTAAAACACCAGGGGTAGCCACGCAGTTGCTTAACTTACTGAATCCACAACTTTCTTTTACCTCACAAAATTTTGTTTCCATATTGGTAATAAGTAAAATCTTAAGCATTTCTTAGCTGCAGTTTTGCAACATTCTCTAAGAGGTTTGGTGATTGCACATGGTAAGCGTGATTCATTACACTTTTCCAACAAAAGTAGCTTCCAGCACTTGATCAAGCAGCCACCTCTACTGGCTCGATGGCAATACTGTTTAACTCAAATGTTTTTATTAGATATACAAAAACATGCTAAGAGGAATTCTTAATCAGGGACAACAACAGTACTAGTCTAAAGTTAGGCTGATAATCACAAGGTTTAAGTCTATTTTATTATTATCTGATAAACTGTGGCTAAACAAATAAAATGCTGAAAAAGGTTAAGTGGAGAATTTGGGAAGCAGCCAGAAGTTGGCAGTTTCACTCTGATGTCAACAACTGACTTTAAGCTCATATCAAAAACTACTCTACAGGTTTAAATACATATTGGGATGACGTGTAGGGAGAAAAAAAGTATTTCACAAAGTAAAAGGGAATCAAAATCACCTTAGTTATAGAGCCTCTGGTGAAAGGCAAGAAAAGTCCTAGTCCATACATATGCCTATATTATCAAAAATGAGTTAATTTCCATATTCTGCACGTAGAAATTATCTTCAATATAGAATTCCAACAGAAAGTCCTTCCTTTTGCAGAGGAAGCGTATTAGTATCACTAAAAAGAGATGTTCAAATTACATAAAAGGGAACAAGAAGTAGTAACACTTACTCTACGTTTGTTCTTGGAGCATTAGCAAATACTACACAAATCCCTTCCTTGATGTTGTACATTTTACTCCAAGCCTTTACATGCTGACAGTTTGCAGTTAAATTAATTGGACAGTTTGCCTTGCATATCATCCAGCAGTTCTTTCTATAGTGGTCATACACTCTCTTAGACGCAAAGCAATAGGTCTCTGTCTTGCTTCATAATTCCACAAAAGTGAGCCTTGTGATTTGCTGACTGGCTCTTCATTTGAGTCCACTAATGTTGGGCACAATTAACATACTCTGTTAGCATGATCAAATCTTTCACCTGTGAAGCATCATGAACAACTATGGAGGTATTACTGCAATGCACAGATGAAAAGAGAAGAGGTTGACCTATTTGCTTTCATTGCACAGCCCTAAACATCAGTCAGCTTAATCAGATACATGGGAGTTTTTTTGTTACAACTTCTTTGATTAGTTAAATATCTAAAGTAAAGTTTCTTGAATTTACTTTAATTTACACTTAAACTGCAAAATTTTCTATGGATAAACTAAAACATATGTAATATTCCCACACTGAATTCCCACATTCTCTGTATATCAGATAATACGTACATGTGGTCTCAGGTGCTTAGGCTTCATGGTTTGCCTTGTAAATAGCACATGTCCAAATTTCAGGACAACATTTTGAAAAAATGATGACACCAATATTTGTTGCATAATTTCCAATGATTTAAAAGAGAACCCGATTTTCAGAAATTGGTGGTATGAGAACGGTTGTCCACAGGGATTCAAGAATACCAAAATAAGTATAAATGCCTATTTGAACAAAAATATTTTTTTTCTGTAATGTAGGACTACATGAAGGTAATGACCTAGATGATTAGGCTCTGCAGGGAGTGGTGAAACAACTAAATTAAACTCCCTATTTCAGATGAGATCAACTGCAGATGAATGAGTTAGTGTTACATATTGTACCTCAGGTGGCTCTCCTAATCAATGGACTCTGAGAACTTAGGCAATTATAATCACAGATGGGCTTGCTCAATGTTCATGGAGCTGAAGAAAGAAATTCCTCTAATTTCATTGCTCAAGGAATCAAACCCTCATGAAAAGTCCAATGTTAAAGGTACACACCAAATACAGAAATAAATGGAACCTCCACTTCTGCTTTAGTCACCATATTCTCAAAACGGACAATGTCATCAAGTTGTTGTCTTCCCTCCTAGTGTATCCTCCCAGTGTTGATACAGTTACTATAGAACATAGATCTTCAACGAGGCATTTTGCATAAGAAAAATACTGATTTTCACTACATTATATGTAAAAAACAAGTTCACAAAATTAAATTATTAATAGCTCATGCAAAACACTGATGAAAGTAGGAATCATGCTACAATATGTTAAGCTTCTTTTCAGCTAACTTCTTCTATCCCTAGAAAAAACAAATTCACTGCAAACTCCAAGCATTGGGATTCCTGGAGTAGTATGTGACTGTAAGTCATCTTGAATGAATGTTGCTGCTATATCACGATCTACTCTTACCTTAGAAGGGATTCCAAGAAGAGCAGGGCGAGTGTTAAAAACAACATTATCTGTAAAAGAATGAAATGTAGAAGGATACTGAACAAGGCGAGAAGTGTACTGCAAGAACACACAACTTTACAAGAGGGGACCAACTTCCCAGTTTTTAAATCACGTTGCAATGTTCTCCTGGCCTACCATTCCTGCTTTTGTCTCTAATGCGCAGCAGACTGATACTTGCTGCCACAGAGACAGAAGTACATACAGTACCTAAGTAATTCAAAGGAGTGAAAAAAATACAGACATACTCTCTCGCCATAGCACTGTTACTCAGTTAAATTGACAGAAGAAGGCCTGAGACAGAGAACACCGCTTTTGGAATAGCACAAGTTAAAGAAGGATCATGCAGAAGCATCTCTTTTCCCCTAGCAGTCAGGGCAAGAGGGAAGACAAGGCCTCATCAGTATTTAATGAAACATTAAAAAAAGAAACAGGCCAGAGAGCATACTAAAACTCAGACTAGCTCCCCCACCCACCAGCCTCCCTCACCTTGCATTCTCCCAGGTTATCAAGGAATGCCACTCTGACACCCCCCACACTACCCCCCTCCATTTTCAACATCACGTGTAGGAAACCCCTTGTTCCATTCTGCTCTCCCTCAGTGTGGGAATTAACTTCTCATCTACCAGCAACTCACCTGTTGGGTGCACCTTTCACTAAACCCAACCTGAATTCTTGGAGCAGCGTTGCCAACGTGCTGGACTCAGCTTGAAGTAAGGGCCCTTGTAGGAGTGCTGAGACAGCCTTCTCAGTGTGTGTGGGCTAAGTAACACATGCTACCATTTTGGGTGGCAAAGCACATTTTTGATCTGATGTTAATTTAGAGCCAGCAATAATTGCAGTTGGTATCTTCCCTCAAGCTGCAAGATCTGACTCCATCCTGTATGGTTTACATAACTCATTTTGATCATTTGGTTTACTTAACTCATTTGAAAAATTGGAAATTTAACATCTAATATTTTTTTTAAATCCAGCTTTAATATATCGTGATCTGCACCCACCTACATGGCGGTAGAAAAATGCACACTTTACCATTTTTAGCATGGCTATTCATAGATACCAAAATAATAGGAATAACTCACCATTTTCTGAGCCAAGTTGTGGACAGGGAATGGTAAGAACCCTTAATAATCCATCTGGTTTGTATGAGTAATGTTCAACTAACTACCAGAATGAGAGGGGGGGAAAAACAGAGAGAGGGAGAGAAAAAGACAAAAAGATATGACAAGGTAAGGGAGGCATAATAAAATATATTGTCTCTAACATCTTGTGCATATATACAGTAACTGGTATATATTACAGCAAATGAACTGATCATACAGCAGATTTTTACTGCATTTATTTTCACCTAATTTTTACTTCTCTTTAGCGGGGGTGCATATTTCTGAAGTAACCTTGTGGATGAATCTGGAACCTCTTCCAGGAGCTGGATTTGTAAGACTAAGCCCTCTTGTGCTCCTAACCATCTTTTTAACTCTGAGCATATCTCTTCTTTTTGTATCTCTGAGTTCCTTCCTTCCTTCCTTCCTTCCTTCCTTCCTTCCTT
>VZRU01020174.1:8155-33562 GCA_013398155.1 Pedionomus torquatus | reverse complement strand
TCTTTCTTTCTTTCTTTCTTTCTTTCTTTCTTTCTTTCTTTCTTTCTTTCTTTCTTTCTTTCTTTCTTTCTTTCGTTCTTTCTTTCTTTCTTTCTTTCGTTCTTTCTCTCTTTCTTTCGTTCTTTCGTTCGTTCTTTCCTTCTTTCATTCTTTCGTTCTTTCTTTCGTTCTTTCTTTCTTCAAGATGGGCATAACAGTACAGGAATTGTCCTAATATGCCATGCTTTCTTCAGACCTCAAAGCCACAGTGGGATGTTAACAAATGTATACACCAATAGTTGTATCCATTCATGTTCCCAGATTGTCCTCTCCACGTCATTTTATTACAGATTTGTTCTGCTATTTTTGCTTTGGTGCATTTGGGTAGAAGGGAAGGGGTCCATGAGTGAAAGGGCTGCACGCACATTAAAAAAACCTATAAAACAGCATAAATGCTCTTAAATTTCCAGTAACTCCAAAAAAGAAATATGCAGGACATTTACCAGAAAGGGTAAGAATTAATATATGCAAGTAAATACTCGTATTTTAGATTTGTGACCCATTATACTTGTTTTAATAGAACTTTAAGCAAAAGGACATAAGAGATTTCTACAGGATTTCCGATTCCATTATCTTTTTCAATTTACGCAGTCATTTCTCCAGTATTCAGTTTTATTATCAACTGTGGCAGAGCCAACTATGTGTTCTTTAATTGTTTATTCTTTACCAGGGCTCAGACATATTTTGGTGGTAACCCTCAGCAAACTTTTCTTCTTCAGTCTTGAAGGCAGAATTTCAAAACTAAACAATGTAGTATGTGCACAGCATCTGAAACCATACCCTTTGTCTTTCCTAGAATTCTGTTTACTGCTGTCATAAAGGACATTACCAAATGACTATACCTACCATAGCTATTATTGAATATGGTTACTTGCTAATGCAAGCAAGTCCATTATCTTCCGTTAGCTCAGCTAACGGAATAACTACATTAATTTTGAATTTGGCCAAGCTGCAAAATCAACATTTAAAGATGCTTAAACTCTCTACACTTATTTAGCTTTCTACATTAACATATATTTTCTTGATGTATGGAAGCTACATAAAGTCAGAAACATGACAAATAATCTGCCAAAAACATGCTGCTGTTCACCTAAACACTGGTCTCGCACAGCAATGTAAACCAAGCTGCCGTAGTCAGTTATATGGAAACATGATATCTAAGTGATTGAAATTTAACAGACCTGCCAGAGGGTGTCAAATCTTTTTCCTTCGGGTATGGAGAGCTTTCCTGTCTTATCTCTGTCAATACGGTAATGCAGTACTTTTCCATCATTCAGCAGACACAGGGCGTAGGAACCATTGCTGTCCCTTTCTCGGATTCTGTAAGAGAGATTTTCAGTTTTACCCTTTACAAGGAATGAGCATTTGTGTTGCAATTTAATTTTAAAACACCTTTTCCTTTAAGCTTTTGAATTAAAAACAAAGCAAAATCAGCACTGCAACTTCTGACAACATTTTGTTAAGCCTTTCATTTATTTCTTATTTATTTCTGTTACCCTTTTCAGGTAGAATTCTCTAAAGTGTGTTGTCCCTCCACCCCCAAAACAACAAAAAAACCCACATAAAGGCAACAGACAACAGAAAATCCATGATGCAGAGCTCTTTCCTAGGCAGCTACAGAACACTGTACAGTGCACAAAGCAGTCTCTCTGCAAGGAAGCATTTGCAGGCTTGTGCACTGTGGGCCTACAAAGCCCATGGAACTCTGAGGCCAGGATCCAGGATATACAAGCACCTATACTTCAACCTCCTCTACATCTGACCTAGAATACCAAACAACAGATAATTCTTGTTGCCTAAGATACAAACAGGACACTGGCAAAAGGAAAAGGGAAGCAGGGTCAGGTGTTTTTGCTGAAACCAAAGTAACTTGCCTAATGTTTTTAAAACAATTTGAAACACATTGTGGTTTTTCATGACATGGAGGTATTTTCTCAGCATAATGGTTTCCTGTGCTGACTGACCAGTGGAAAGCAAAAGGTTCTGCTAGAATGAAGAACTGACTTTTACTAAGACTTGGAAAAGTATTTTCAGCAGAGGCCATTGTTTTGAAAACACAAATTAATGGCATTTCATTGCATTCAGGCTTCTGTTCAGAATACCTCACAAGTAAGATTATAAAAATGCAATGGATTGTTCCCCACTAGCAAATATCCTTCATTTTTCACATGAGAAAATGGTGGCTCCAATACAATTAGATTTTCTGAAACTGATTCTCATTTGCAAGAGTTGTTTCGATCACCAAAGGCATCAAAAAATTTATTGAAAGGATGGGCATCAATGGAATAAAAGATTCCTAATTTCTAAGGATAAGGGCACAGTTCCAAACAGTTCTATCAGTATCCAGTGCAAGACTTAGGCAGAGTTCACTGCATATGAAAAATATCTCCATTTTAACACTTATGATTGATCAAGGTCTAGAGGGACACTCGTTCTCCAGCGGTTATGGTCTATGAGGGTTTTTAACACCTAGTCAACTTCAGCACAATTTGTATCCCTACAAAAGATAACAGGAAGTACTGCTATCTTCCAAAAATTCTGAAGAGCAGAAGTATCAAGACTGTTGAAGAAACAGTCAAACAATGGCCTAAGTCTTAGTTTTCACAATCAGATCTCTTATTGGTCCAAAAAGGACTCACAGAACTTACCATCACAGTTAAAACCAAGAACTTTTACTGCCTCTAGTAACAAGAACTGTCACAGGTCATGTTTTACAATTTTGCTTTGGCTTTGTCAGCTGTGATAATGGATGTCTATATTAGTCTAAACCTCAAGAACTCCAGCTGGGTACACAACATCCAGTACCTTACAGTTATCATAAAAAAGGAAATCAAACAAAAAGGATGCTCAGACAGAAAGGGTATAAACTGAAACGTCTTCAAATGGAAATCAAGGTTTTCAAATCTTTTTGATCATGCTCCCTGTACTACTTGGGGTCACCACATAAGATTTGGTGGCTGTCTTCATATATGGAACTTTCCTTCTATGAAAAGTAAAAATTTTCAGAATGTTGAGAAAAAGATCCAAAATTCCAAACGCACTATCTGCTTCAATGTGCTCTGAAATTTCACACAATATTTACTATTCTTCAGTACAAACTGACAACAAAACAAAATAAAACGCCTTAATTTTAAAATGCCATATTTTTTAAAAATAGTCTTTTTCCAAGGAAGGAAACCAGCAGTGAAATATTGCCTTCCATTTCACACCTTTGCAGAGAACTACAGATCTACAGAAGGAAAACATAAAGATAATAAACAACTATAAATAAACAATATTGTCCTTTCATCCACTGAGATTATTCAGACACATGAACAACTTTACTGATAGCAAATTTGAATTCATAGGTACCATCTACTGAATTCTTATTTGAATTCATAGAGAAGCACCAAAGTATCTAGATTTTCTATGATCCAGATTTTAAAACAGGAAATTTAGAAGGACTTGAGAAGCTCAAATTGTTATGTGCCGCAATGTAAAGAAAGTTCAGGTACTGATTTTAATTTTCATGTAATCTATGTTTGAGTATTTTTTATGGTTTTGTGAATGTAACCGAAATAGCAACCAATAACTATCTGCAGTGTCATTACAGACTGTGAGAATAGCTATCCATTCTCTCTTTTAAGTAAAGCTTCTATTTTTACTTGGAAGCAAAAAGAACAATGTCCCATTTTTTTCTGCTTCCAACTGAAAAGCCAAATGACTGTTTTCTTTCTAAAGGGAAAAATCCCTGATGGTAAAAAAAATAAATTGCTTCGGTAGCATGTCTTATTGACTGTGTAGAAAAAAAAGAAGTCACAGTGTTCTACAGCTGAGAGTAATGAAGGAAACAAACCAGCAAAATATTTGCTTTAGGAATGGTGTAAAAATTAATCTCACTCCTGAATCCAAAGAGATGGAAATTTTGTTCTTGGGCTTGCTTTGCCCTCTTAGTGACAACAGTGTCTTGATGCCAAAGATACGGATATTCCCCACAGCTGATCAAGATCCAGGCATTCCCTGTCTGCTTTTATGGCCATTTCTCTTGTAACGTTATTTAAGAGCATGGCTATTCATTATCACTTCAAATATCTTCAGCACACTGCACACATTCTAAATTTGAGGGCTGTAAGGAATGGAACTGGTGCCACGTGTAAAAGGTTCATAGACAGGAATAGCATGGATTGTCTGCAATCTTCATTTACATAATTTCTTCTTCCCTGTTTAGTAACACATTCAAAGCTGCTTCAGAAATGTCAGCCCACTACAAAATTTATGAGCTAGCTTTGCCACACACCATTGCTATCTACAATAGAACCTAAAACCTCATCTCCTGATAAACTATTGTGGTGTGCTGCAAAGTGATGAAACACCTTTGTGAGAAGGATTGCATCACTATAGTCTATTTTGCTGGCCTTGCCCTGCCAGCAAAATATGCTATGCTCTATCAAAACTCTAAAAAATAGCTTTATTGTATAACTGCACCTGCAACAGGGGATCTTCTCAGGACAGCTATCTCAGCCAGGGACTTTTCTTCACACCTCTGTACAGCTAGCCTTGAGAAGCCTTAGCCCTGTTGCAGCAGTCTGCAAGTAGCACATAACTATCTAGCTAACTGAAGATCAGGAAACAGCTCTCCCAAAGTGCTGCAGGTAACATCCAGCCTGCTCCAGATGGAAATACAGCCTCTCCAGAAACACAGCTCACTGCATTTTATCATTCATCTTGGAAATTTTTTTGGATCATCTAAGCCAAGCAACTGCTTGGCATTTTCAAGAGGAACTTAACCATTAGTTAATATCCCTGAATTAAGGTCATATTTAGTAGTGTTGTTTTCACCGTGTCTGATGTCAACAATGACCAGTTCCATTTATGGATACAAACATAATCATGATAGATTCATTTAAAGAATACTCTGCCAGATCAGATAAATCACCTAGCTCAGTATGCACTTCCGTAGTTGTAAATTCCTAGAGGAAGATAGCAAGATTAATATAAATATACACTGCTACATGTATTGGAAATACAAACTTTTAGGTCTGTTATGGACAACTGCACTTCAAACGTTGATACTTTGAAATGATGATACCAGTCTCTAGATGCCATGAGATGCCATGAAGAGTAGTGCTGTGAGTCATTCCAATAATCTAAATTCATTTTGTCCTCTTTAGTATATCTTGTTGCATATTGAAGACATTCTTGTGATACTAAAATTACTTGTTACTTTCCTTTTACACAGCTGTTCACATTTTATGTGAACTAATGTGGCTATGAACCCATATAAAACTTTTATAGACTCAGCTATTAATTATGCAATGCCTTCACTCCCAATTTCCTTAATGATACATTTTTAAGTTTAACAGTATTTCTGAATATTGTTTATCTCCCTTCAGCTTCAGAATTTCAGATTGTAACACACAAGCAAGATCACATGTTCATATTATTGAAATGGTCACAAACCAAGAGACTACAAACCACAATGTGCTCTTGAGGTACCACACACTTACCAGAGTTGTTTCTTATGTCAAACTGCAGCAAAAACTAACATTACTTACACTGCTGGTGTGTTACTGTTAGCAAAATTTTAATTTATTTGTCTACTGGCCCACACATGCATGCACTCACATAGATAACAGTAACAAAATTATCATTAATGTTATTACATGTTATCGATATATTATTAAAATATTAATAAAAGTATTAATAATATTAATAGTATGATCTATGACCACCTAGACAATATTTATCATCCTATTTTACATTTATGCCCCCTAACAGACAAAGTCTAATGAAAAACCAGTCTGGTAAGAACCAGCATCCTAATACAGCATGAAAAGTAGTGTTAATGATGCTAACATGGGCCTGACACTTAAATAAATGCCTTTATTTTCAGTTTCTCTTCAAGTAATTTTAGATATATAATATTTTCCTTCTGTTCCATTGCTGCAATATTTTCTCCAAATTTTGTTGCTAAAGTGGCAATCTTTCATGAGTGTTCTTCCTGGAAAAGGGGGACAGTGCTTCATATTTCACATTTCATGACTTTGTTTCTATAGTTGGCTTTGAAAACAAACTCTACAGCACTCACATACATACATACTTCACTGACTTTTCCATCTTGACAAAAACTTTAAAAAGAACATTTGAAAATTCCCCAGTAAAACACCCACAGTTAGCTCAGAGCTTTTCCAGTAGCTTAGATGAGCTACACTCCACCTCCTAAAACAACAGGCAAACTTCTTTTAGACATTGTGTGTTCCCAAGTTTTACCTTTCAGTCAACTACCAGTGTCTCAACCAACGTGAGAAAAATAGTCCCTGCATTCACAAGCACAAATTCACAGCCCACAGATGTACAGAAGATTCTGACCTGCGCTGTTGCCAGGTAAGGAAAAAGTATGTGATGCCCATGCCTGAAATGTAAAACAACAAACCATTCTAGCACCCAACAATTTTACTGCTATTGGTTCAGTTAGCTACCAAATAGGACTGGTTTATTTCTCAACATCTGCTGAGTAAGGTCATGTTAGGCAAACCACTGCAGAAAACAGAAAATCTTTCTGGATTAGACAGTTCTTTTGTTATTAACTATAAGCCTTCATGTTTACTGATCTGAGAGCTTAGAAGAGCTCTAGAAGGAAAAGTAACTCATTCCTGATACATATGAACAGCACATTATTTCTTCTGCTGCCGTGGCTGCTGAATTATGGGGTAGATGAAGATCTCATCTGGTTTCTTAATTGGGAGCAGAAGAGTAAATGGCAGCTAAGTGGTTACTGAGTTTTAAACCTGTGAGATAGGCAGTACGTGCAAGAACAATTACAATGCATTGGAAAGGAACCTACAGGTGCAGAAGTTAATGGTGGTGTTCTTATGGGATGTAAGCTCAACATATTATCAGTTCTATTTTCATATTATTTAAGCTCCAGTGGCACTTCTCATGGTTAAAAGACAGCCTTGAATTAAGTTTTTTCCCCTCTATAGGTTTATCTACCTGACATGAAAGCAGCCACCTGAGTTCCAGCAAAGCCATGTAAGAGATTCACCGACTGTCATAACTTGTCTCTCAGGGGAAGATCTGACTGCTCTCTCCACAGCTCATTGAGCAAGTCACTGCAAACAGCACTGGAAATGCCTCACAGGCCATCTCTAAGGGAAAAAAGGAAAATGCTGGGAAAGTATTTCGATTTAAGGTTGTAGAAACACTTATAGAATAGAGAATGAAAATGTCAAGTCTGCTAAAAAAATACACTCCCTCACACCAAACCCCATCCCTGTTGTAAAGAAATGTTAGCTAAGGGATTAATTTCTTTGAAGAAAAAATAGTTTTCAATTAGCAGTGAAAAGGAGATGTGCTGTGGTAATGCTTTACTGGTAATCTACAATAGTGACCACATTCATCAAATCGATGAAACTTTTCCTGTTCTATTCATAAAAGATGAACCTGTCACAAAGGGAGCCTTGTGCTCCACAAAGTTCTATAATCTTTTTTTGGGTTACAAATGTAACAAAAATTGTAACAAATTTATAACAATTTTTTGTGACAAATGGCAACTAAAGCAAGCGGTAAATGACCCTCTAGATCTGATCCTAAGAAACAGAGTGTAGGATGCCAAAAAACACGGAGGAGGAGGCTGAAAATATGAGGACTCATTCAGACTTGGCTTGGAGTGACCGTGAAACAGAAAAAATTCAAGGGAAGGCAATTTCAAGAAATAGGATGTCAGTACACCCAAAGTGTTTATAGGTAAGACCTGACAGGTATTAACTCTGCTGGGAATAAAAATTTAGAGGAGTTACTCGTTCTTGACAATCAAGATTAAAATATGGAAACATAGGAAGGTTGTATCTACATTAGCGATTAGTGTGGCCCAATTATGGCAAATTAGTAATGTGTAAGAGTTGGCGCTGAAGAGCCATCCCAAACTCACTCCTGGAGTTTTACTCTGGACTAACTTTTAAAAAATGAGATAGTTGTGTGGTGAAGGAGACTATGTAAGTAGGTGTTAAAATTTCTGTCAGGAATTATACAGCTCTAAGTCATCCTTTCTTGGTTGTGACCTTTAAGCTTCATNGAAGATTTTGACTGGCCTTAATCCTCCTGAGATGAATGCTCTTAGTCACTATCTTAAATGACACATTTGCACTCAGAAAACAGAAGACCATGATGTCAAGTAAACACAGACACAAAATGGCATTACCAAGGTAAAAGCAATTCCTTCTGTTGCTTAACTGCAGAGCAAGGCACCACCACTGCCCCTGGGAAAACTGCCAACAGTTGTTAAGGCAGGCAGTGTGTTTGTATTTTTATCACTTTGGTAAGTCAGCACAGGTGGCCAGGGTTTGGCAGCAGGGCTGCAGAGGCTCCAAGAGGGGGCCAGAGGCCTGGCATGACTGTTTTCGGTTGGCCCCAGTGGACACCCTTGCAGGGCACAACCAAGCCCCCACCAGCTCTGCGAAAACATTTTCAAGAAAGAGCAGAAAAATGCCTGGGAGATTGGAAGCAGAGAAAAAAATAAATCAAAACACGCACAAACCAGAAGGAACAGTGCAAACACCCAAGGCAGAGGAGGAAGCGGGAGGAGGTACTCCAGGTGTTGGAGCAGAGTCCCCTGTAGCCAGCCTGTAGGAGAGGCCACACTGGGATAGATGTCCACACTGCATTTCTCCAAGTATGTGGATATTTTCCTGTGCATAGCCCATCTTGCAGCAGGGAGAAGCATGAGGAAGAAGGAGCGGCAGAGATAAGGACCAGATACAGCTCCTGCCCCCTACCCATCCTCCCCAGCGAAGCTTGGTGGGGAGGGCAGTTGTGTGTAAATGAGTTAAGTTGAGCATGTGGAAATTGGGGGTGTGGGTGTGCGAAGGAAAGCTGATTTTGATCTTGTCTTTGTTTCTTACCATCCAACTGAATTTTAATTGAGAATAAATTAAATTACTTTTCCCCAAGTGGAGTCTGTTATGCCCATGAGAGTAAGCGGTACGCAATCTCCCTGTCTTCATACTGACCCCCAAGCTTTTCTATCCTGTTTTCTCTCCCCATTCTGTTGAGGAGGATGCGTGTAACAGAGCTTGGTGGACCAAGGTTAACGTACCACAGTCACTTAGTACTACAGTTATAAAACAAAGTTCAATGATTTTTTTTTGGTATTTCTCTGATGCTCCCTTTAGAAGAAAACCTGGCACTTGATTGAAAAACAATGACCCAAGCTTTTGCTGTAGTTTTTCATCTTTAGTTAAGTTGAAAGCTAATCTTGGAGACACTTGTTTAGTATAGGAATTATTATTTCACATATATCATGCCGGACTGGGTCTCTCCCTGTAAATGAGCCACTTTTCAGGCATATTCTCATTTGAGAGTCATTCAAGTGAACTGTGTAGTTAACACTGATGACAAACAACATACCACAGAAAAAGCACTCACAGAAATTTTCCATTATTTCTTGACCCAATGAGGATACGGTGTTCTGACTCTTCCCGAGAGATCCTCCCATGGAACCACGGCATCTTCTCATGTGCTGTAGTGGCAATCAACTTCTCCAGCTGAGGCTTTTGACTAATGATAGCCTGTTCAAGAGCATGCCCCTAGAGTGGTAAAAACACAACAGCATAGTCAAACTGACTTCTGCAATAAATACATGACAGGTAGACTCACAGTATTGGATAGCTTTTGAGACATCCAAAATCTCCACATATTTACTGTATGTGAAGAAAAAATGTGACTACTATAAAGACATTAAACCACAAATATATGGTAATCTAAACACTGAAAACCTGGGATTCTTCCTCTACCTCTGAAAAACATAATGACAAATAACCAGTAAATTAAGCCCTCTTAAGGGCGTAGTTTGATATATCAGTATTTCAACTGAATATTACATCATATTTCTGTGGTAATGAGACATAGCTAAATACAATTACTGTCACTTTGAGATGTCATAACACACTTCCATGTTACATATCCTATCATAGTACTTCCATGTTACATATCCTATCATAGTTTAATGAAATAAACTGAACACACTTTGCATTATTGCAGCATGTCTATGTTTAAGACATCAATGCAAATTTTCCCAAAGCAGACAGGACAGTGCTAGCTTTAAAGTGAACCACATTAGTATTTTAGGTATAACCTAGACAATTCTAAATCCATCTACAACCCATCACTTCTAAATTTGGCCAAGAATCTGAAAGCAAAACAGCTTTAACAGTTTTCAAATTCAGTCATCAACTTCCTTCTAGATTGGGCACAGACTCATTAGAAAAAGCTGCAAGTCTCAGCACTTGTAGTAAATATAGTATGTTTCAGGCTTTTGCCAGTTTGGGCATTGCTCCACTTACTTTACAGAGCAGAGCACAGAAGACTACTTGTTAGTACCAAAAGAGATTAAAAACTTAGTCTAACGCCATGAGTTCATAATGGTAACTAATGGCATCCCAAGGTGAAATAATATTCCTGTTGCAGCCTCCTACACTAGTTTTCCCATATTAAGACTGGCTTCTTCACAGCTTCACAGTCATTCTAAGGTAAAAATCCACCCCATCTTCTTCAGCATGGAACACTGCTGCTTTGCATATGCAGTACTGAAGACCTATAGACAGTGCTGTGCAGTTAAGAAACCAAGTTCTGTTTTGGACATAATCTAATTAAGCATTTCAGAAACAAGGCCATCTAAGAGGAGAGGATGTAAAACAAATCACCATGTCACTATGTCTGCCTGAACATCAATCCATAAAAATCCAGAATCCAAAGCAATCAAACAAATAATGTCTGTGTCTTGTTATTAATTATTAGTGCTTGTGGAAATCTGATGATGCAGGTTAATGCAATGGTACATAAGGCTTATGCTAGCCCAAGACATCAAAAAAGTCATAAGTTTTGTAAAATTTCAGGAAAACCACACTTATGGTCAAGTGACTACACATATCAAGATGGGAAAAAACCCTACTGTTCAAAACTCAAACAGGTATTGATTCCATTGTCTACATAGATACTACATAGCAGCAGCAACAGCTGGAAACAAACACTGCAACCTCTTTTTCTCAAAGATGACTTTATGGCAACATGAGCCTGGATGTACCTGTAAATTCCAAGTTTGTTTGACATACTCTCTGATGAGATTCTCTTTTAAATCTTCAAAGGGCCCAGTTTTGGGTTCAACACCTGGTGGTCGGTTGAAAGGTTTTCTGAGCAGACAAATAAGGCCATCTGCTTCCTCTGAGTGATAGCTAATGAGTTCAGCAGGACTGGCATGTGACTTGCCTCCTGCAATAGCATACGAGCCACTCAGCTCTCTCTCAATTGTATAATGATGAACTTTCCTTCCATGGGCCAAGGATAAGGCAAACCCCCCCAGGTAATTCCGGCTTTGGCGGAGCAAGTACAGTCCATCACTCACTCCTCCTTGCATCAGATACTCTTCAGCTTCTTCACGTGTAATATTGCCAAAGAAATATGGCAAATGGTTAGCTGGATTTGTTGTGTTAGAAGCCATGGTATTTTCCTTTTCCAAGTTGCAAACTTAGAATTCTATATCTGAAAAACAAAGACAGATGTGAGTATCACTTGAAAATAAAGACAATAAACCAGTACCATGGCAGTTCATGTGGTATGCTGGTAATTAATTTTTTAAAATATTTTGGTGTGCAGATCCCATTTTTGTTTTTATTTTATTAGAAGTTATCTTACTAAATTAAAATAGAAAGTTTTCCCTGATATACATTCATATAAAAGTCTCCTGTAATTGCACAATTTTCCTTTAACTCCTTACTTCTCTGCTCTTTTGCCTAGCAACATAGAGGCCCTGACATTTTCAATTGCCAGAATGCCTCTATCCATCCTTTTTTACTGGTCTGGAGGTATTTCCCATTAAAAGGTAAGAAAGGTAACTTAGGTAAGAAAGATTCAGGAATAAGAGCTTTTCATTCCAGTTCTGTGCCATTACAGTTTTGCTTTGTAAGATCAATTTATGCCAGCATGTGGACCAAGTATGAACAAAAGTCCTTTATTAGAATAGTTAGCATTCCTCTCCACAGAGATTTAACAATGGGTTTTTAATGGGGAAAGAAGGGAAGGGAAGGGAAGGGAAGGGAAGGGAAGGGNGAAGGGAAGGGAAGGGAAGGGAAGGGAAGTATTACCACTTCTTACAAAAAGGCAAGGCTACAGCCCTTAACTATCAATTAAAAGTTTGTAGTGAAATTATGAAAAATATCAAGGCAATATTTTGGGAGCAATCCTAGAATCCTCCACTGCCAACACTCAATGTTTGTCTACTCTAGTTGGATAAGCACTGCATGGTTTCAGCTCCTGATCATTCTCACTCCGCTACTTGAAGTTTTATTTAGAATTGGGCAGATTCAGTTGTCTAAATTTATGAAAACTTGCTTATACAGAAATCTGCATTTCACAGATCAGGCACAACAACTCTCACATCTGATTTTATTTTCTCATAATCCTATGAGTATATTGTCAACATGTTGGCAAAAGGTCAAGGGGAAAAAAAAAAAAAGTATTTTCTTCGCTTTTTTAAAAGGATGTTACTACACTACACCTAATGCCTTCCTGTGGTGGATACATTTAGAAATGTTGTTCCTTTTTACAAGTTATAGTTCCTAAAACAGGGCCGGGGGGGAAAAATCCACTGGTTGCAATTTAGATGAAATGGCAGTGCCAGTGAGGAGGGACTAGCTCTTAATTCTTCAGAATGTAAAATGGAAACATTCAAAGCTCAAAAAAAGAAAAGGGCTTGCTATAAAAAGTTTAAAAAATACAGAGATTTCTCAATTATCACTGAAAGAACAGCATCAGGATCCTTATGATCTGTTCGATTTCAGAAGCAATTTTCAGAAAACAAAGGCCTGCTTTGCTTGTGCAAAACAGGTTGATGTTGATAGATTTCAGGCAAAGTTGCTCCACCACATCTAAAATATGAGGGACATTCAGTGAGTAGCAATGTTAGGAAATGCTTGGACTGACAGACATGTCCATAGACATGCAAGGAGCCAAATACACAAATAAAACATTAAATAATGGTTAAAAACTTCTTCTCTGTTTTGGAAGAATTTCTGAAATTACAATGACTATTCCTTTTGGTGGAACTTTCGAAAGCTTGCCTTTCTTCAAGGAGTTTAATATCCTTCTAGGATCAGTAATAGAGTAGAAGAAAATGTATTTTGGTACATACTTTTCTCCTCTTCTGAATTGTTCCATGGGACAAATAATGCTGAATGTAACAGCACTGTTACAAATCTGAGGCTGTAAGATAGAAGCCAAGTCCACTGAGGGCTGAATTTAATGCTTTACCCTTGAGAGGGCTGAAGGAAGTACAGCTGGTTACCTGAGTGTAACAGTGAAAGAGGGCCTAAAGTGCAACTCTCCCCATAACAATTAACATTTACTTTTAAGGAAGCTACAAATGCAAGCAAATATCATGGTTATCTTACATGAAATTAAAAAAAAAAATAAATGCAAATATATAGGAAAATTAGGTACCCGCTTCCCCTCAGGTAGCTTCCTCATCAATGTTGCAAACAGAGGGTACTTCAGACATAATGCAAGTGTTTAGTACCACACATTTCATGCGTGTAGGGAAGTGAAAAATTCTTACAAAATGGAGCAGAACTCAGGAAAATTTACCTGGAAAGTGTTGGAAAGAATCTGTGCTGACCATACCACTACCCTCAGCTTGCTTCTCCTTCATTAGTTGTATTTAGATAATGATAACGGCAGAATAACTGTTTGATAAGGTTTGTGTAACAGTGAGCATAATGTTACCGAGGTACTGATCTCCACTGTAACACAAAAAATTATAAATGGGAGTATGAACCTTTCTACAGAAACCAAACAGGAATGTGTAAGGAGACTTGGGACAGCTGATTGATTAGTTTACTCACCAGCTATTTAACGAGTAAAAGGACTGAAGTGTGACAAAAGGTCAAAAGCCATGTAATGGTGAAACTGTGTTCTGAATAAGCTTTTTATTTGAACAGTTGGTTTTTTTTTTTTTATCCTTTCCCTTGTTTGTCAAAGCAGTATTCTGTGAGGAATGTATGAAATGTAGAGCAAGTGTTTTTTGCATGCAAAAGATATTAGAAAGGCCCACTGATTAAATTATGCTGTAACAATTTGTTCCAAGCACCCAACTTGTAACTTCAACAGTTCTCTGGTTACACACAGAAAAAATATTAAAATAATGACAGTATGCACTTTTTTTTTTCTAAAATTCTTGTTTAAATAAGGTTCTTAGAATCAAGATGTGTGCCCCTGTGAACAACACTACAATTTTACATTCTAAGACATTATTTTTCACATTTTCACTCTATTTAACACACCTAAAAGCTGAAAGGAATTAAGCAGGCATAGAATTAGAAACACACATTTGACAGTGATTTCACATATTGTATTAAATATTTTCGTACTTCCAGGTTCTAGTATAATCTTAATAGTGTACTCCAAACTGACCTAAATTCTGACAGAATTACCATTAAGGTATTATTGTTATTGCCTCACATTTGATCAGATATTTACATTTTCATCTCATTTTTACAAATAAAATGGATTTAAACAATGATTTCACCTTTAAAATCATCTTCCAGTCTGTTTTAGCAGCTGAATGGTGGTCTTAATTTGATTCATCAGATTACCTTTAAATGTATAAACTTGAATATTTAGTTTCTATCCAGAACTTAGGAGAGGAATTTTATGAGAAAATTATGCAGAAATGGAAGAAGAACACAGTAAATGTTTAAAAGCTAGTCATTATGGAAAGAAATGAAGAAGAATACTATTTTCTCAAGTCTAAGTAGAGTTTGACTGTCACACTAGGGTGACCCTTCTGCCCTACTAGGGTGTCCTACTGAATAGATTAGAAATTTTGTGTAATTTAGCTGGTAACAGTGATGATTTTTACAGCTTTTGTAGACAATGACAATGTCCCATTCATCATACTGAGAGAGACGTGTGTAATACTGTCTCAAAGGGAAACGTGACATATAAGGGATCATCAGGATGTATCTGTATGCTGATCTTCCTCAGTGAAGTGCCCTGGCTTTGTACTGATGCCAAAGGCAGCATGTCTCAGCCTCCACCTACTGTATTTCTAACAGCTTTCAGCCTACAGCAACCTTTCCATCATTCATGTTTGGGCCTCCTTCTCCACATGTTTTCTCCAACTTCTCCATTAGAAGGTTTACTCATGCAATCAGTGTCGTATCTCTGCATCTTTTTACCAATTATTTAAGCATTATGCTGCACTGTTTTTTTCTCTACACTTCAGACTCTAAAACATGGCTTCTTTCATCTCTAAAGTCTTTTCTTGGTTCCATACACATTCCCGCACACATACACAAAGCATATCCATCACTTTTTAAACAAATTTCACTCTTATTATTTCTTCAACATTGGTCTGTCTCCTTAGCACTTTTATCAGACAAACCTGTCTTGCGTGCCAAGTTCCATAACTTACTTTGTAGCAGTTTAGCTTCAGAAGCCTTTTTTTTAATATATTTCTAATTTCTTACAATGCTTTTAGAATTAAGTGCTCCTGCTAGGATTTTTAAATACAGATGTATTCTGTAAGAGAACTGTAGCTTAATGAAAGTCTGTCTGGGAAGAAATAGAGAATATGGTAGCTTTGGGCCCAGAAAAATCTGCTGGTGAGTTCGCAGCCTGAACATAAAAACACCATCAGTGTGGGATTGTCCCGTTTTCGGCAGGTTTTTGTGTTCTCATGATTCTGATAGCTAATGACCTTGCTAGCACCTTTCTCAGCTTAAGAAGTAACAATGTTTGCCCTTTTTCATGTAAATTCTCAGCATTTTGGCCACATTAGAACAAAAAACTGCCAGCTCAACAGGTGGTGCTTTATCTACTAGGTTTAGGAAAACGCCATTTATCTCCCCTCTTTCATTAAAGATTTATTCATCTGAAGAACTGAAAAAAAACCACAAGCACACCTAAAATTATCTTTAGCTTCAAAAAAAAAGTGATGTCAGAAATATTTTTCTTTGGATTTGATTTCCAGAGTAATTTTCATCCATAATGGAGACCCATGTTTTTATCTCCACTGCAACATGCCAGAAATGCCCTCATTTATTCAAAATCACATCTGACATTCTGATATCATCAGACTACTCCAAGCACATTAGCTATTGAAGTATTTCCTCAGGAAACACTACTTCACTTGGCAACACTACCACTGACCAAAAGGCAAAAAGAAGCTTAGAAAAAGCACAATAGTGTTCACATGTTTTTGAAGTGTTTCCCATATGAGTTTCTGTACTTAAATCATGGAGCAGCATTGATCACTAAAAAAACATTCTTGACTGATGCTAGGAATCTATTATTTCTCTTCCACAACACCTTCCTTTTGGGAAGGGTTTTTGTCTTTGATAACTTTTCCATGTCACAGTTTTACTCTAAAAATGCTTTTCTGCTTTGATCTTTCAAAAATCTAGGAATCTATTGGGGGGATAGGGGGAGCGGCCAGGCATTTGTGGATTAGAATTATTCTTTCCCTGGCAGTAGAAAACCCATGATTTTCATATATATATACAAGAAAAACGGGGGGTGGTGGTGGTGGTGGTGTTCCCTTTATTAAAAGAAAAAAAAGCCCCACCAATCCAAGAATATTAACACTTCCTTATACATACTCACCATGCTCTTAGTCATTTCTGTGACTACTTTTCCAGGATACACTTACACTGTCAAATGGAACCATTGCTTCTGGCTAAACATGTCTCTTGTCCAAGCAAGCATTCTGACCTAAAACTGATGGCATCATTTATATGGAAACCTGTTCCCTTTTGGCCTACGTGCTTTACTGAGATTGGTTCCTATTAAACCACCATACAAAAAGTGTAAGCACTGGGAAAGAGTTAACATTCTAAGGAAAGCATTCAAGGTACTCCAGCCAGATTTTTCTCTCTTTTTCTAATCTCCCACTTTCCCTGACTGTAACAAAGAGTGAAAAAACTTGTCTGGGCTCATGCAGACCTTGACCAACACCAGCTGTGGGCTTTGCAATGACTACAGAAAAGTATAGGGATAACTATACCCAAACAAAATAAACAAAACAAAACAAAACAAAACGAGGAAAAAAAAGAAAAGATTGGGGTACAATTACAGAAGTATTTCTCAGACAGCCCAAAATTATCTCTGAACTACTGAATTAAGTTACATAACACATAAAGTTCCTCTCTGAATTTGTTTCAAGTTTAGTACCTTTCCACAAATGCAGTAAAAAGTGAAATTCCTCTACTCGTTACACAGAGGCTACAATGGCTGCACAGAGTGAGCGGTCAAATGGATTTATAAAGTCAATGAAAACATATGAAAAGCAAAACAAAATCTTTTCAGGCAACTTGAAAGGAGAATCATGTAAATAGATGGAGCTGCCTACCCAATGACCTGGATATTTTCTGGTTCAAAGATAAAGTGATGTTAAGTATACCTGCATAGCCTGTTTTCAGATGGAATATATTCCTATTTTTACAGCAAAACTTTACAGAGGTGGCTATAACAAAACCGTTGAACAAGACAGCACAGCAAAACCAAGATACACCCAAATATCACTAGATTTTCACCAAAAAATTATTCCAGAATCTTTTTTTCAAGGTTCACTACTGTCAATTCTTTTTCACAACTCATAAAGTATTTGGCAAAAGAAGTAGATCTACCAGAATGTTGTACCAACAACAATGTTAAACCAAAGTGCTCCACAAAACCTAGAATATCTGGCCAATTTCCAAATGCACACAAAAAGAGAAAACTGCAGCCCTGAGCACAGAATTGGTGATATTCTGGATTTTTATTATGGTGAGAACTGAGAAAGATAGGCTTCATTCAAGAAACTCACTCCCCAAGTGTGGATAGATGAATAATCGATAACTTTGTTTTTCATTCCTCATAGTTTTAGCAAAATTTCTGATAAACAAGACATGTCTCAGAACAAAAGCCTCATCAGTTCTAGAAGGAACTCACTACTATCAAACAGAAGATAGAAGAAAAGTATGAGCCCCATCAGCAAAACCTGAACATTACTACAGCAGTCTTGAAGTCTGAAAGCCATAACAGGACTGAAATAAAACTTCACATTTCATTCAAAATTTGGGATAAAAACTACTGGGCAGATCCAAAAGACACATTTCCCTTTTGTTTCCAATAAGTACCTTCATTTAACCTTTTTTAAACTAGTTGTTTAGTTGTTGCAGCCTGACATTTCCAAAGGTATTATGAGGGTATGAACTCCCTTTCTCTGTCCAGCTTTGTCTGTCTCTACTTAGCTCCAGGTCTAGTGGCTACAAGTGTAGTGCCCTGGTTTGAGGTAGAACAGAACTAATTTTCTTTTCAGTTATTTTACTTCTTAGCTAAGCCTCTACTAACTTGCTGAAATTAACAGTGAATTCTGTAGAAGAATGTTCATTCTCTGAGGGATAAGACCAAGACCCATGCTTATAGTTAATGCCAAGGAATGATATGCAGAGAGGCTCTTGCTTATACTTCTTGCTATAGCAACCACGATCAGCTGACTTTATTATTTGCACCACTCAAGTGTCAGTAATGGAAGAGCAAAGAGTGATCGCACCTGCAGGGAGGATCAGGCAAGACATGTGACCCAAAACCAACCAATAGGGTATTCCATCCCATCTGCATCATCCTCAGCTGAAGAAAAAAATCTCACGATAAAAGAGCTTTTTTCTTCAGTGGCCAATGTCTGAGGACAACCCTGTCAGTTCATCTACATTTGATCCCAATCTGTGCATTCCTGTCCCCAGATCTGGAATCCAGTTCCCATCTGTCACTGAGTCCAATCTGGGACTTCCCCAGTGACTGCCAGTGGTGACATCCTGCGAGCTTGATACAGTTTTGTATATATTGTATCTATTTCATTATTTCCCTTTTATTTTATTATTAGTATTTCATTACAGTAGTTTAGTTCTAAAGTTCACACATCTCTTTATCTCTTTCCTTCTTCTCCTTGGAGCAAGAAGTGAGGGAGAGCATCTGTCATCCATCATTGGCCAATCTGGCCTAAACAACAACATGTAGATAACGATCTCAGTTTCGCAGCCACAGATATTTGAATATTAGCAATCACGTATTCTTAAGTGAACAACAAACCAAGAACATTTGAGTCCCATCATACTTAATTCATTTCTCTAAAATGTATTGCTTTGTCTCTAGGGTCACTAAAACCAGTTGCTGAATGAATGCCTCAAAGGACCAGCCTCATTGTGAGATGGAGTGGCAAAATTGGGCAGGTTCCTCTTTCAGACCAAGGTTATTTGTCATCTGAAACAGTCTGCAGTATACTGCTTTATATGAAGTAATTACTGCAGGAACAAAAATATCTTGTTTTTCATATTCCCAGAATAGACAAATTTCTATAAAACCGATCCAGACTTCCCAGTGACACTTTCTAGCATCTATAAAAACTGTGCCATGTTAATTTATTCTTTAAAAAGCTCCTGGTAGGAGGATATAGCAAAATTAGTGTTCTGCTACAGAGGCACTATAACTGACAATGGCTCATTTCTTGCTTGCAATTACACTTTAAAAAAGTTCACATATCTTTTTATGATTAGAAGCCAGATCAAAGGAAGGCTTCTCTCCAAAAATAGTGTACTCCAGCAATGGAGCCAGCTCTTCCTTCCCAGATTTTGTGAGGACACAGAAAGGCAGACTGCATATCAAAAAAGCTCCTCATACCAATTAGCTCATCAGTGATGCAGCGGTCCAAAAAAGACTAAGCCAGTGTCTTTTCCCCATACTACCCTGTATCCTCAGAACAAGTAGTGTAGCTAAAGTTTACTTCTTATTGCTATAGAAGAGGGGATCAAATAGTTGCTTAGCAGGCAGGAATCCCTTTTAGCCAGCAAACAACCACTTAATTAACTGTAACTTCACCTCTCACATAGAACATGAGGAAGTTCCAGAAATGATACACAGAGGAAGGTACACGCCTTCTCCCCTCCCACAGGAGAAGCCTATTTGCTGCACCTGGACCAGTGAAATGTTCTTGACAAGGCCTGTTTATCACACTGGGCAGAGAGGATGCACCTGGCCTCAGCACGTTCTGGGTCAACAGACAATATTTCCCTAGCTCTTGCGTGACAAAGTCCCAGGCTGGAAAAAAATAGTTTATAGTCAGGTATCTTTTCTCATATTGTGCCATTCTCTGCATGGCATCAAGGATTACATTGCTAAGAGGTCCAGTGGTAATTGTTGCTACACCAGGATACCAAAAGGCTTCCTCCATTTGATGAAACTTGTCCCTTGGTCCACTCTTCCCTAGATGGATCTTTTCCTGCACTTTTGTCCATAGCAGTGCCTGCGGGCCAGATCTTTGTTGCATCCACTGGATGAAGAGTGTCACAGAGTTGTTCAGCTCACCTGAGGCAACATGAGATTTCTTACCAATTGCACATGACAAATGAGGACACTCCATAGCCTATAGTGACTGATAGTCACTCAAAATGTCCCTTGATGCTCACTTTGATTCTGGGATGACCTGCTGTGTGCATGACCAGAACTGTTTAGAGCAGCACTCTTCCTCTTGATACCCATTTTCAATAAGTCATCATTCTTAGAAATTTGTAAGATGATCCACTGATTTGAAAGATATCTAATCCCATTGTTGTTTTACAAAAATACTCCTTACCTAAGCATCCTCCTTGTTTTATCAACTTCTGAGAAAAATAGTCTGCAATTCATATATAAGCTTTGAAATGCCGCAGTGAAATGTAACACTTTATGTCAAAGATGACATAATTATTGCTGTTTTCTTTACTTACATTCCTTATATGTCAGATATTAGATTTTTTCATCTTACAACAAACAAACATCTTTTTGTTTTCGTTATTTTCTTCTTTTCTTTTTTCTCTCACATAGAGCGAACTTCTTTACTGTATTACATTTATCACATTTGGGCTGATTTTCCCAGAGTAGAAACTCATCCATAAACAAATGCTTTCCACAATTACTAGTTTCCTTTTCTATGTTCTTTCCAAAACAAAATGATAGCAACGATTTTTCAGTAAAAGTTTTCCTGAAACGTATTTTAAAAGAATTTGGGGTTTTGGGGTAGGGGCGTGGGCAGTAGCAGGGTGGGGAGGAGGAAGAGAGGAGGGACAGAAATTGTCTTTATAGCAGGTTTCTATCTAGATTAAGTTTTCCAACCTAGATTAAGTAATTGTTTTTTTCAGGCAACCCCACAAAAAATCAAGAAAATTATTTTCTAAAAAACATTAAGACTTTTGTTTAAATTGAGCTTAATTCTTCTGAAATTTGTACAGCCAATTTTGAAATTGGCACAGAATTTTTAAAAGCAGAACTACACACTCAGTCAGCAAGAGCAACGTGCAGACATTAACAGATGCTCTCAGTTACACTGGCTTTGGCTAAGAGACAGTACACTGTCATTTACACGTTCTAGAGGTTGTGGTCTCAAAGGTTTTATGGTTCTTTCTTTTTCTTTTTCACTTCAGTATTTTATCCAAACAGGGGGAAAAAAACAGTGAAAGACTATCCAAGAGAGGAGGGGTAGGCTTTGGCTGATGTGTTTAATGAAGAATTCTGATTCTTTTACTCTGATTCTTTTACTCATTTTACTGAATCTGTTCCACAAGATAGGGNGATGTTAAAATATTCATGCCATTGTATGCCCATTTCCTTGTTACATATCTACTCTAATACTTCCTGCCTGTGTTTTCTCTAGCCATCTGCAACCACACTCATGATTCCAACCCCAGCGTAGAGGTAGGAGTTGCCTCATGGATTTACTTGGCTGGATTTACATACTATAGTGCCACCAGCCCTACTTCTTTACAAAAGCATTTATCATCTCACATCTTACCTCTACTGGAGCATAAGTGACAAAAGATTGCTGCATAGCCTCCTTGCTTTTTGAAAGAAAGAGAGGTTGTTAGACATATTGTTGGACATATTGTTCATTCAGGACAGCTGGAATTCCATATCTGCTCTGAAGAACACTGTACCAAAGCAAATTAGGACAAAGCTTGAGAAATGATAGAGTAGTCCTAGCTGGTCAAACCAATACATTCATACATCAGGTAAGTACAAAACTGAGTGATAGTGAAACTGCATAAACTATCTGTATCATACTCATGCACACCCTTTATTTAGGTTCTAATACTTAATTTCTAAATATTTGCTCTGGTATCTGTTACAAATGGAAGGCTTGTGGTATTTTTGGTATTTTACATATACTGAAGTCTTCTTAGAACACTAGGATCCCTGCAAGTCTCAAAATTACTTTTCCCCTTTCTTTCCTTTTTACGACTACTACGTTTGAAGAAGTAGCCATTTAGTCACTGTATGTGACAGGACAGGAAGTTATGACCTAATTTTAACTTTGGAATGTAAAGACAAACTACAACATTTTATCCTATTTCTTTGAGGCAGGCGATTTCTTTGTGTCAAACATTATGAATATTTATCAATTATTCTTTTCAGCAAATCCTGGAATCATTTTTTTAGATGCGGGATGCAGGTTTCTTCATGCAGCTTGCACTTGCAATGCTGTCGTTTCCCTATCACCCTGATGAGCAATGCAGAAGTCAGTGGCAAAAGGGTTTTTTTCTGCTTAATTTTAAGCCCCCACATTACTCTGTGTCATGAAATTAAAAGATAGGACACATCAATGATCCTTGCATCTGAAACCTTAAATCAAAGGAAGACAATGCAAATACTAACCAACAACTTTGAGATCAAATTATTTTTACTGTGGTCAAAGTAAGTATTAATAATTGTGTATTGTATTATTTTCTACGGCATACATGAACAAGGGAATGAACCTGCAAAGCCCAGTGCTTCTCTTTCTCACAACAGTGATGAAAGGGCTTAAATTAATAGTTTTTTTCTATAAAAGTGGTGCAAATATTAGGAATTCTTATCTGTATTTCTAGAAATGCAGCTGAGACATAAAGTGAGCTATCATCACCTGCTGCCCCAAGAGTTTCTTCTTTTGTCAAATGCAAGCAAAGCTACTGTTAAATTTGATTATGAAACTGTTTCCCTGTAATAAATTCCTATATTTTTCCATAATTTGAAATTAACAAGCTGATCCTGCAAATCCTTGCAAAGTGGTAAGTTTTCATTCTAAGATTAAAGCTTATACTCCCAAAGACCTGCAAGACCATATTCAGCTCTTATATAGGCACCTTGGATGGTATAAGTCTCAAGGACCAACAGAGTAGCTCTCTCAAGCACATGTTTATCTTTAAATAAAAAAAAAGAAGTAATTTTAAACAGCTTATTGGAATGATGTTTCTGTAATTATTACTGACAATTGAAGATAAGTGTTGTATTCTTTGTAATTATGATATAAGAACAGAAAAGTTCAGAAAAGTTTTCAGCTGTGTTATTCTGGAACTAAACACAGGCAACTGAAAGAAGATTCTGGCACAGCCTGTCTAATGAGCACACAACAGATCTTGAGGCACTGATCTAAAAGTCTATAAAGCTGCAGAAAGGATGACAGTACTTAGTATCTTCAGTGGATTAAGATGCAAATAAAATTTTTTACAGTCACAATATTCAAACCAGCAATGACAACTGACTCCTTGCTTTCTGCTAAATACTGATTGTTGGAAAAGCATTGGGAAGGAAAAAAGAAGTGTAATTTGCAAAAAAATAATTATGATCGTGAGACTATGACCTCTAAACACAACATCCATTTCAGAAGTGATTTCTCCGACTCCCAAAGCCTCTGGGATAGCAACCAAAAAAAGGATAGAAAACAAAGGAAATGGCCCTTCATAATTACTCTTTTTGTCATCAGTATCTTCAAAGATGCTTAAGAGCTTATAATATTACCATCAATCTTCTAAACTGTTACTTTGTGCTCAACATAACCCACCACCTGCTTCTGAAAATAAATTTCAGTGTTTGTCTTCCTGCAACTTCAGATCAAATTCTGCTCTTGATTCTTGATCAGAATCGCACCACCATGCAAATAGAAGAGCTGCACGGTTCATTTTTGCTTTGACAGATTCTTTTTTTCTTAACAGAAGTAAAACAAGAATTGCAGTTCTCTTGGGACTTTGCAGTTACTTCAAGTGAATGTGAAAACTGAAGCAATTACTTACTTTTATCTATTTCAGTCATTTTTGAGCATCCTGATTCCAAACCCTACAGTTCAAATTATTTTGCCTTCACCACACTCTAGTGTTTCTCCCCCACAGGATAACTGTCAGAATATAATGAACATTCAAACTTCCTTATTTGTCTGTTTATAGNATAGTAACAGTTTTAGTATAAATTATCCAATAATGCAGAAAAAAAAAAAAAAAAAAAAAAAAAAAAGTCACAGTTCCTCTAAGTGGACTGTCTCGATGCTCTCTATGCTGCTACAGATTATGGCCTACAAGGCAGTAAAAATACACAGCTTCACATACTGATATGAGCTCTGTACCGGATGGCTGTGACCGTGGATTAGGCTGCAGATTCAGCCCAGGGGCTCATGAGACCTAAGGTTCTGTGGATAAAAAGAGCATGAAAGAAGCCTAACAAAACATCAAAAAAAAATTATTAACAGCTAATTCCTTTAAAAGAAATAATTTTATTTTTAAATAGAAGTATATTACAATATATCATGTAATTGAGCCAGGTTGGGGCACCAATTGCCACTCTTCCACTGCAGTGAGTACCACCTAACAACAGTATTGCTATCAAAGTAACCTCACTTCAAACTGATTTGGTCAACTACAACACAAAGTTTATGCAGTACAACGCTAAAGAAGAAAATTGAGTAATGGTTGCAAAACTTTTGAGATGAAGAGCAACAGCACCAGCCTCACAGTATTCAACTACTTTCAGCACTTCTAATAATTCACAACAGTTGTTTTCCTGGATAATTTTGCTATGAAATATACACTTTTTTACAGACATTTTGTCAGGCATCAAATCTTCGACATATTGTACACCATTCAGACAGAAGCGCTACGACTGTACGTACTTTACTTTGTTTAAAACCTATCATCGCAACAACATACCAAGATATAATGAAATTTGGNGTGTTTGCTTTTTGGATTTTTTGTTTGGTTCGTTTTTTCCCCACAGATACACTGTAATACAGCGGGGTTTTACCCTTACTTTTCAAGCTGGGGCCTTTTTAGCCGGCCGCTCCCGACCCGACGAGACCAAACCGCTGCCGCTTTCCCACTGCCCTCTGCCCCGCGCCCTCCTGCGCCCTTCCCTCCCTCCGCTACAGAGCGCACCCGGCAGAGCCGCCTGGGTCTTTTTTTCACCGGTCCCCGCGCGCTTCCCCGCAATCGCGGACCCCGCGGGGTCCGGCAGCAGGACAGGCGCAGTGCTGGCGGGGAACGGGCGCTGGCGTCGGGCGTGCCGTCCTCGGGACCCCGATGTGGG
>VZRU01020167.1:493-34203 GCA_013398155.1 Pedionomus torquatus | reverse complement strand
ACCACCCTCACAGGAAGGAATTTTTTCCTAAGGTCGTCGTTGCATTTCCCGCTGCGAAGGGATGCGGGGCGGCCGCGCCCCGGCACAGCAGCGAAGAAAGTGATGTCATTTTTTGGTAGGACGGGTTATCCCGCGGAGTCTCCTTTGTTCTCAACGTGCAGAGGCCCATCTGGGCGGGGAATGTGGCTGTGGTCAGTTGGGGTCAGCTCTCCTGGCTCTGTCCCCTCCCAAGAATGACCCCCCCGGCCTGCTGGGGACGGTGGGGACAGGGGTGGGCGCACAATGAATTAACGCCATCTCGGCCGGGCCCAGTAGAACACGGGAAGGAGCTCAGCATCACCGCTGTGCCGTCATGACACCCGGTGTTCCCACGCCGTTTGGTGGAAGAGTGTTGGGTTTTTTTTTTCACTTCTGTATTTGTAGTACATTAATGTAAGTGTGAGCATGCAGAAGATCGCAGAACACAGCAAGAATTATTTTGGGTTACAACTCTGAAGTGAAAACGCCAGGAGAGTAATAAGGAGGCAGTGGAATAGGAGTGTTAGAAGCACAAACCTGGCAGCTTCTGACAGTCAACTCCTATTTCAGGGCCCCGATTAAAGCTCTATTGCTTACATTATCCCTGAAGGGAAATATTCCATAAATACGTGTGCTAGACTGCCAAAGACCAAACAAACTGTCTGTTAGTGCATTACACATATGCAAAGCAATAAAGCAAGGAACGTTTGCACCCACAGTACTGTGCACTTCACTAATACGTAGAAAATTCCTGTCTTTTCATAATGTTTCTACAACACGGGACGTTTATTAGGTGCTTCAGCGTATTCCTTACAGGCAACGAGGTGACCACAGGGAAAGAGGATAACTGATAAACCTTCGTGCCAACACTTACAAGTTATACTACATACTTAAGCCATCTTTACACTGACTTTATACCCAACATCCAGATTTGTAAAGTCCCATTAATGACTATCCCCTGCCCTTTAGCAGGTAGGTATTATTCTCCTATCTCTTGTAATGTAAAGGATGACCCTTAATTACAAGCCGGGTAATGTTGTGAATGAAGGATTTTTATAACCCTAAGGGCATAAATGCATTAAAACATGGTCACTGTAGTTATAATATTGAGCATTTCCTGTGCTGGAAAATGTTACAAATCTTTAGTGTGACTGGTAGCAGGTAATTTCTAGCTGCCTTTTGTTTTTTTTTTTTTTGACCTTAAGACCTGTAGTTTCTGGGAAAAAAATGATCTTGAATCTTCAAAGCCTGAGGAAACAACAAAAGAGTAAGAAAAGAAGAGATGGAAAGGTTAAATACACATTATAAGTGTCTACATCTCTTAGGGCTTGTCTAAACAGGGATGCTATTTAGCAATAAGTGAGGGTGTGAGTTGAAGCACAGCAGTTATTCCCTGCTACCGCCACCCCCAGCAGGGTCTCCCTTGATTTACTCTGTTTCAGAAGACCTACATTTCACATGAAAGCGCCTGAGTTGAGTGTTTCCCACTGCTATGGCTCTGGCTTTACTCAAAGCACTAGTCAGGCCCAAACAGGAGTTCAAATGTCCCTTTTCAGTCAGGGCATTGTCTTGCTCCAGGTTGAAGCCGTCCCATGTGCAGCGTGGGTGGCTGCAGAGCAGCACCGGTGTCTGCCCAGGCCAACGCAACACACTGAGCACGGTCTGTAAAGCCTGAAAGCCAATGCATAGGAAACGCAAGTCATTTTTATTGAAATTCAGGCCATCTCAATTGGGTCCTCTGTAGATGTGCCACCTTTTAGTTTAATTCATTAATTACAGTCTCTGTGTAGTTCCTGGTTCAGACAAGAAATGATGCTGGGATGGGATACTCAAAAGACTTGTTCCAAATCATAAAGCGTACCATAGGTCATTTGCCATGGTCATAGAAGCGTAGGATAATGTATTTTGGGAAGGACTGCTGGAGGTGGTGTGGTAGCAGCTGGATCCCAAAGTAGGGCTAGCCTCAAGGGTTGCTCAGGTCCCCATTTAGAACAGCACTGGAAATCTCCAAGGAAGGAGATTCACCCAACCCCACGGGGCAACCTCTATGTTCATAACCATTGTCTATCTGTTCTTGTTCAGATTTTTCAAGACTTATGCAGATATGAGACTAGCAAGACATCTGATGTCTTGTGAATCTGTTAGTGGAGGAAAAGGCATCTGTGTCAATAGAGAGAAGACGAAATCAGGGCGAGCCAGTCCAGGCCATTTGCTATCCACCATGAGAGACACATCTACACTTCTGATCGAATGCAGAACTTAATTTTGTTAGGAAGAGAGTATGTCTGGGTGAAATTCTACAACTTTTGAATATGCTAAGGCCAAAGAAATACAAGCTACCACTTCCTAGGGTGGAGCGGCAAGGTGCATTCTTCATCCTAAATTAAAGATGTATTTACAGAGGGTTGTGCCATGACACCATGAAAGATGCACAGTTAGTTACACAAATTGTTGGACAGAAATTTCATTGAGAGATAGGTAAATCGCCCCTAGGAAGTGATGAAGTGATACCTTACCCACCTTTTCCTCAGCTCCCCAGTGCCCAATGCATTGTTGGTCCCAAGGAAACAAGGAAGTGTCTCTGTTTTTAGGGCTGAGGTTTCGCCCTCTTCTTCGTCCCTGCAGCACGGCACCACGAGCCGAGGTTTCAGGTGTTAGTCTACTGTTCACTGCCTCTGTGGTTCTGGCAGACTACAGCCAGAGCGACAGCGTGTCTTACACGAGGTAGCTGGCGGTTCTTGTGTTCACACCACATCAATACCTCCTTGTAATTCTCCTTGCCCATCTCTCTCTCCACCCCTTTCATGTAAAAGCAGTGCATAATACAATGTAGTTTAGGTTGCCCCATTAGCAAGTCTTGCTCTTAGTCACTCTCCTGCACCTATGGGCTCTAGTTCGTATTCGTAAGGATGAAAAACTGGAAATGATATAGAATCATAGAATGGTTAGAGTTGGAAGGGACCTTAAAGATCATCNTCGTATTCGTAAGGATGAAAAACTGGAAATGATATAGAATCATAGAATGGTTAGAGTTGGAAGGGACCTTAAAGATCATCAACTTCCAACCCCCCTGCTATGGGCAGGGACATGTACAACTGGACCTGTTGGAACAGGTCCAAAGGAGGCCACGAAGATTATAGAGGGCTCCTCTAACATCTAGGGAGAAACACTCCTGTGAAAACAGGCTGAGAGAGTTTGGGTTGTTCATCCTGGGAAAGAGGACCTAAAGGGACTACGGGAAAGATGGGGAGGGACTCTTTATGGGGGAGTTTAGTGACAGGATGAGGGATAACAGTCTTAGGGCAGAAAGAGGGTTGACTTACATTAGATATTAGGAAGAAATTCCCTAGTCTGAGGACAAATAGACACTGGCACAGGTTCCCCGGAGAAGCTGTTGATGCCCTATCCCTGAAGGTGTTCAAAACCAGGCTGGATGCAGCTTTGAGCAACCTGGTCTAGTGGAAGATGTCCCTGCCCATGGCAGAGGAGTTGGAACTAGGTGATCTTTAAGGTCCCTTCCAACTCTAACCATTCTATGATTCTGTGAATTTATGTCTTGTTCATCTTGCTGCCCTGTGTTTACTGTAGGGCAGGTGATGAGGGCTTCAGAAAGGAGACAGAAAACATAGTCCAGGCATGGACACATATAAATAGTGCTGAGGAGGTGGTGGCAGAGGGAATCGGAAGTTTCTGGACTTCTGCCATGACTGCATGACACAGATGGCTTTCCAGGGAAATGAGTATTTTCATCATGAGCAATGAACGTGCTTCAGGCTGGCTGCACCTACAGCCCTGGGAATGCAAACAGTTTAGCAGCAGGTTTGTCAATAAATACCATCTGCTCAACAGCACTGAACGCAAAATATTGCAGAGCCTACCTTACCAGTGACTGTTGCATTGCTAGATAGAGGTGAGAGAGAAATCACTACTAAATATTTTTTTCATTTTGTAAATAATGTGATTGTGCTCTAAAAATTGCAAAACTACATTTAATCAAACTTTTTCAATCCCATTTTAAACCTAGGACAATTAAATTGTTGCAGGTAGCTTGTCTTCCTGGTGGACAACAAGGTGCCTCCACAGAAGGGTGGGCTGTGCAAAGCTGCTTCTCAGAATTTAGGACACAGAAGTGGCTAAAAACCACCTCAGTTCCACGTCTGGCCACAAGGGATGGACACACAGCTCTGCCAGCTGCAGTGGTGGCAGCAGTCAGGTTTGCTAAGGGGCTTGAGTCTGATTCCCTGCCCCAACAAGAGGTGGACCCCTGCCCCAGCCTTTCTCCCTGCAGGGGCACCGAGAGTCCTTTCTGCCTGGCTCTCTGTTTTCCAGGAATTTTGCCAAAGCAGAGTGTCCTGGAGATCTCTACTGCTGTCAGGTGTGGTTTGAAAATGCTTACAGGATGAGAAGGTTTCTGGTAAAGAAAGGTGACATGAGCACCATCTAAAAAGCTGAAAACCAGAATGAGTTTCAGTGCTAATTCTTACCTCACCAGAGACAAAAGAGGAAGAAAAACCCCACAGACTCTTGTCCAACTTGGATTTATGGGTACCATATTCTACCAGTCTTTTTAAAAGATCTTTGTTTCCTTTTGTCTGAACTGTGAAGTATGGATAAGAAGTACAACTCCAGAACTAGAGCTCTCTACAGCTAAATTCATTCAAAGCTTGCATAACTGCAAAATATGAAAAGATCAGATCAGTCTGTCGTCAGAAATTGCCTGGCTGAAACTCAGGCTTGGTGTTATGTCGGAGTTGGGTTTTTAGTATAGGATCAGAGAGAATTCCAAGGCCTGAATAAGCAGCTCTAAAATAATAATTTAATAGAGAAACATGGTGTAAAAATAATGAAGCAAGGAAAAAAAAATGAAGATGCAAAGGAAGATGAGGGCCAAAGAGTGGAATTCATGTCTCAGTTCATGTGTGGAAGGACAGAAATGACATACAGGGACGAGTCATGAACGAGAAAAGCTTGCTGGGAGAATAAACCATGAAAGATCTTTTTTTTTGGTGTGGGAATCTGGAACAGATCCACTTACCTTTGTTTCATTGACATTAGTAAAGTTTCTGGAATGTACAAAGTGGCAAACAAATGTTTGCTCAAGGCTGGTTTTAGAGCCCACAAGATGCACAAAATCCAATGCAATCCCTGGGGCCTTTCAGTCCCTTTTCCAGGTGTCCTGCAGATGTGAAATTTGTGCTCAACAGTGTATAACTGGTAAAAGTCACATATTTTTTTCTCATCTCCTGTCACATGAGGGTCAGTCATGCTTCCCCTGCCCCTTCCTTCCATCCAGCTGCTGTTGAGGAGCGGCGGCCTGGGGCAGGGCTAGCTCTGCTTCTTGGCCATTGCCAGCTGCTGCCTCTCAAACTGTGGGTGAAGTTTGAACTTTAAAATTGCTGACTTTGTACACAGAAGGAAGAAAAGAAAGAGGAAAAGAAAGAAGGGGAAGAAAAAACAATTGGGAGTTATGCCACAGTTGCAAAAGTACTGCGAGGCAGGAGGGATGAAGCCCTGCAGCTCCCACTGCCATTCCTGCCCTTAGACCAGTCGTGACAGGTGGATTGCTGTCAATAATAACATACATGAGAAGATTTCTGTATTATAACTGGAATACTTCTCTGTAAAAGAGTTTTTGTTTAGTGAAGAATGTGTTCTGTTTCTTACTGATGAGCATTTAACCAAGGTTAATGAACCCTTTCTTTGACGTCTGTCCTTGATGTTACAATTCAGTATTTTCTAAAAGCTAAATGAAAATATAATGTAGTCAGTGTAATATCATTACCTTAACTGTTCTGTCTATTATATTATAAATTTAATAAGGGCTCTGAAAAGCAGGAGCTGACTGAGGAATCACATGCAAATTTAGGATCTGAAGTTTAGGCTTGGAAGATTAGTCTTAAGTGGAGGGGGGGCGGGGTTGCCAACAGAAAGCAACCTTATGTTGAAGTCATCTTAAAGCAGTCCTGGAAATTACACCCTGGTGGGCATCATTCTCAAATAAATGAATGGGAACAAAAAATGGTGGTAAACATGAGATGTTTGGCTAAGCATGAATTACTAGAGGCAAAGCTGTGGAGGTCTGTAAAGGGCAATCTTCCATCTTAAAACTTATAAAATTCCTTGAGTGTGTGAGTGGAACAGAAGGTGCAAACCAGCATATGCCTTTTATCTAGACTTTAAAAATAAAAATAAAAAGACAAGGACAAATGAGCTAAAGCACTTTTGAAATGCCCTTGAGGCATTCTGCTGGGTTACTAGGTGCTCACAAACCTCTGAAAAGCTGATCCTGAAAGAGAGAAATGGAAGTGGATTCAAAGACTATATAGTTACAAGTGTTTTGAAACCAAAAGGCTTATTTGCATTTCCTGTCAGTGCTGAGGGAACAAGCATGAAAGTCAATGCCATTGAAACACAGTGGATTCAAAATCATCCAGAAAACGGATTTTTTTATACAAGCTAAAATGAACCCAGTCAAGATACTGACGACACTAAGAATTTATCAAAAATGGAGGTATCTGAGAATACCTAGAGAGATATGAGGGGCTGGTCGTGGTCGGGAAAAGAGCCTGAGCTGATGCTGCAGTGAGTGCTGTGGGATGGGATGGGGAGCGATGGGATGGGATGAGATGGCTCCGGCTCTGCAGCTTGCCTTTCCCTCTTGTCCTTTCATCTGTTTTTTGTGGGAAAATGCTGGATCTAACAAGCATCCCCATGTGCCACAGAACTAATAAATAAACAAGTAAATAACTTTCTGTGGTTCTGTGCCTGGAGACTGAGAGACTGAGCTCTCTAAGGCTGCAGCACAACCCTGTTGCTTATAAGACATCAGAGAAGCCACACACTGCAAATGTCCTAACCACAGGAAAAGCTTTAATGGGAGTTCGCACTTCATAATACACCAGCAAATCCACATGAGATAGAAACCTTGACTAAAGAGTGGATTTTCTGGTGTCTAAGAAGGCACAGACTCCCATTAAGGCTTTTCCCAGGGTTTAATTCATTCTGTTGCCTCTTGTTTTCTCAGCCTGATTACCAGCTTTTGCAAAATTTGCAAAACCTTAGTGGTTGCCAAGATAGTCACCCTCCTTTGAGACTAAGGTCAGCAGTGGACTCAAGAACTACTGAGGAGGGGACAGACAGAGTGTGACATTGCAGGAAACCAAGTTGAAAATCAGATCCCATCAGCCCAGCAGGGACAGGAGAAGCTGCCCTGCCTGCTGCGTGGATGAAAGAGCTGTGCACAGTATTTTTAGAAAGTCGGCCAAGCAGATAGTGCCACATTCCTTTCTGGGCTCTTGCTTTCTTTCTACACAAGGCGTTGTCATCCCAGAGGTCAGAATGAGTGTACGAAACAGCAGTAAAATAGCCAGTTTCACTAACTAGAATTATTACAGAAGTGATGGTTTGCTATTCACTCCCTTGCCAGGGAGGGAAAAACATGGCAAGCAACTTGCACAAAACCCTCTGGGGTTTCTTGAGGGATCCCTGGTGTGGAGGAGTGGGGCGGAGGCTGCCAGGGTTCCATAGCTGCACAGACCAGAGGTGTATTACACTGGTCCATGTACTGGAGATGAGGTGAGGTGACTGGGAAGCGAGTGTGGTCAGCCCCGGGAGCATCACGGCTGGGCAATAACAGCATCAGGTGGGCCTGGGAAACTGGGTCCAGCTTTCACTTGCTCTGGAGAAAAGCCAAGGAGAGCAACAGCAAATTGATTAAACAACTGATAATGGCTTCAAGGTGGGCTCAGGGGATAGAGCAGCTGTTTACTCCTCTGTAAGCTATTTTTAAGCGGCTACAGAGCAATGCTTCTTCCATGGCATCTCTTCTTTTCTACCAGGTGGTCATGTTTTAGGGCAGAGGCACACCAGGCAGCACCCTGTGCTATATAGGGAGCCAGCACAAGATTGCTCTGGCTGCTGAAAGCTCTGTGGCTGATTTTTGTGCACATTTCCAAAGTATGAAACACGTATGTGTGAAGAGCACAAGCCCATGCATACATCTTGCTCTCAGCAAGCATGGCTTTATTTTACCTTTCACTGTGATGTATTAAAACTAAAGCTTTCATTAGCTGTTCATGCTGTTATTCCTTTATCTCTTTAACTGTGGCCAATTATGGATTGACTTTTGCATTACAGTTGGCTGCTTTGGCTCCTATTTTATTTTGCAGCATTTGAGGTGTGCAGGCTGAAGGAGTGTGCAGGCACTAACAGAGACAGACATTTGTATTGCGGAAAAGCCACTTGCTGTTTTCTCCAGCTACACCATTGTGCCTATTCAACAATTTCACCTCTTACTATAGGTCTCACCATCCCTATGGCCTTAAGTGTCTCACCACAGCTGTGCTCCTCTTTTTGCAAGAGTTCTCCTTCTGCCTGTAAAATTAATCTGTGAAAATGGAAAGTGAGTACTGGCAACCCATAACGCAAACCCTAATGCAACTTCTGACAGTGTTTTTATCTGCTGAATGTGATTTAATGTGATTTAATGGGCAAGCACACACAATTCCTCACTGATGGATAAAGTTTCTGTTCCTCACACAGCAGTGGGCTCTGTATTACAGGGTGATGCACTCATAGGCACTGAAGGGAATTGGGCTTTGTGGTGCTGTGCAAGGGGGATTCCTTATCCCCAAGCGTCCCTATGGCTGGCAGAAGATGTGCCAGAGAAGGTGATGGAAAACTCCAGTTGATTTGGCCCAGATGACAGTCTTGTGGTCCCTGAGCCCCCTCCTTCACCCCTGGGAACACCTGGGAGGGATCAGCAAAACCCCACTTGAGAGCAGCCAGTACAGTCATGGCCACAACAGGACTACATGCAAGCTGAAGCTCTGTGAAGCTTTGTGAAGGAAATGGCATTGCTTCCTTCTCCAGGATGGCAGTTGAGAAGGCTGTGGGAGGGCTGCTGTGCAGAACAGGGTGGGTGCTTATCATGGCACTATCGGTCAAGCTGTCCTTCATGGCAGTGCCACCCACCTGGTGCCCAACAGGCCGCGGGTCATGAGTTGGGAGTGGGGGGCAACGGACCAGCCCCAGGCCAAGATCGGCTGAGATAGGCACTGTGTTCTCGGGGCAATGGGAACATCTGGTGCCTGGGAACACCATCCTCCACAGGGTTTCTGGGGAACAGCCCAAAGACCACAAAAGTCCATGCTCCACAAGGTAAAAACAGCTGCATTAAGATGGACAATTGTCTGCCTGCTTCAGAAGGTAAAAAATGGTAAAAATAACAAGATCAGAGACTGAAAAGTCTCTTGCACGCAAAACTGATAGTACTGGGAAGCAGAGTCCCAGAGCTGATGGCTGCTGTGCAGCTCAGAGCCCCTCCACCTTAAAACCACCAGATGTTGGCAGGTTCCCAGTATGTGGCTCATCCACCCAAGTGTGGACCAGCCCCATGCCTGAGCTCGGCCAGATACTGCTGCCTGCCCTATCTCTCCAGGACAAGGAACCCCAGGCACCAGAGGCGAGATATTTTGAGGCTAACCTATGTTTCCAGCTCCTTTGGTGCTCACTCCTCTGTCTGGCTCCATGACTGAATGTTCTTGCACTGCTCGTGGTGAGGAGCTGCAGGCTTAGTGCCATCGCTCCCATCCCATTGCGGCAGTGACCGGTAGGTTGGTACTCATTTCTGGCAAACCCAAACTGGCAACAAATATTGCAATAAATCCCATAGGCAACACGTGAGCAGGAATGGGTGAAGTTTGGTCACTGTCAGTTACTGACCTGAGTAGGGAACAGAAGCAAAATCATTACAGGTGACACAACTGCTGACTTCTGTAACCCATAGCTTACCTTAATCTTCCAAAGATGACAGTGATACAGGTCTACATAAAGGGTATGCAGACCATGGGGCCAATTATGTCCATGGTGAACCCCCCTGTAGTGCTGGGGATTTTGGCAGGGCTGTAGTCCTGCGGCTGGAAGCAGGAGGGTGCAATGCTGGCTTTGTCTTAAACCCTACACCAGGAGGCACAATGTGGTAGTGATGGTCACATCTGCCACATCTCCCTGCATGGGAGGAGGTGATGGGGAAAAAGAGCATTCTCCTCCCCCTCTCCTCAGCATGCCCATTCTGTCTGCACAGAGAGCTGCTGGTGCACACACAGTCTCCTGGGTTTTGGTGGGCACGGGCAGAGTGGCACAGGCACTGGGCGGAGAGATGGAAACCAAAATAGAAACTCTGGTCTCCCCAGGAATGGTGTGGCTCCAAGCCCTGGCACACCTTGAAGTCCCAGCGTGAGAGACAGATGTCTAATGCTTCTCAAGAGCATACACATGTACATGTTCTCAAGCTATATATATGTATGTATATATACACACACTATATAAGTAGTTTTTATACAGATATACGTGTAGATTTTTTTAATTCCAGTACATACTATTCCACTGGCCTTTGGGGCAGGAAGTCTTTTTCAGCTGGGTTGTGAAGTGAAGAAGACACATAGAGGGAACATTTCCAACAACCCAAGGTACAGGACAGGGTCCCATGGAGGAGAAGGAGTCAGGGAATTGTCAGAGTTGGAAGGGACCTCTAGAGTTCATCTAGTCCAACTCCCCTGCTAAAGAAGGATTGCCTAGAGCACACTACTCAGGATGGCATCCAGGTGAGTCTTGAAGGTCTCCAGAGAAGAGGACTCCACAACCTCCCTGGGCAGCCTGTTCCAGTGCTCTGTCACCCTCACAGTAAAGATTTTCCTCATATTTGAAAGAAACTTCCTATGTTCCAGCTTGTGCCCTTTGTCCCCCGTCCTGTCACTGGGAACCACTGAAATGAGTCCAGCTCCATCCTCTTTCAGAGGAGAGCTCTGCCTGCCAGCCTCTCCTCTGTGTCTAACTTGGTGTTACAGAAGAACAAGCCACATTGGAAATCCTGGATTGCTTTGGTAAATGCAGGCATCGGGTTATTCAGTGTTGGCAGAAGTGGGATGGGCCTTGTGGCTCTGCAGGGTCTGAGAATGTATAACCAAATCCAGTGACTTCTTCAGTCAGTTTAATATCAACCAAAACAGCACTTGGATTGATTTCATCACCAATGAGTTGATAAAAAATGCCCTTTTGTAAAAAGAAATCCAGGTGAATTGCTTTCACTTGAGGGTCTAAGTCCCAGATTTCCCTTCTGCTTTGTGCTCGCTGCCTGAGTTGCTGCTGGGCTCATTTCCCTCAGCCACAGGTGTGTGGGAAAGTCAGCAGAAAGAGAGCGAGAGGAATGCAGCAAAAGGAATACAGCAAGAGGAACTCCATCCACTTTCAGTACCATCCTCAACAAAATCTGGGCTGTGGCAACAGCACTCTGTTTACTTTTCTTAAAAATGCCCTCTTCAGCATTGAGGCATAACATCTATTTGGAGACTTCCATGAATGACTCCAAACACCAGCTACAGATTGACCACTTCCCTCTGAAAGGTTTCACAAGTTGAAATGGAAGATCAGCCTTCAATGAGGCAGTAGCAGTGGTTCCTCTTCTCTGCCTTTACAGCAGCAGAGATTTGATTCAAGGTTACCTGTGGCCCCTGGACCTGGGCACTGGCTCTCCCCTCTGGCTTTGCCTTCTGATATTTCCTGAGGCTGGTTATTAAAAAAAACAAACAATCATGGCACAAAGTAGATCCCATGACAACTGAAAATCTTTATGGGGGCTGTTCACAAGCACCAAGTGACTTTTTCACCAAAGTAATTTCCCTTTTTTTTCCCCCCTTCCCACTTGGGTTGACAGCCACAGGGCCACACACGCTGTGACTAGCAGATGAAAAGTTCTGGATTTTTGAAGGGCAGCTACTTGCATGCTTTCCAAGCCAAAATAATGTTTTTGGATGTGGAAGTTGTATTCCCCTGAGCTCCCACCTACTCAGCCACAGACATCTTTGGACACCTCATGCACATCCTAGAGCTTTTGCCAATCTCCTATAAAAGTGTGCTTGGATGTGCTGGAGGCTCCTGGGCTGTAATTTCCCTGTGGAAGCAGCAGGTGGGTATTGGGCAGGGCAGGGTAGAGCTTGCTTTTGACTTTTCTCTCTGGGTTTCTCCCCCCCTGGCCTGCCCTTGACTCTTTGTGCTGCAGCGGCTGGTGCAGAGGGGAAGCACGCACAGCCCCAGGAAGTGGCCAGATCACAGTCTGACAAACAGGTTGCTCAACCCTGGGTTGGAGTTACTGATCCCATCTCACGCTGACCACTGCTGTGCACCACTGGGAATCCTTTGCGTCAATGTTTTCCAGGCAGGGGACTCCACTTGGCTGCAGTGCAAGTGTCAGCATTATCAGGGAAATACGATTTTTAAGTCTTTTCTGACTGTTCAGAATTGTATGGGGGATATTGAGAAAGCATGCCCCAACTGCCGCTGAGATGTGGAATTTACAGGCAAGACTTCCAGCTGAGGGTGATTTTTTCTGCCTCCTCCTGAGGCTGGAGGTTTCCCTCCTCCAGGCCCAAGGCTGAGGCTCTCCCCTGAGTGCTTTGAAAGGGAGAAGGTGCAAGCAGTTGGATGCTTTTACTTCTTGATCCAAGCAGCAAGAGGACCTTGCATAGGGCTTTCAAGCTAAAGTGACAGCCTATATATTTGTCAAATAAAGCTGATGCCCCCACACTGAGGGCACACAGAGCCATCTCCATGGCCAGATGCAGGCTTCATGGCCACTGCACAGCTGGACCTGCCTAGCCTTTCCCTGGCAGAAGAACCTCAGGGGTTTCTTTATGCCACAGAGCTCCTTGAACCTGCTGCTTCCCTGGCAAGTGGGATCAAAAGCACCTGTAGGACAAATAACACCAATAAACACAAGAGTTTCAGAGCTCTTTCTTCTTTCTGCCTATAAATTCTTTGGATACGGTATCTGCAGGGCTGGGATACACCTGTTTTTCTCCTGTACAGGTTATTTGCCTTATCTGCCTTGAAGTGGTTTGGGGACCTGCTGGCAGACAGCTCGGCTCAGGCTCTGATCTCTGGGAGGCTGACGAGGCCCTGAGGGTGAGCCTGGGTGCATCTGCCTCCTCTGGAGAAGCACAAGTCAGAGCTAAAGAGTGATGCAAAGAGCTAATAAACGATGCTTTGCTGCCTTACCTAGTATGTTTTACTCGCTGCTGTAGAATAATGCAATCCCGTTGTGCTGTTCTGAGTAAGAACATCTCTTTCTAGAAAAGATACAAACTTTGTACCAGTTTGTAAAGCTGAGTTTTGCAGTTGTTCACCTACTTAACATTTTCTATGCAGCGTCTCATCTATAGGATTGAAACAAACCTCACAGATACAGATGCTCCTCTCTTTGCTCCAAACTTGCACACATCTCTGTTTCTCACCTCCTTCCACTATAGAGCAGCCACTATACATGCTCCTCCCTCTGCTTTTTCAAGGAACAACTGTGGTCAGCAATGTTAGTAAGAGCTCGTGAGGAGGATTAACATTTCCCTGACAATGGAAAAAAATGGGGCAGCCACAAGTGTCTAGGCTCCCAACATTTTTGCAGCCTCAAGTGTATACCTGGTGGAATAACACCAAAACATCCCTTTCTCTCAACGTGATCAAGAGAGAATGGAGGTAAATAGAAACATTCAAGTGCTTTTTGAGTCAGCCTGGCTGCAGCTTGTGGAGGGAGTAATGGTGTGGTCACTGGTGAGAGGAGCACTGGGAAATGGGATATTCTGCAATAGAAATAAAGCTATCTGATGACCTTTGTGTATCATTTAACAGTCAGAGCTGCAAAAAAGCAAAGTCTGAGGAGGTGTATGCATGGTAAAAGATGCTTTCGTGCTTTATATAAACAAAGAAAAAAAATCACTGACATTTCTGGAGTTATTCCAAATTTTCATTCTGTGCCAAAGTCAGATTCTGGATGTGCTGATTCTGGAAATCCATTGGGTTTTTTTTTGGTTCCCTGTCATTTTTAGCGTACATGTCATGCAAGTTTGCTCTTGAGCTCTCTGCTGTGTCTCTCAGCTCCATCTGGGAAGATCCAGAGCCCCTGTTGCAGTCCTCTGCTACGTGCACACATTCCTTGTGCTGACCAGGCAGAACAGGACGGATTTCCTTTGGTGGCATTTCCTGATAATTTCTGACTAACTGTGGAGGAAGTCAAATGAAAGAAGTGATGAATCTTCCATTTTTTGTTTAAAAGAAACCAAACCAAACTTTAAAAAGGACATATCTTATTTTTGAACTGTAAACAGCCTGCCTACTACCCTGCTAACTGCCTTGTCTTCATGGATAAAATACACACCAAAGGTCAGATACATTTTCAGCTGGGAAGCCCTTACCCTTTTTTGGGACCTTAATTAACCAGCATCAGTACATTGGGCTTGCTCAGTACTTTGAAATAAATAGTTTGTAGTCTGAAGGAACATACCCTGAGATGTGAATGTTGGAGGGCTGCTTGCCCCCATGGCCAAACCTCATTCTCTACTAGTCTGGGTTTTCAGTCGTGAAGGGGAACAGCTCAGCATCTTTGAGACCCCAGCTGTGGAAGAGGATCTCCACTTCATGCCCTAGTGGTGGAAGCACCCCAACCCTGCCAGGACTTCTATTTGAAACCTTGGCTCCCTTTGCCAGGCAAGCCTGGCTGCTTCCCAAAAGCTATGTTAATACAAAACAGAGAGACCAAAGAGTTACCGAGACCTCAGATATTTTATGGATCCCTTTATTGCTCAATCCCCCACCTCTCTCTGTGGAGGAATTGTCTCTCTCAGGCTGTACAAAAGGTCATACTGAAAGTTCGTCCAGAACTTTGATCTGGAAACCTAAAGGCGAAAGCTGTGTTTGCCCTCTGGCATCTCTTCTGGTGCTGGCAGACACCGCTGCCTTCATTTGATGTTTTGCCTTTTCCATCATCTCATAACTCTACAAAATGCTCTGTGCCTTCCTGGAGAAAGCCAACGTATTTGCAGAGTGGCGTCCTCCCAGTATGGGTGGCAAAACCACTGCTTTCATGGGAGGGATCTGTGGCTTTTTCCTTGTGTGGAAAAATACGGAGCAGGTCTTCCCCATTGCTGTGTGCTGTTCATGTAGGGAAGGAAGCCAAGAAATAACAGCAGCAGTAGCAAAACTAAGTGTCTCTAGCTAGCGGCACAGCCAGAGGCACTTCCAAGTAGCTGAGCTCCTGGAGAAAGCACCGAACATTTTTGAATGAAGCAGCAAACCAAACTGCAACAACAGCCAGCACAAACAAATGCAAGGAAACACCCCCGCCCCCCAATTGTGTTAGGCTTTAAAGCCCTCAATGAGAGCCCACCAGTGAAGCACGGGCTTTTCAGGCTCTTCTACAGTGATGAATTTGCCAACACTGAGATCCCTGAGCTGCCAGAGCGGAGCATGTTGGGGCTGTATAACAATGAGTTGATGCTAAAATCCAATGTGAAAGGAAAATTAAATATCAAAGTAGAATAAAACAGGACAATGAATGAAAGGTTGGGTCACTCCTGCATTACAACAGAGCCTGGGATCAGCTCCCTGGGTGGGCATAGGCTGAGCCCCTGCCAGACCCATCCTTTGTGTTTAAGTGCTGGATGTGGTGCTGCTGACACCTGGCATGCTCCTATAAATATGTATAACCAGTAGAGAACAGTCCCTCTGTGCTCTCTGCCCTAAATGACTGGAAGAGCTTTAGATGCTGTTTGATGGGGAAATGCAGATCTTAAGACCTGTCAAAAAGCAGCATGCAGCCTGCATTCGTTGCCCTCGAAAGGGCAGGACTAAGTCTGTGCAGACCCAGGTGTCATCTCCACTACGGCCACAGGCCCTGGGGGAGTCACTGTCCCTCAAAGCACACAAGAAAAATCAATAATAAATTACAGGTCCCTTTGCCAAAGCTCTTGGAGATCTACTGAAGAGAAATGAGATGTCACCATTGTGGTATCTCAAAACCTGTATCCTTGCTTTTATCTAGTTCCCAGGGTGGACGCAATTACACAGGAATGCCCGTTTTAAGATAGTGCCCTATTGAGCATCTCAGGCCTAAAAAGACCAAAGTAATTGCACTCATAACCAAAAGAGAGAGGCAAAAAGCACCAGGGCAATAGGGAATTACTGCCTTTCATGCCCCAAGAAGATGACCTGAGTTTGGTAACTGGCTGGCTGCTTTGTAGCTTTTTGCTTCAGGGGAACATTCTACGTGGTTGGAAGCTGCGGATGTGATTAGAGGGGCTAACCTCTACCAAGTGCTTATACAGTTATCCTTTTTGCTGTCAGTTTTTTCCCCTTTTTATCTAATCACCAAAGCACTTTGCGCAGAGGCGTGAGAAGCCTGAGAGCTTCCTGAATTTTGCGCAACCTCATACCGCTTTGTTTCATCACTGTTGACTCGCAGGACCTACTTTCTTGATTGCAAGCTCCGAGGGTGTTGGTTCCCATGCACCAGACTGTCCCTGCCTGTGGGGATGCTCTGGGACCCTCCATGACCACAGCCACCTCTGCTGCTCTGGGAAGTGCCCCATGGAGGGGAGATTGTGAGGGGTGGTGGTGGTGGCTTTGGAGGGGCTTGCTTCTCTCTGAGGGGTTGGGAGCTGGTGCAGGAGAGGGAGGTCACTTTTCTGGGGAGAACGCCCTGCCGAAAGGGCTGTTCCCATCTTGGCTGGAAAGAGGACACAGGAGCAGCCCATGAACCGGCAGTTGGACTTTATTTGACCTTTTATTTGTCCGACCTGCCCTGCCCGTAAGACTGAACACAAAATGTCACGCAGTTCCCTTGTATCAAGCCTGCAGGCACAGGCTTATCTAAACTACACGTGTCTCTGCTTCTCTGAGTCCTGCAGCCAAGTTTCCATCAATGGCTCTCTTAAGAGCTACAAGTCCCTTGATTCACAGCAGAGGGTATCCAGCCACGATGACAAAGCACACGGATCCAAAGATGACACTTGCCTGGAGCAATAAATAAACTATTCCCCAAACTACCTTTCTTCTTAGCAGCTAGGCTTGCCCAGTTCTGCTCCCATGGACTGCCTCGTTTCATCTTCAAAATCCCAAGACGGGCATGGTAAAAGGATCCCACGTCCCCAGCTTGCTGCATGTGGAAATTACATTAACAGCAACTATGCTCCTCAGCACAGCGCAATTAAAGGATCAGGTTAAATAACAACTAGTCTTTGTATCCAAGCCCAGAGCATATGCTGAACAAATTTGTGCTTGTGGTTTATGTCTTTGGTTGGTAAGCGCGGCCCCTTCCTGCCCCTGTGTGATGGGGCTGCAGCTTTCCCAGGCACCAGGAGGACACAGACACCAGCCCAGGTCATAACTTCATCGTTCTTTGTTTCTCAAGTCACCTGCAAATAATATTCCTGTTACAGAGGTGTAGGACCTTTTTTTTGCAAATATGTCTGAATTTGCCTCCAAATAATTTAGATGAACAAGTCACAGCCTAATAAAGACATTTAAAAAATGGAAAAAGCATTAAAGGAAAAACATGGACGTTTTTCCTGTGAGCACCTTCCCTTATCAAAATAATTAAAGATCACAGCTACATTTTATATTAATTTATTAGAAAAAAAAAGATACACAGTTTAATGTGCAAATATATACAACAAACATTACAATGAAACATCAGGAAGGCGAGCCCCTTCCCTCTATCAATGACTTACTCCTTCCTAACAGAGATGACTGTTTAATGCTTCCCCACAGATTTACAAATACAAAAGATGTATAATGCTTCATTTGCACAAGACAAAAGTTTATTTTTATTTGAACAAAAAATATTCTGGCTTTGACATGGCAAAAGTCTGCTATTTTGGTGGCTTTTAAATTTTTTTATAAACCTGAGCAAGTTTTGTGGATCAGGGGATCAAAGGAAAGGCATTGCCCTGTGCTTCATTCTCATCACAGCATCTGATGGTCTTTAAATTACTAAGCCACTGAATCACTTCAAGTGAATGCAATTCCAAAATCTACATCTATGATGTAATTAGTAACATGGAAGAGAGCAGGCACTACTGCTGACGCAAGTGAGCTGGCTGAAAACACCTGCCTCGAGTAAAATGACTCTTGATGTTTCTCAGGTAAAGTGTTCCTATTCACCAGTAAGGAATTTAATGCTGCCTCCTGTACAAAGAGGAATTATAAATGGAAAATACATTTGGACATTTCAGTCCAAAACCAAAACAAGTCTTGGATCCTGCTATGCCTTGCTCAAATGTTCGTCATTGAAAGACTGCAGAATAAGGTCACATTAAACCCAAACTGAGCAAAGACCAGGGGGAGGTGTGTAACTCCAATAAGGACTGAAATCCTGCTCACTCCAGGATAGAAGTTCAGATCAGACTAATGTCTTTATGATTCTTCAGTTGTATGTCACGCAGGTGTTTGATGCAGGCTATTTCTGTGTTCAGTGGCCACAGACAAATTCAGTAGAAGAGATCCACCTCATCTGTGATCTCCTTCTTCCCATGCCCGGGCACCAGCAGGGGGGAGAATCCAGCCAATTGCCCTAACAGTAACCACAAGATTGGAACCATTTAGCTTGTTTGTTTCCACGTCGTTCTGCAACCGAGCTTCACCTGGCAACTCTGCAGAGTGGCATTTCCAATTAAGCAAAAACTATTCTGCTTGCTTAGCGCTCCTCTCCATTTGAAAGAAGAAAGCCTAGCGGTGCTGAAGAAGGCACTACAAGTCCTGAGCAATGCCCATTCCCTCAGGAGACAAGCTTTTCCTAAGGGACCACTGACTGTCTCTTAGGAAGCTCTGTCTCATTTAGATGCACAGCTGCTCTCTGCATCAGCTCTCATGATACTTTTTTAAGAAATGCATACAAATAACAACATACCAGACCCACAGCAGAAAGAAGACACTGCCAGGAGCATTCCTGGCTGACCCTGGAGCCAGGGCTCATGCCTGGACTACATTTTTGGACAGGACACTGTCAAAAGCTGACTCAGTTTTCATGTGTTTTCACAGCTTTTGTTTCCTCTTTGGCCAGGGGATCAGTATTTAAGAACAGACTTCATTAAAGAGTGCCTCCTTTTCGCTCTGTAGCACCCCTCCTCTCCTACCAGCAGGCTCTACGGGTTGGCAGCATGGCAGCCTATAGGTATGTCCTATACCTATCCTACATCTATACCTGCAGTCCTGAACCAAGCAGGGTCTCCTGTGGCTCCATTCACAAAATCCTCAACAATGGGATGGCCACAGTAGATTTGGCCTTTGCCAAGCTCCCACCATCCTCCTGTTCTTTACCCTCTTGGAAGTATCATGGAATTTGACTTTTTTTAAAAAAAAAAAAAAAAAAAAAAGCCTTTGGGGAGGACTGCTCTGCTTTTAAAACAGTTCTTAAATTGTTTTTTGAATTGAGCCTCTTTTGTGTGTTGTGCTCACACAAGAATGCACAGACCCTGGAGCAGCGGGGAAAAAACAGACCTTAAAGGAAAAATCTGAACAAATCCCCAAATTTAGCTTTTAGTTTAAAAGTGGAAGTTAGGAACCAGTGAGTGGCATTTGATCAAGGTAACAGAGTGATGGGGGCAGGCTCGGAAGTTGAAAGGGGGCCGTTCTGATTGAAGGTCCTTGCCAAGATATATGATTATGTCCTTTTAGGGGAAAGAAAATACCAAAAGATCTTCTTCTTTTCTAAACTCCTGAATGATCCATTAGCGAGATTTATCAAAGTTTAAATATTTTTACAATAAACTAGAATAACAAGTGAGCCTGTTGTCTCCAATAACTCGGTGTTTTTCCACTTCAGAAGGATTTCTGTCAGCATGAAAAGAACCACTCCAGTTGAACTTGAGCTGCTCTGTGTGCTGTTGCAGCCCTCATCCTCACTCCGGGGTCTGCAGCAGCAGAGCATAACTTGACCTACCCTCTGTGGATGTTTTCTGTCCTCTACTGGTCTTAACTGGTCTTTTAACTCTTTTAGTCCTGCTGGATGCACCAAAGGCTTTAAGTGATGTGTGTTATTAGTATACCTTGCAAGAAAGGCAATTCTTTAGAGCAGGAAGGCAAAAGTGTCAGTAAGTGTGCCCCTTCCTCGCATACCTCTCTCCAACACCTCCGGGGAGGTGCCTCTCTCCCCCGCCTCACCCCAAACCCACTTCCCCTGCGGCAACACCACACCCAGGGCACGGCTTCTCACAGCCCTCCTAAATCCGTTTGAGGAGAAAACAACTGGGTTTTAACAAACTGGATTTCCCAGCAGGCAGACAAGATTTAGACGAAAAAGCCTGGATTCTTTTCCAAACTTTTATGAACATTAACTTTCATTTTGGAGCTTTGGGGGCTGGGGAGCAGAGCACGAGGAAACAGCTGCACCATAATTTATGGTGCTATCTGCGCCATAAATCCCATTTTTCCAAGCAGCTCTAGTCCAGGACACTTTATGCCCGCAGGCCTGGGTGCCCAGTTTGCCCGGGTGAATAAAGGAGCTGGTGGACCCTCCTCATAGGGTAAGCTAATAAGAGCCTGGTCGCCACGGATCCCCAGTTCTGTATTTGCTCTAAAGAAACAGTGAGACTTGCAAGCACTTCAGCTCTCTTGAGGTAGGAGAAAAATGGCATTTCTGTGAGCTACGCTGCCCCTCCAGCAGGACGAGTGACTCGGCAGTGTCCCTGGCGTGCCCAAAAGGCCAAAGCAGAATGGGTGCATGGAGGACAGCAAGTAGGAGCCTTCAGGGAAATGGCAGTGGTTTCTGAAATGACATTTCTACAGCCTCTGCTTGGCAAATCAGCGCTTTTGGGATGTCGGGTTACAGTAATGCAAGGCGGTGGCAAGAGGCACGTGAAGGGAGGCCAGTGACTTGGCACTGTCAAAGAGGAAATCTTTCGAAAGGGTCCTGGCTGCCTGGATGAGACCTCCTATGGCTGCTGGGACGGGCCTGCACCGGTGAAGCCTGCAAGACCAAATCCAGTGTGGGTCACCCAGCGGCACTGCATGCTTCCATGATTCCAGTGGCTGTGTACCACCTTAAAATAAAGACTGCAGCCAAGCTTTTAAAGTTAAATATGCTATAAACTATACACATATGTGATCCTGAGATAGTGCCTGTAGCAAGTCCCAAGGTAGATAAGCTTCCTGAACCCAGAGGTCCTCACGCCACATAAGCACATTGTTTTATTTTGGCATGCCTGCTAGCCTCTCTCAGAGCACGCCGCACTTCCTAATTCGCTTTTTTTTTGGGGGTGGGTCTAGTGAAACAATCAGTCTGACGACTGCTACCAGCGATTCCAATGGCATTTCTTCTGCAGTTCAGATGAAAGCATTCTTGATCCTTTGCCAGTTCTCCCAAGACTCGCAGAAACAGGCTCACAGCTTCCCTTTCTATTTTTTGGCCAGCCGAGAGCTGTGTGCCTGCAGCCTCCTGCTAGAGGAGCAGCTGTGCTGTGCTATGCCGAAGACGCTCCTCAAGACAGGGGAGAAAACATCAGTAGGAATCAGACGGAAAGGCAAGTATGAGCCACAATGGAGAGAAGAAGCTTAATATGATGACTGTCATCTAGAGGGTCAAAGGCCATGTGTGCCAGTCCCATCGGTAGGTACGTAGTCCTATTTTGAGTTTCTGACAGCATCAGCTCAGAGTCAGACATTTTAAACCCAGAGGAAAAATATTTTCCAAAATTCTCTTTGCTTAAGCACTACATACTCAAAGTTCTTTTTATTGGTTCAGTATTTTAGCCCTTAGTTGATTAGTCACCAATACCTGTCAAATGCCCGCTGCCGTAAAAGCACTCTGAGCACCTGCAGTACTTGTAGAAACAGCTTTAGCAACTAGGAATTATGCAACAGAGGAAGAAGGCAGGACTAACTAGATTAATGCAACATGTAGTGGATTTTGTTAACATTAAGAATATGACTCGTTGCAGAATCATGCCAGAAAATGGTACCATGTAGCTTACTGGTAAGGGCAGTAAAAAAGGTAATGCATTACTTTAATCATCAGTGAACCACCCACTCATTCAACATACTATTTCCAGCTGAAATCAAAGGTTTCCATTAAAAATGCCTTTTTTTTCTACAGACCGTAAGCATCTTGCAACTCTTTCAGCCTTTGAACTCTACTGTGATAGCTGCTTCATTAACATTGTGGTTCCAGTGCAAAAAAACCCCATCCTCCAGATCCCAAATCTTTTTCCTTTAGACTTTTGATTGCCTCTCGTCTGTCCATTCCTGTTTAGTGTTCTGTAAAGCTTGAGTCTTCTGTTCATCTACCTGGACATAGTCCACTCTCTGCTCCTCAGAGAGAAAAGGTTTCTGTGAGAGAGAGAGGAAAAAACCCAACATATTAATTTTAGGGTTGAAAAGGGATGCTAGTGAAACTTGGCTTGATTTTCTGTTTTCCTTTCCGCTTGTTCCTTGATTGCTTCACTTCACCTTGAAGCTCACAGTGACATCAGCTGACAAAAGCATTGCTTTACAGCCTGCTTCAGCTATAATTATCCATCTGTCACCCTGTCACTCAGCCCAGCACAGTGAGCGAGGGAAACGTGCTGTTCTGGCTATTTCCATGCAGAAAATCATTCTCTTCTCATCCAAGTGATCCTGCTGCAGGGATAACCTAACTGCATTTTAACTACAGGGAGGGGGTGGGGGTGATGGTGGGGGAAGTTAAATAAGAAAGCTTAGGAGTTTTGAGTCTTTTGTCTCCAAAAAGGAGTATTAGCTGATGGGGAGAATGATACACAGGCCAAAATGGCACAAACCGACAAAAGTTCATTGCTTTGTAGTGGTACCTACCCATCACCAGGGGCAGGCTATAAGGTCTTTGGAACAACAAATGTATTTTACCAGCATTGCTAAGGAAATTGAAATGCTTTGGATGTTGCAAGAATAAAGATGCACATTTTGCCATGTTACATGAGATGGTACCGTTTTACCCCATGAATTTATCATGGGCTGCAAACTTGTTACTGCAGAGAGATTTGGGGGAAAACTAGCAGGAAAGGGGTTTTGGAGACTTGACGGAAATGGAAGAGCATGCAGAGATCCTGCAAGCACCAACAAGAAGCTTGCCCACAAGCCCTCACAGCTGCACACCCCAGCACGGTCTCCTGCCCTCTGCTGAGCTTGTTGTTAATGGCATCCCTATGAGTCATGCTAAGGACACCTTGTCATCACCCTAATAGTGCTTTTATTATATTAATCTTGAGCCTGCTACAAATGCAGTCAGCTGGAAACACGACTGGCTTCATCATGATGCTTAGGGCACCTAACAGAGTGTGACTCCTGGTCATGTTTTCCTCCCACCAGACAAAAAGACAGGAGGCTGTGGGGTTTTTCATATGACTCATACCTTCTGTACAGGGGATGGGGAAGCAGAATTAAAATCCAATGCTAAGTAATCAAGGTTAGATTTCCTTGTCCATGGAAAAGCACCACTGTATGGAGATGTTGCCTGTCTGTGCTCCTGTCAGAAAAGAAGAAAAACTTTTAAGCTCTTAAAACATGATCCTAAAAAGAAGCAGGACTACAAGTGGGAGGTGGGAGACTTGTCTGGCAGACTGTGAGTGAGGAGGGTCAGCATTCACATAATTTTCTATGCCAAGGGCGCCTTTTTGTAACTAACCACAGGATAACACTGACTAACTGCAAGATGACTTAAAAAAAAAAATAACTGAGAGCCTTTTTCTCCTGGTAATGACGGGAAAGCAAACAAATCAGGGTGATTTTCATTCAATGTTATCAGGAAGGACTTGTGCCCAGCTTCTGAACCCAAGCCCTTGGAAGACCCAGATTTGCAGGGGTGCCCTCTTAACCAGAATTGTTCGATAAGTTTGAAGAAATTATGACAATTCTGTTCAAATCTAGCAACTGAAAATTAATCTCAGGAAAATACCAGGTGACCACAAATGTATGGAAGGTTTAATTGACTACAAAAATCAAATGGGGCATAGTCACAACTGGAACTGCTCTCCTGAGAAGATTTTGATGTAGTAAAGGTGTGGGTTAAAATTTGAGACTAAGGTTCATGGAGACTGTGGTCAGTTTTGCAATATATTTTTATAGCCACTGCTGTTGGGCTTTGGCTGTGGAACCAGATTTGTAGGCACTGGCTCAGATCAAGGGATTTGAGATCCATTTCCACCTAAAATTCAAACAAAACTGAGATTCTGGTCTTTTGCAAGATATGGCTAAAGAGTGAATGAAAAAAAGGAAGCCACATAGCCAGATGTTCTTTCATGGGATGGGAAGTGGAGTTAGTGCCACCAGCTAAAGCAGAAGCAATAAGAGGCTTTAATGGGAGTTCTGTTTCTGCACAATATTTGGTGTGTTTCTTTAGGAAGTGCACTAACGTCTTTCTGTCATTTCCTAGGAGATTCTGCAGGGCACACTTTTAAAAGGTGAAAAGATTTAATTTTCCTTTGCCTTAATGAGTTCTCATGTAAATATGGCTGATCCCTGTGATCTCTTGGAACTGCTCAGCAACATTCGTGGGCGAACAGCTGAGTTCTGCAGAGCAGAAGAAGGGCTTCCCTTATCTCTCTGTAAATTGGTCCCAGTGTCTTTGGTTTAAAACTATTTCATCATTTAAAAAAACAACAACAGAAGGCAAAGGACAAACCTCCTCAACATTTTTTCTTAGAAAACAAACTTCTGCATTCTCCATCAATGTGACAGAGCAGAATAAAGCAAAGGATGGCTGTGTGAAAATGAAGATTACCATATGAATGTAACTTTCTTCCTCTTCTCCGGAAACTGAATTGGCAAATATTCTTGCTGAATTAATACCGTCTCTTTCTGGTGAGATAAAGCTCATTCGATTGCTATGAAGGAAAACACAGGAGAGGTTAAGGAAGCATCTTACAGATGCTCTGAAATGAAGCCAAAGCCTGACACAGTCCATGTGGTGAATAAACTCACACTAACGCTGCAGCCTTTATGGAAAGGATGTCCAAAACCACTCCTCGGTTCTAGAAAAAGTGTGCTGTATTACTATGATTTTGTTGATTTTTTTTTTTTTTTTTTTTTTTTTTCTTTTTTTTTTTTTTCTGGAATTTATGAAAGTTTGCCACCTCTGGCATGACAGAAAGCATAAAACATTGGAGCAATTCTCCAGGAAGGGACACAGAGATAGATATCATTCATCCGGATAATACGTGCTGATGGGGCAGTTACTTAGTTGTGCAGGTATCCACATTTTGTAGATTGATGTGAATTAATCAGCTACTGGAGGTGCATGTAGAGGAACTTTTCTGGCTTTGAACATAGAGTATGTGCTATGGAGATGGCTGTGACTCAGCCCTTGTACAAGAAGATCTCTTCCACCAAGAGAACTGTCAGAGGTGTATCGTGAGTAAATTACTGCAGGCTAGCACAATGGGGTTAGTTACTAGGAGATTAGATGGCCACTTTGTGCAGCACAAACAGTATACTTCCTTTTGCTTCATTAGTTCTGGGCATACTTCTTTTCTTAGTTTTGTTAATGCAAAACATGCAAACTGCCTCCAAGCTCGTTATCCTCAGACTCTCTACTGTGTCAGCGCTAATTAGCCACTGTATTCTGGTAGGGAAGCTTGGGAGGCAGGCTAATGCGTTTCCCCAACAGGCAGCACTGATAGATTTAGCTGGCTTTGGATTGTATGGTTGGGAAAGGGGTCTGCAATTGAGAAAGTGGAAAGTGTCCATCTCGTGCCCCCTTTGCCCTCCAAATGACCACCTGAGGTGGAGGAGTGGAAATGCCCTGTCTGGTACTCATGGTAGAGAGAAAACACATTTTTGGGAGTGCCAGGAGTATGCAGAAGAGGTTGGTGGGAATTCCTGGCTTTTGCATGCACACTTCAGCACAGCTGGTTCTGCTGTCAGCGTTTCCCCATAGTGCCAAGATCTTCCCAGCCTGCAGGAGGCTGCAGTCCTCCTTTGGTCCCATGTTCCCTGCAGATGAGTCTTTCAATGTCCATGGAGCCCAACTGTATCATCTGTTCATAGTTCCTGGGCTTCGAGATCAAAAGCATTTGTTTTCACTCCACAACAAATTTCCAGTGACAAAAGATCACACCAACAGATCAAGTCTGAATTGCTGCATGGGAGTGCAGAAGTCCACACCCAGGCTGCAAGTCAGGCGGATCTTATTTGGTTGTCCTTTGCTATAATAATTTCCGGGAACAAAAATGACTCTATAATAATTACGGTATGCAAAGCTTAAATTCAGACCAGCTCCAATCTTTTCAAAAAGAACCTTCAAAACAGACTGAGCATCACTGCGTGATACTGAATGCACTGGAACTGCCTGTCATGAAAGGGAGACTTGGTTTTTAGAGACAGCAAAAGCCTGGGGGATGCTGGAAGGAGCCCTGGGGAATCTCTGTTTGTGGACTTTGCCAGGAAACTGTTTCTTGTGGGATGTGATAAGTTATTTTTAACTCCACTCCACAATGTTAATACTTAAAAGATTGGAATGGCAGGTTTCTTGTTGACTTACTAAGGCACAGTCCACATCCTGGTCACGGCAGCATGCTCCCGGATCGTGGAAAGGTTCCTCAAGTCCAGAGGAGGTGGCCGTGCTGCAAGTAGATACAAAAGGAACTAAATTTCCAATAGCAGAGCTAATGCAAAGTACAGACTGTTAAGAAAAATGGAGTTTTATATTAACACTAAGAAACTTAACAGAATATTTCACAGAACATAACCAATATAACAGACAGAAATGAGTAACAAATTACCACTTCAATCAGCACTGGAAAGCAAAGCCCTCATTTACCCTAAAATAACAGAATAAATACAATGGGGATAAGTAGAGCAAATGCCCCACCAGATCCATGTGCTTGCCTCAAATCTGCTCTGCATGTGGTGCCTTCAACTGTAGGTCAGTTCAGCCTACAGGTCAAAGCAGGTTTTGGGCTCTCTTCTAAATAAAATGGTCCTACACATGGCAATCAAGACTGTTCCTGTCACCTGCCAATGTACATTTTCCACTCTGTTCTCAAAATCCTCTATGAAAGGACCTAAACTTGCTTTGCTACCTGGCAGTGGTCTACAGTTCTGTCCCCAGTTCACAGTAGCATTTCCTGAACCAGTATCTGAGTAGCCCTGCGGCTCTGCAACCCTAAGAGCTTTAATATAGGTTAGGTTTCGGCAATTTCTCCACTGCAAAGCTGAATTTTGTCCCCAGTACATCCTCTGGAAATGCAACCCAGATTTTGGAGATGCCATGAAAAACAAGAGTGGAAAATTACCATCAGTAAAGGTATCTGCAGGAAATTCCTAATTAAACCAAGTCAGCTGCGCTTACCCAACGGAAGTTTAATCAAAAGCCCACACACTCAGTTTGAGTATTTGAGTGTTGGGATGTGCTGTTCCTGGAAGGTCAGGTAGCTGGTCAGACAGCAGTACATGTACTTCAGAACTGCAGGATTTAGTCTGCTCTCTTTCCAAGGGTACATCCCTTTGGTCACTTGCAGTCAGAGCAGAGCTGAAGCCACACACCATGCTAATGCAGCCACTTGGTCTTTAGCTGCAAAAGTAGGCATGGATGCTCTTCCTCTGCTCACAAACAACCCTGCAGACACATCCTATGTTACAGCACTCTAAGCCACTTACACAGCAATTCAATCCCTCTTCTGGAGCAGGATGTGCTTTAAAATATGCCAAGGACACTATCAAAAGAGGTCACTTATCCCCGCTATCAGGGTCTCCCTGGCTGCCAATTGCACTTTAGGTCTGAGCTTACATTTCCTACGAGGCTTGAGGTCTCGGTTCACTGGAGGGGGCTCGAGGTCCAAGGGGAGCTCGGGTAATGGGCTGGTGAGTTTTTCAGTGCTGACGACAGGGAAGGTAAAGGTGGCTGAGCCAGGGCTCATGGGGATGTAGCCATCAGGTGAACAGTCGGAGCCAGGCGCAGAGGGAGAGGTGCTGGGGCGCATGGGCACATAGCTGTCCTCTGTGCTGTCCGAAGTGGTTGAGTAGAGCGGGGAGAACCTACAGGGCTTCAGAAACAAAGGAGGAAAAGAGAGAGGAATGAGCTGATAAATGAATAGCTAACCAACCCCTGCAAGTCAAGAGGTGCTGTGGCTGTGAGCTGTCAACAGATCTGGGCCAAGGCCCTGGCCAGGAGAGTCCTGATGTGACCTTTCTGAGAGGCACATGCTGGAAAGACACAAGACTTTGAGTATGAGTTCAGATGTACACTCCAGCTTTGGAGAAGCTCACCTCTAAGCTTCACAAGTCACTGCTGGGAACTAGGACCAAACTTGTTGGTGACTTAAGTAGGTTAAATCCTCCAACTTCAGTGAGGCTGCACTTGCCTCTCCCAGCAGTAATTCTGACCTATAAAGGACGGAGGCTTCTTCATACAAAAAAGCATCTGAAAGGAGAACATCTGATGAACTAGATTTTTGCAAATGTGGAAAGCTTACACACAGACCTACATATTCCTTCTGTTAGATGAGAATTAACACTAGAAATTCATTTTATGCAGGTTAATGCTGGCTGAGTGGTGAGAGCAACTTATTAAAAACCTTGCCAGCTTTCAAAGGGGAGAAAAATATAAGTTGCCCATCACCAGAGCTTACATACAAGCCACAAAGGATCTCCCACAGAGAAGTCAGTGTCCAGTGCCAGGCAGAAGACTGGCTATGTGATATGTGTTGGTGCTACATATAACCATGTCTGTCAAAGGCTGAGTCAGGAAGCTTTGGACTGACAGAGCCCTGAATCACAGGTGCTTTGAGAGCAGAGATTTTCCTGTGTCCTAGAGATGAGATATCCCTCAGGATCATGAAATGAAAGGCATCTTTTTTCAAGAGATAAGTAGTTTCTAAGGTACTCTTGGTCAACAGATTAATTCTAGAGGCCATAAGTATCCTCTTTCACAAGAGACCTGGTTTCATCTGCTTTAAACACATGGTGCTCAGTGCTGTAGCCTCCTTCTCCTTCCTTAGTCAAAGACTTCCTGCAGCCATGAAGAAACAGCACAGAAGTTGCCCAAAACCAAGGGCTTCTTCCATTTTTTTATTTTTCTGCTGAACACAGGAGAGGAATGATTGAATATCAGGATATCTGAAGTTTGCTGTGTGCCAGCGTTTTAAATTTATGCAAGCACAGTACTTACCAAATTCAAGCTAAGTCTCTTATCCCGACTTCTTAAGGAACTGCCTTCCATGTCTGCTGCAATGAAAAAAAGTGATTAAAAATGTGATAAGGCAGTGGAACCTTACAGAGATACTTCCAGAGTAAAGCATATGGCTCTAAAAATAATTAGAGCTTTATGAAGATTCTGTAGCTCCTAGTATTTATTCTAAATGAGGAAATCCAACGGTACTTAAGACCAGAACCAACTCAGTAGCATTTCAAGAGTGATTACATCTATTTTAAGTATGATGAAACAAAGGAACATTCCATGTATAATCCAGGTGTATTATGCTTCCTGTAACAGAAGCAGCTGGGGAGAAAGGCTGGTGTGGTGAGCAAGCAAGCAAGCAAAAACCCAGCTCCTGCTCTAGTCCCAATCCATTTTCCCATTTGTCAAATTGGGCAAATTATATGAAAAGGGACTAAAGGGAATATTAATTCATTATTGTTTGGATAGTTATTTAGGAGCCTTGGATATAAGGTGCCAGGGAAACACAGGTTATTGTACAGAGGGTGCGTGAGGGAACTTAATGGTAGGAGAGGAATTCTTCTCTATGTCACCCAGAAATGCTGGTGTGGTGCAAGTGGCCCAAGCTGATGGGATACAAACAGCCAGAGAAAAGGACACCAGTCACAGTATTCCCTTGTGCAGGGTGGCCTTTGTCTTGATGTAGGTCAATGTTATTTCTGAAGCAAAAGGCAAAAGCACCAAAATACAGCATTCAGTGCATAGAAGATCAGCAGTGAGAGATGCTTACAACTACCATCCTTTTCTGGAAAATTATTTTCTGTGCAGAAAAATGGGGTTTCTGTGGGAATGCCTTAAAACCTTGAAACCATGTTAATCCAGTTCCTGCTCTTGTGGAGATGTCAATACTGCACTGCAACTGGGGGTCTTTGTGATGGAGTCAGCATAAAGGGCAGAAGTGCTACACAAGAACAAAGCAATACTGTTAGTGTAGAAATATAATCAAATAGACACTGTCACTGTCCTGGGACAGCTACATTTATGCATGATTTTGGCAAAAAGAGATTCAGGCATAATGCTCCAGCAGATGCCAGGATACAGGTGCCTTATACATGTACAGCTTGTTCCTGTTCAGGGCACTGCAACCAGCATATGTTGCCTTTGCTCTGGGTGAACTACATCTGCTCTGCTTTTACAGGTTGCCACGGGCAAAAAAATGAGGTATATAACTTGAGTGGGCTCATTCTGGGACCTAGTGAGGAGCAGATGCTTTCTCCCCATTTCTTTTTCCAACCTTTCTTGTTAAACACATTTTAATTCAGAGTTTAACCTTTCAAATAGTTTCAGCTGTACTTAGGGTAAGAAAAAATAGCAGCACTTATTAATTCATTGCTGCCCCCTGTCAGGCAGAGATAACCTTGCAGCACGGTAGCAGAACATGACATTTGGCCACTTAATCCTCTTAAAACATTTTGGCGTAAATTGTGTTGGAGGAACATTAACACTGACAACATTAGAGTGGCACACGTGCAGAAGCAAGAGCAGCACCTTTCAGGGAGCAACCAAATGTAACTGATAATTAAGAATACCAATTCCACTGATGGGTGTTTCTCCAGAAACCTTCCAAGAATTTTCTGTACACTGATAAACAGGCTGGGCAGAGGTCTTCTTGCTTTAGCTTCTGAGTTTTAAGATCAGACAGCCGCAAACCCCAGTTGGTCATTCAAACTACAGGAGTCTAAAGGATGTTTGTCCTCTAAAACCTACATTTTCTTCCTTCTCAGAAATGACACATCACTGCAAGATAATTTATGATTTCCAGCCAGGTATTCCAGGTATACCTTCCTCTGTTCTGTGGCTCCACAAAACAGAACTTTCTCATACTGTTTTTGACACTTTGATGTTCTGGATTTTTGACTGTTATATTTTTTTCTGATGATGGTGTTTCTAGAACAAGTGGAAAAGTCACCTCAGAACAGAACTTGCTTTGCAGCAAGTTTTCAGGCTACCCTGACTGAAGTGCAAGGACAAAGTGGGATTTGCTCAAGGACACACAGAGTCTCTGGTTCAACTGGGATTACATCCCATCCCCAGCGTCTCCATGGCTTCCTGTTCTTTACTCTAAGCTGCAAAAAGACATGCTGTTGTTATGGAAAGGACTTGATGTAGCAAAGCAGCACAACTACAGAGGCTTTTCTCATGTGCAAGCCCACATAAATTGACCTGCATAAATTGAGAGTTTGGGCACTGCCTGATTCAGTGGCTGGCTTTTTGTTTTTCTACTGTTTTCTTTCTGAAAGAGGGAGGGGGGGGGGAAACTAGCAAGTCATGAGGCACCCTAAAGAGATCACATGCAAATTGCTGCTTGCGTACACAGCAAGGGGCTTTTACAGAGCAGGAGCTGAATGTGAGGGACAGGTCTGAATCCTCCTTGCTAATTAATTTGAAACAACCATTTTGGATTGTGTATGATTTTGGAGGCAGGAGGACAGAGAGGTAAAGCTGGAGATGGGCACCCGCTCTGCACTCGTGGGCAGCTCCATTGCTCACACCAGTCCTGCTTCACTGGCTCTTGGAAATACACTCACCTTTCCAGTTCCTCATGTTGTCTAAGCTGGACAAGGAGATCCTTCTGGGCACCAAAGCGACCTGTGCCCGGGAGATCCCTGTGTGCCCGTTCTGGAGGGTCCCGCTGCCCACCTCATCCCCTTTCCTGTCTGAGAAGTGGGTTGGTTTGGGCGGCCGTGGTGGGGGTGTGTTGGACAGGATGTCCAGCTGGGTTACACCATAGGGCAGCGCGTTTTGGCTCTTGTCAGTCTGAAAGGTTGGTGTCAGTGGTGTCCCCAGCAATGGAGAAGAGGAGGAAAAGTCACTGGGTGGCCCGCTAATGTCTATGTTCCTGGACATGGTGCTGGGATTTGCCAACGGGGCCCCATCCTGGTGCACAGTGCCAGCGCTGGATGGCTGTACAAGGTACAAGGAGGGCTGGGACTGCAAGGAGTCAACAAAAACATCGTCCGATGAGGTTTGCTCCAGAGATCTGTCCGAATTCGACCAGCTGTCACACCTGCACAGAGACAGAGGTCAAACTTGCGCTTTGCTTTTTTCCTGGTTGCATCTGAGCAAGTGCACAGGAAAAATACACAACCCCACAGTTTGGGACAGAATCCATCCCTTCCCTATGGCTGTGGAAGGTCCCTGCTGAGCTGGGCTGGGGGACAGGGCACTTTGTGGACCACCTTGGGCAGCAGCAGGCAGTAAGGGTGTCTGAAGGGAGGCTGTATGTGAGATCCCCAGCCACTCATCCTGGAAATGGTAAGCACCAACATACGATGCTTGACTGTTAATCTGCACTATGAAAAGCTCCCCGTAAAATGGATTAGGCTGTTGGTCCCCTGTTGTGCTTGAGAGCCTACCCTGAGTGGCAGGGCTCAAGGATCAGTTTGCCCCAGTTTCCCAGGGCATCACTGGGCAGGCAGAGGGTAGCTCTGTCCCGGTGTATCTGGCAGACCCCAGACCTACCTGTTGTGGCTGAGCTTGCCCGACTCACAGTTGGAGAGGAAGAGGTAGTCGGGGAGGAAGACCGACTCTGACTCGCTGGGGGTCTCCTCCGCAGCAGACACATCAGCAGGAGTGTGGTCAACTGAGAAAGAGGGATCGGCAATGCGGGAGGCGTGGGTGGAGGCGGCCGGCGATGGCTGTGGGGACGAGGTCGTATGAGACAGGCTCTCCACCGAACCTGCAATGGGAATGGATGGCCCTGGCTGAGGGGTGGTTCTGACTCACCCTGGCTCGCTGCCACTCCTGGCCATCGCCACCTTGCCTTTGCACCAGGGATGTTCTACCCCAGAGCGGCAGTGGGTGAAGGCAAAACCTGATCCTGCGGAGAAGGCAGCCTGCAGCTGCTCCCCCTGCCCAGGCTGGCGGAGGTGCCAAATTGAGGGGCTGCCAAATTGAGGGGCTGCAGGAGGTGCAGACCTCCCTTACTCTGAGGGGGATCTGCCCCACTCCTGCAGAGTTGTAGCACCCTTTTTGCACATTAATGAAGACAGCCTCTGCTGGGGAAAGTGCTGAGGCAGAGCAGTCTGTTTTATCAAGTATTTTTTAGGACTTAACACAAATAATCAATTATTAATCTCCGACACTTCAAATTAATGTTGACAAGGAAAGAGATTGATTTCTTCCCATGTTCTGGATCTCAGTGGACAAAACTGAGCTTTGTTGCTCATGGAGTAGTCAGATTGGTTGTACCTCTGAACTTGTCTACAAACTCCTTATGCTTCTCTAGGCTGGACATCAAAGCCACGAGAGCTGTGGTGCCCTGTTACTGCCCAGTTGGAGGCTTGTTAGCTCTGCTGAGAAGAGACACTACTTTTCTGGAGGCCACAAGGCACAGAGAAGCTTGTGCTCAGTGACACCTTATCTGGGCACAACACTCCAGTGCCCCCCCAGCACAGAGAAGGGTGGCAGCAGGGAGAGGAGCAGGTTTGGGCTGCAGGCAGCAGGGCTGGCCCAGGCTGCACAAAGCTGGCCACCTGCTCAGCTGTGGGTTCACTTCCAACCACCAAAGCCACCCTTCACTGGCAGCATACAGCCAAGGCACTTGTATCCATCTGACCCAATCTCTACTGCCAGGCAGCAGAGCCAAGTCTGCTTTCCCAGCCTCCATCCTTGCTAGAGAGCTGGGGATTTGGCAGGAGGGATGAAGGTGTAATAGCCGAGCCATAGATGGAGTTAAGGCCAAGCACAGCCTCTGTCCCTG
>VZRU01020159.1:0-12295 GCA_013398155.1 Pedionomus torquatus | reverse complement strand
CGAAATAAGAAGCCTGGATTAACAGGACTATAAATAGTGCATGTTAAAGATCTCAACAAATCTCTAAAATAATCTATTACAATAAAAACAAACAAACAAAAACCACCCCCCCTCACAAAGTGAATGGTTTGCAGCTCCAGAATTTTAACAAAGTCAAGCTACGGAAACATTCCAGCTCATTCCCAAACTTCCCTGTCCACAAGTTCAAAATGCTAATTGCCACCTTAGAATAGAAGATGGGGGGGGTGTGGGGGGTGTTGTTTTGTTTTTTTTTTTTAATTAAAAAAAAAAAATCCAAGCAAAAACCAAAACCCAAGGGAGTGCAGTGAGGCAGACAGAGAACTCGACAGGAAAAGTCCCACAAATGGGGGACGCAATCCTACAGTTCCTGAGGAGTATCCCTTGGTGATGCGGAGTAAGGCCTGTCCCGGCAAGGGAATCCTCGGGATCACACTCCAAAACGGTTTTCCAGTACTAATTTCAGTCTTTAAATTATAGTAAATAGTTATGTACAACGCTAGGGAATAATTAGGTGAAAATCCACCCTCCAAACCTACTCAGTAGACGGAAGGACACAGATACAGTCAGGGTTCTGTTTGGCACAACTGAACGTGTGGTTTTAGGTTGAAAAATGAGGAGTTCTAGGCCAGAGGGTGTCCCTCTGGGTGGGACCAGGATGTGGGCAAGGACCTGCAGAACAGAGGGACGAACCCCCAAACCTGCCGCCACCTAGAACCTCCCCATGAACAGGGGCTTGCACAAGGAAAGGGGGGAAAACAGCTTCATTGCTGCTCAGCAGTTCCCAGATGTGCACCACAGGTTTATTTTCCTTGGGTACCTCGAAGCAGAAATGAGAGCAAGCCAGCAGGATTAAAATATTTCTAAACTTGCAAGGTTTGGGGTTAGATTTTTTTTTTTTCCATACTAAGTTATATTATTAAGAACATACATTCCCCCCAAGAGAGGATCCTCTCCTAAAAAAAGGCCCCTTTCAATGAGATGACCCAGGCTTCCTCTTGCTCCCAGCTACCTCCAGTGACCCAACTACTCTCCTAAAATTTTGGTCAGGGGCATCACGGTTCAGGAATCACTTTCTTAATCACCGAATCATGATCCCACACAAAAAGAAAAGCCTGTAACGTTTACAGGAGCTGCCAATAGAAGTTCCCATGGACCAGAAACCACCTGAACAGAAGGGAAGGATGAAACCTCAAAACTTTGTGCACTGGAGTTACCTCCCTGCTAGGAGCGAGGGCAGAAGGGCTGGAGCAGCAAACTGAGGGGGAGAACAGCACTTTGCAGCAGCTCTCAAAAGGCAAGGAAAACAACTTCTAAAAATTACAAATTGTAATGGTTTTTAACAGCAGCGTTTGTGGTTCCAATATCAGATTTCAGCCAAATTCACATTTTAGAATGTGTCAATTTGGGATCATTCCTATGTCGCTCTTCGACTGGAAGCGTCGTGTTACCAAATCTGTACAGGAGCAGTAACATCCGGCTGGATTCCAGCTCAGTCAACTTTCAGTCCTTGAAATAAAGGACTCTGTTTATACATACAGAGGGGCTGTTCTACTTATAGAATAAATTTGAGAAGTATAAAGCAACAAAGGGATATTTTGGAATTACAAAGAGTGTCACTATGAAAAAAGGAAATTACATTCTGCTTTATAAATCCACAGAAGTGGATTTTGACAAGGCCTGAAACCAAAAGCATTTTTAGGAGCGTGTTATCATTCATCGTCACTACATCAGAAATACTTCAAAGGCATATTTTTGACCCCTTTACTACAAGGTGCAGCCAAGAGAATCCAGTTCCTTCAACCAGTTACTTCAGCACAGAAATCTCAACAGTAGGTAAGTTGGGAGAGAGAAACATACTTGGTTCCCAAATTTCTCATTCATTGAAGTCAAAATTACTTCTAAGGCTAAAATTCTCAGAAGGGTGGTTTTTCCTGCCTGGATCCTGGATCTTACACTGAAGTCATTGTGAGTTTTTCCATCAGCTTCAGGAAGCTTCGGCTCCCATAATGATGTACATTTGAATAAGCCAAATATTTGCTATTCAGATTCCAACCTCTGACTTGCAGAACGTTAATAAAATCTTCCTGCTTTTAACAAAATCTATTTGGTGCAGGATTTTGCTGATAACAGAAGGGAACATGTAAAGAAAGCTTTAATTTGTCTCAAGTAAGACAAACTAAGGTAAAAGTGCATGTCTATATAGGGGAAAAGTAACAGTTCTTCACTTTTGGAAATATTACAAATTCCTGTGTAGCATATTAAGAGCTTTTATTAATTTTGCTAGGATGTTTAATTTAGGTTTCTATTAAAGTGCCTGTCCATTAGCCTAGGTGCTTCTAAAGTAAGATGTACGGTATTAAAAAAGAACAAAACCCAAACACGTGCAATGGACTTCAAGTATATCTTGAGTTACCACTTGCCACCTACAGTTATTAACCACACTGACTACCAGCGCAGCCAGCACCGCCTTCGCCTGCCCCTCACACCAACGGCTCAGAAAACCCCAAAGCCCTTCCCCTTATTTTTAGCACACACCGAAAGGACAACAAATCCAAGAGAGAAAGGACTTAGACAAACCAACTTCCAAGTTCACAATAAAGCAGATTGTACGACTTTCACCTACACAGGCAACCTCTCAGTTGTAGCTTGGCCCGAGATAAAACTGAACAATGCTTTCTAATTTGTAAACCTCTCTTTTGTTTCTATTAGAACTTCCATCAGCAAGACAGAAGGCTAATTGTGCAAATTTTAAATATCTGTACAAATTAGTTTAAGGCAGTTAAAAATCTCACGGAATATATATTAGTTCTACAAGCTCTTTATTACGACTGTTTAAAAATTTCCTCCTTTTAAAAAAGAATGACATGTAAGATTATGGTGTCGTTTTAAATAAGGTGTCATATTTAATTTGTCTTTTGTTTAACTAGTGAGTGACGAGCTTTTAACGCTTCTCTTTTTTTCCTACCAGTTTCATTCACAACCACCTGTTCTCTTCTAGTTCTGTGACGAGTTTTAAAAATAACAGTTAAATTAGTGTTTAAGGTCTAGCACGAAGAGTTTAGACTGTACGAAGCAAAAACATATTATCAACCTTCATCGGATTAAAGCAAGTTTTACATCAAATTGGATTTGCATGTGAAATTTGCTTCTGTTTGTTTTTCCAGTTTGGAGTAACTGTGTTTTTAAGGATGTCTCCGAAGCAACCGCAGATGTCACTACATCTACCTTTCCTATTTTATGGTTACTGTATTTTGTCTCTCCTAGTAAATAATCTGATTATTGTATCCTATGTTTCGGGACACCCGCTCTGCTCCTACAGTTGTAGAACGTTTATTGGGATTAAGTGCAAGCAACGTGAGTTTAGCAACCAAAGCACGTAAACGCATTCCAATTTTTAAAGCACTCCCTCGGCTTTTTTTGAAAGGCTACATATAAAATAACAACCACATCTCACACAGAATTTCCCTGGCAAGTTTTATGACAACGTAGAAAGAAATTCGCCTCCTTTGTCGAACTGATTAACATGAATATTCCTTATGGGAACGTGCAAGCTTTCCTTCAGCAAGTATGAAAAATAGACTGTAATATGTTAAAAAACTAAATAAAAGGGTGTTTCCTCAGTCAATGTTGACTATGTTGGCCTCTTGCAAAATGGCAAGCGAAGTCATACTTATTTTTACACTTACACCCACATATGTTGCACTGAAAAGGATTTTCAAATCCATGACATCCCATGTGAATGGTATAAAGAATATTGTCCGCAAAGTACATGTCACAGTGTTGGCAGTGATGCAGAAGCTGAGGGTCCTGAACCGGAAGGGTGGGAGCTGGAGTACTTGGTTGACTGTTGCTTATGCTGGGAGTACTGGTGTGGGCGCTGCGATCACTGCTGGGACCTGCCACAGGACTATAGTTCCTTTGATTGTGTGTAGGCCGAGGATCCGGGCTGGTCGGAGATGAACTTTGAGGAATATTTGCTGACACAGCAGAAACTCCCGTAGGTGCGGCAGGCTGCTGGATCATGAAAGGCTTTTCGTCTTGACAGGAAACAACATCAGGAGAGGCTGGATTTTGGTTTTCAGGTGGCAAGCTGGATAACTGTCCGGCTAACGTAGAGAGCTGGTTTAAAGGATTATCTACCATGAGGTCTTGCGGATCTCTTGGCAACCCACTGCTCTGGGTTGTTTTCGTCATGCTCTCATACGCTTCAGTCTGGATATTTGGGATTTCGTGAGTGAAATCATTAAGGTAGTCTGGTTTCTGAACCACCATGGAAGGCGGACTCAAATTAATTAACGCTCTTCTGCTGTACCCCAAATTGCCGGTCTTCTTCTGCAAAACCCCCCACATTTTCTTGCTGCTTAGGGAAGACCTTGTACCCTTGATAGGCACCATTTTATGTTTGCGCCTGCGGTGGTGAGACAAGTTGCTTCTGTCGCTGCAGCGAAAGGAACACAATTCACATTTGTATGGTTTTTCTCCAGTATGCGATCGCATGTGCGCTTCCAGGTGACGCTCGTAAGCTGATGCAAAGGGACACAAATGGCATCTGTGCGGCTTCTCACCTGGAAAATCACAACAGATTATACTGCAGCATCTCACAGAGTGCTTGAAAAAGCTACTTTTCATTCCACTAAAAGCCAAAAACTAGGTGCTGCTAATCACAAAGTTTAGTTTCAGCTTCAGTCCCCACTGGCTTTGAGTTTAGCTAGGTATTTGGTGGAAGAATGGGCAGAAGACACCTCTGCCTCACCCGAGTGACAGTGAGCATGAGAAAAAAAAAATGTGAGCAGAATTAGTATAACAGCTCACTTGAGAAGGCATTGCAGCAATGACGGCAAGGACTGAACCTAATGATGTTTGTGTGGTGCTCTTAATGGGATCCAAGCTCTACCTCACCTATAAAGCACATAAGCACTTGGCTCCAGTAATGTCTAAACCGTCACAAATGTACCCATTCTTAATGATGATGGTGTTTAAACACTGAAGGAGGGTATCCTTTCAGTATCTTGCAAACATTCTTTCTTTTGATGATCCTGGAACTATTACTTAAATACCATGTGTACACATGCAACCACTCAAGAACAGAATTTTGAAAAAGTATCCTGTGGCTAAAGAGTTATTAAGGAAAACAAAAAGCCAGCTAATCCCTGGACAGCGGCGTACTCTCTTGCAGAGCAGGACAAGATACTACCCTTTCTGATAGGCAGGACTTCAGTCTTCTATTAAATAATATTTAGAGTTACTCGCATTAATGCTTTTTCAAGTACTCCAAAAACTTCCAAATGCAATTACAGGCCAACACATCTGTAACATGATACTTTGCAACTTCTGACTTTCCTTTCACAAACTGATCTTTTAGGAGTTTTTAGATCCAGGTCTGCAACAAAAACTCTGGAAGAATTTGATTCACATTCAGGTGCTGAAATGAAACATCCCCTTATCTCCCCATCTAGAATGCCAGGACAATTTCTAAATCACTGTTGTGCAACTCATTCTCTTGCCACACAGCACAACAAATGCCAAAAGAAACATGAGCAAGCTCCTTCTCTTCAGCCTTTATGTTTTGGGGTTTTTTTAAAGTATTTTCTACTGTTTACAATTCAAGGCAATACATCTGTTTTGTGGCTTTCAAAACTCACCTAAAACAACTGTCAAAGGCAGAAACTGACTGCAGAAAGGCAACTATTACACTGTAAGCACTGTGCAGGCCCCGTAAAATGGCAGGTGTCTGATACAGAAAGCCCATCCCATGTCGAGCACCCCAGAGTTTGGAATCACAACCTGGGATACTGAATACAAGATAATTATTTCTTTTCCCCATCATCACTGATTCTTCAAAATGCAAGAAAGCAATTTTTGCCCTATCTTTAAGTAACTTATTTGCATCAACTGAAACCATGATTTCTCCATAAGCATTCAGATTATTATATGCATATCAAAATCTGGAGATTTGGTACAAACAATGATGTAAAAAGACCGACAAACTCCCTCCATTGACAAAGAACTTGTCAATCTGAATGGTCTTATTTCATTCTAAACTGATTACGCAGAGATAAAAAATGGCACCCTGTGTTGCACACCCTTAATACAACACAGCTGGCAAACTCTTAATTACACTGCTGTCAGGCTCAGCACGAAGTTAACTCTGCAGTAAGTTATACATAATAATGGTTGCATGATTATGCCTGGGTCATAATTACCATGGCAGATACCTGCTGCACTTGCATGTTACGCAGGATGCATTACTTGTTTACTTACATTGCTCTCAGGCTACTGGTCAGCTACCGCTTCCCTATTTTAATGCTGACTTACTCCCTCTGAGCCTTCACAGTCCATGCAAACCATCTCTTGGCCCTTTGCCATACATCCTCACCAGGCTTCTGAACAAAACAACACTCAGGTCCTGGGTCACCTTGCCCTTGAGTGAAAGAAACAAGAAAACCAAACAAACCAACCAAACAAAAAAACCCCACCCACCCACTAAAAAAAAAAAAAAAAAAAAAAAAAAAAAAACAACCAAAAAAAAAACAAACAAAAAAAAAAACCCCCCCCCCCCAAAAAAAAAAAAAAAAAAAAAAAAAAAAAAAAAAAACCACCACAGAAAAAAAACAACAAACCCTTTCCTTGCTCTGGAGTCCCCTGTCTCTGTACAAAAAAGGGAGGGGAGGCTTCTAAAGAGCCATTAAGGTAATGGCAAAAGGGTGTTGCCATGAGGACATCATGCAGCACTGTATAAAAATTAAGGATATGAGATGTGTTGTGAAAAGGCAATGGGGAAACCATAGAGAGAAACAAAAAGGCCTCTGGCACTCTGAGATTCCTGTCTGTGCTATAAAACTGACCAGATTGGTATAGGGAAACAAACTGTTACAGAACTTCGACATGTTTGAACCGGTAACATGGGTTATAAAGCATTCACGGTGTGAAGGTGTCCCCAAATTGCTGAAGCTCTTTGATAGACAGTAGGCTGAGACCCTTCTGTATCCCTCTCTTGCTGTTAGCTTTCCAAAACAGAAATAATTCATTTACTGCATGATTTTGCAGTAGTGAGGTGTGCCTTCGATTGGGCCTTCTTGTCCTAGCACCTTTGTGAAAGTCCATTTAATCAAATCAGTCATGCATATACCCTCTGCTAACAGCAGCAGCACTGAGACAAGTCACCCCACACATAAAGCTCCAATTTTCTGGTATAACACTATCATATACTACAACCACAAGAAACAACTCAAAAAGTTAGTCAAGGCACAAACCCTAAGTTCTACGCTTTGCCCTAAAAACTGAATTTGTGTAGCTCATTTCTTTGCTCTCCAGTAAGTATAACATTTACGACACCTGATATTAAGTAACATCACATTATTTCAGTCACTCTGAGAAACTTCATGCACACCAAAACCACCAAAAACATCTCCGGAATCAGCAAGCACACACCACCACCATCTTCCAGTAGCAATTTATGTCTCGTCACAGCTCTAGCAGTCCATCTGCTCATGCTGACAACTGGCCAACAGTAACTGCGGGCTTGGGGATGCAAGATTTTAGATGGCAGCAGCTACATGCTACTGAAAAGACATGGAATTTTAAAACTGATGTTACTTCTGCATCTTTAAGTACCACCTTACAATGAGCTGTGTAAGTCTGCAGTACAGTTTCTCCCACTACGTGACCCTCATTTCACAAGCTCAGAAATAGCACTACTCAGAGGAAAGCTGTTGAAAGCAAAATCTCTCTCCTTGTCCACACACCATATGAAGCAAATATAGGCGAAGCTTTTAACTGCTCTATGAAAAATTAGACCAAAAAAATACTCCAAAACACATTGCTGCTTTGCAGATCTGAAGCAAGCACTGGCGTTAATGCTGTGCCGAATCATAGAATTTTCTAGGTTGGAAGGGACCTTTAAAATCAGCTAGTCCAACCATCAACCTAACTCTGATTTAAAAAAAAAAAAAACACAAAACAAAACCAAACTTATCTATTTTATATGCTATTGAAACTTCAGATTTCCACTAGGAATCTGAACACAGCAACAGCTACACACAGAGGTAGCTCTCAGTAGCACAAGAGAATTTACGAAGACTTTAGAGTCTGAATCTCCAAACTCCTTGATTTCTAGTTGGTTGTTGTTTTCTATCCCAACTTCGCAACAGTGCAAAGAGCACTGACTTCCCCAAAATACATTCTGGGAGCTACTGTGTAAAAGCAACAATTCACAGCAAAGTGAGAATCTACCCAACAATAACCAAACTTAGAGAGCCATATTGACATCCAAGTTACAATAGGTTTCCTTCAAATTGAGTCTCAGAATGCCAGTCCCGCTATTTTTTCTTCTCATTACCATTACTAATCACTTATCTGATGATATACACTCATGTCCGAGTACTCCATCAATACAAAAACTTTCTTTGTATTACTATGTTTTCTATAACGTCCTAGAAGTACAAGTAAAAAACTAGAATATTTTCAGAGCTAAACAATGGCGGAAGAAAAGCCCCTTTAACTCTCCAAGTGGCAGCATGTACATTTTTCACTTTTCTAGCAAGGAAAAACTAAGCTATGTTTAGGGTCCTTGATTTTACAGTGATGCTTTCATGCTAAACTTTACTCCTATATGTAGTTACTTACTGTGGTGAGGCAATGGAACAGGTTGCCCAGAGAAGTTCTGGCTGCCCCATCCCTGGAGGGGTTCAAGGCCAGGCTGAATGAGGCTTGGAGCAACCTGGTCTGGTGGGAGGTGTCCCTGCCCAGGGTAGGGGGATGAAACTAGATGGTCTTTAGGGTCCCTTCCAACTCTAACCATTCTATAATTCAGATTCAGTAGTCTGAAATAACAAACGTTAAGTAGGAATTTGCATAATATAAATAGGTACATGGCACACCTTTAAGAAAAAATAGTCTATTTAAACAAAATCCCAAACCAGTTCTAATGTTTGAGTAACTTAAGAACTATCACACTGCTTGAAGATACTCACTCCTCACATGCAAACATGACACCAAGTTAATAGCACAATGCCTGACAGTGAAGGGCTGCAGAATGTTTCCTACCTGTATGGATTCGGATATGCTCTATGAGCCGTGCTGTTCCTTTGCTGGCATAGTTGCAGTATCGACACTTTAACTTTCCATCAAATGTCCTTTCAAACCCATCCACTAACATTCCTGAGTTTTCATCCAGTGAAACTTCAACAGAAGGATGATCCAGACCATTCTGATCACCTTCTGTCCCAGCTGTGAATAATGCAACACAGATTTCAATCTTATCTATTGTGCTGTGAGAATAAACCAAATATATTTTGCTTCTGTACGTCCTCAGTCTTTAAATATACAGAACTATAAGAACAAATCCCAATTAAAACAAAGGTACATACATCTTCTGTCATATGAAAGTGACTTTCAGAAACGCTTCCATACAATTGTAGTAGCCTGCATCATTATCTGGAATATCAGCAGTGCAGTTATTCTCAAAAAATAAAAGCAGGTAGCACTGAAACAAGCTTACCTCCCTGAAGAGTCTCTGCTTCCTTGTCTCCACTGACTGATCCAGAAATCATATTTACATGGTGAGTCTGCTGTGTAAGATACTCCTGAAAATCTTTTACAAAGTCCAAAGGTTCTGGCTTCTTTTCACCCATATTCGCTCTCTACATTTACAACCTCTTGTGCCTAGAAAGAAAAGTAATTTCAAATCACAAGTGTCACTGAATTTGAATGTATTCATAAAAACAAGGGGAGGGCCTAGTGGTTTGGTTTTGATTTTTTTAAGTGAAGGATTACATTTATCATACAGTAATATAAGATATTACCAGAAATATAGCAATATAATATAAGATATATCAGCAATATCAGATTGGATAAAATTAAAAAATAATCAAAGTCAACATAGTGGGTTTTGGTTTGGGGTTTTTTTGTACCTGAATTTTAGATCCCTGCTAAGTAGCAAACATGCTCCAAAATGTGCTCCAGACGGGTCAGATAGCAAGCACAGAGCACAGCTTGTCCGCTTTTGCTGGAAGGAGAAGAAAGAAATTTACGTACATTATTCTTCCCAACCCCCATGAGTTATAAAAAAAGAAAGCTGATAGAACATGTATGTTTTGAAACACAGTTTCTAACAATCTACTGCTCCAAGTTTTATTAACACAATTACGCTTCCAGCAAAAGCTTTTCAAAGATCGCATCTACTCCTTCATGTATCTCACTGAGAAACACTTCTATTTTACTGAGAATTTGAGTAGTTTCTCTGGCAAACACATAGCTCCAAAAAATCTCAGAGTTGGGTCAGTCAGTTACGACAACTGTAACATTGGGAAACCAACTGAATGTCACCAATTAGCAAAGATGGAAAGAAGCCTCATTCAAAGCAGTGTTTCATAGCTCTCCCAAAATTTGTTTCCTATCCTACACAAAAGTCTTAATCCATTTCATAATGGACTGAAACTTCCTAATTGCATTGAAATAATAAAAATATTCACTAGAAGCCAGCGATCACACTGTATTCTAGGACTGTAAATTACAAATGTCTAGAGTTAACAACTTGTAATGAATCTGTGACGACAGAGCCTAGAATTCAGTTGGAAAGAGAGCACTAAGTCAGTCACATTCATTCACATATGCAGATTACAATCAGACATAATTTATGACACTACAATTTCAATACAAATTTCTTTTTGTTTTCCAATAGGTACTAAACAAAGCATTACATATTCTACAAAAACTCAAGTCCTGAGTTCAAGACCACATTTAAACACATTCTCCTCTAGTTTCAAAGTTATTTACAAGCGTTAGTTCATTTTTTGGCATCCAGATGAGTATATTCTTTCACATCATACTTAAGTGTGCTCAACCACTATCATTACTATCACCCATGAGTTAGTTTTCATCACATCTCTATATGTCAATTCTGCTTACCCTCTTTAAGGTGTCACCAGCCTGGTGCAGGCTTAAGTTAATTTGTTCCCCATTTGTTGGTGTCGCCTGCAATAAAGCAAAGATATCAGGATATGAATTAAAGATATGGCAGAGAAAATTGGGACAAGGTAATGTAGAGTCCTGACCAGGCCAGCTTTCACTAAATTATAATAATTAAACAATTTAGACCACTCTAAATGTTGAATGGTTTAACACAAAACAATGTTAAAGGTTTGTGTTTTCACTGAAAAATCTGTGTATCCCTTTGCATAAGGCATAAAAGCTTACTGGAGTGATTACTTTTACAATTGCATTTAGTTTTTAAAGAAAAACATACAAAAATTTAAAAATCTGATTGGAGAAAAGATATAGTTTTAGGGATAAAACTCCCTGTTCTACACCTCACTGATTTAATTTGAAGACATTAATGTATTTACTTTTTTAATGTCAGTGTAGGTAAATTGCCAACCTGTACCTCTGTGTGCACAGAAGAACCTTTTGCGATTTTACGCTGTATTTTTTTCTAGTTATGCAACCAGCCGTTCTCCTGCGGATCGACACAGCTCAGATGCCTGCTCTGTCACCACTGCAAAGGAGTACGTGCAATTCGAATTCGCAGAAACCTGAGCGGACCCGCTCGTGTTTCCTGCGCTGGGCTGGGCCGATCGCACCCGACAGCCCTCATATTCTACTTATTTAGCCCGTTTTCTGCACGGACAACTGCATCCTCTCCAGCTTTATACACTGACGGGTACAAAACTGGTTATTCGTTTTCTACCAGGCGCAACTGCTGGATTTAAGGTTACTTAAAACGCTGACGTGTCCCAAGTTTATTGTCCAAGATGCTCCACAGCACGGGCCAGGCTGGAAGGCGTTAGAAATATTGTACCTGAAGAATTCTGCTGAAGAGTACAGGTCAGACGCAGTAAAAGGAATAGTTTTTCACACACTGGAAGAACTCATTAGTGCCGTAATCAGAATAAAAGATTACAACTACAAGCACATATACGTATCTTTTAAGGAATCAAGGGGGGGGGAAGAGAGGGTGAAATCTCTGTCCCACCCTAATTTTTTCCCGTGCAAACGACTTAAAATCAACACCACGAAACAAGACGGATCCCAAACTCTACCCAAGCTCGATTCCTGTTTCTTCCTGAGGAGTTTTGCGCCTGGGAAGGGGAAGATCGCTCGGTGGCAGCCGGACCCCAGGAGCTGTCACAGCGGCCGCCGCAAACGGTCGGGGGCTCCGCCGCCCCCTTCCCTTCACCAGACGGTGTAAAAACCGCCCGTCCGCCACCTCTCTCCGCCTTCAGGGCTGGGCGGGGAGCGGCAGGGCCACGGCAAACCGCCGCCGCCGCGTCTCCCC
>VZRU01020157.1:0-12141 GCA_013398155.1 Pedionomus torquatus | reverse complement strand
CCCGGGGGTTGCTGCTGCCCCATACTGGGGGGTAGGGGTGCAGGGGGGGGTGTGTCTCATCTCTGGGTTGAGAGCCAAGTTTCACTTTCTCTCTTCTACTGTAAAAAGCCTGATTTCCCGAAAGTCAGAAAACTTTCCCGCTGACGATAAGCAACAGGCAGCACGTGGTTAAAAGGGGGTGGGCTATAAAGGCCGGGGGTCTGGGGGGCACCGAGCCCAGCCCAGGAGCTGCCGAGCACTGCAGGGACCAGGGTAAGACCCCGCTGCTGGCGAGGGGGTGGGCACGGAGCGCGGCATCGCCTTTCTCTTCTTGCTTTGCATTTCGTGGGATTTGCCCTCTCCGGAGGGACACCGGGGAAGGGGAAAAATAGAGTTTTTAGGGTACGAAAGGGTCTTTTAGGGCACCCAGGAGGGGTGAGGGAGGCAAAGGGTGTGGGGGTGTCAGAGCGGGAGGGGGTGGGGAAGCAGGAGGAACCCAAGGGGGCTTCAGGGGGACTGGGGACCAGGCTGGTACCTGCAGTGGAGCACAGCCTGGCTTCCAGAGGTGGCAGCGGGGCTGGATGGGGAGGGACACCCCCCCGGCTGCCCCCACAGCCCCCCTGTTCCTGGCTGGGAAACGCTCCCCCCAGCTGGGGCTGCTCCTGCCCAGCCCCACGGTGGGTCAGGGTGGTCCCAAGGGCAGCTGTGCCAGGGCTGTGTGTCCTCCTGCACCCTGATGGCATTTGCTGCCCTGCTGTGCGAAACGCCAGCTCACGGGAAGAATCTATGAGGGGACAAAGTGGTGGAAGCAAAGGTGGAAAAGCAAGTATAAAAGGGGTTTGTTAAGAATTTACAACGCAGCGCTGGATGGGTGCGTCTCCAGGCTAGAGGCACACGCTCTCCTCTCAGTTTGAGGTTTCTCTACCTCTTGTCCCGGCTGCTTCTGTGTCTGTCTCCCCTCTCCCTGGCTGGGAAGTTGGGGCTCACATCCCTCCCGAGCGCTGAACCCACTGGAGATTGAACTGACACCTTCTTACCTTGTGAGCTCTTAGCACCCCTACTCCAAGCAGTATTATATAATATATTTTATAGAGCAGCATTAGATACTATAATATACTATATGTATATACTATATACTATTACTCCAAGCAGTATTATATGCTATATTTTATATAGCAGTATCATATCCTATAATATACTATAATATACACTATATACTATACATATACACTATATACTACTCCTGCAAGCAGTATTATATTCCATATGATATCCCAAACACGCCTTTGACGAGTTGCTGAGCCTCCGAGCTGTCCCACAGTCTTTCGCCCCCTTCTGCTGCCCATCGTTAGTGACTGCAAGCACTCTGGTGGTCCCGTGCTTCATCAGGTGGTCGTATCTTCCTCTTCATCAGTTGTCCCCTAGACAGATCTAGCCCCCCCTCCCCCTGATGATGCTGTGTCCAATCCTGGTTGTCTTCGGCCTCGGTGGTACTCCCCTCCTCTTTCAAGTTCCTGTTTTGAAGGTTGTTTTTCCCCCCTTTGTTTCCTGTGCTCAGAGAACATCCTTTCCTGTGCTCAGACAACGTTCTGCTGAGCAAACCTGGTATTCAGTAGCACAAGGATATTGATGATATTGAAGGAAAGGCCAGTCTATGCGACTCGACTCTCTCTAGGTCCCTTTCAGGAGGATGCAAAGGAGCTGAAACAAAACTTTAAGCCTGTTTCTCACGACCAGCAGGTCACGGGAGGTGATTCTCCCCCTCTATTCTGGGCTCCTGAGACCCCACCTGGAGTCCTGTGTCCAGCTCTGGAGTCCTCAACAGAGAAAGGACTAAAATCTAAATCTCCCCTCTTCCAGTTTAAAACCCTTCCCCCTTGTCCTGTCCCTCCCCTCCCTGACCAAGAGTCCCTCTCCAGCTCTCCTGGAGCTCCCTTCAGATCCTGGAAGGCTGCTCCAAGCTCTCCCCGGAGCCTATATACTATACTATATACTACTCTGTTTAGGTTATAATATACTATATTATGTCCCAAACATGCTTTTGATGAGTTCCTTAGACTATGCGCTGTCCCACAGTCTTTTGCCCCCTTCTGCTGCCCACCCCAAAAAGGCCCTGCTGAGTCTTTGCTGGCTGGTGAGAAGGGGTGACCTCCCCTGCTGCCTGGAATGAAACCTCTGTGTTGATGGGGTGTCGTCTCCTGACTGTCTGGTTTTCTCCTTTAGGATTTTGGGCCTCTCCTTCCTTGTGTTTTTTCCTCCTGAACTGCAGAGGTGGTCCCCACCTTCTTCTCAACACCTCATCCTTGTCTGCTGGGTGGTGGTGTGCTGTCTCAGCTGAGCTGGGGGACCTTGGCTGGCCGTGACCTCTGGAAAATCAAGCATCTGACCAAAAGGAGCAGCTGCTGTGAGGTGAGGTGAGGTGGACCAGACCAAACATCCATTGAGCTTATTGCCTAAATCTTCCCTGACTTGAAAGGAAAAGCAGAGACTAAAGGCTCCCAAAGGGTCCAAGAGCCTGGCCATGAGCACCTTGGGTCAACACCACTGTTGGAAAAGCTTAGATCCTTGTGTCCTTGGTGGGATGAGAGCTGAATGCACAGGAGGGCTTTATGCACTGAGTGAATCTCTTCAAGTGTCCAACAGAATCGAGACAGAATTCCCTACACCCCTCCCTTCTTCCCAGGCTCAACCCTATTCCCAGTTTCTCTCCCTCCTCCCTTGAGCGGCACAAGGCAAAGGGCTACAAAGATGATGAGGAGCCTAGAACATCTCTCTTAGAAGGAAAGGCTGAGGGACTTGGGTCTGTTTAGTCTGGAGAAGAGAAGGCTGAGGGGGGATCTGATCAAGGGTGGGTGTCAGGAGGATGGGGCCAGGCTTTTCCCAGTGGTGCCCAGGGACAGGACAAGAGGGAACAGGCACAAACTGGGACCTAAGAAGTTCCATCTCAACATGAGAAGGAACCTCTTCCCTGTGAGGGTGGCAGAGCCCGGGCAGAGGCTGCCCAGAGAGGTGGTGGAGTCTCCATCACTGGAGACATTCAAACCCCACCTGGACACGTTCCTGTGGGACCTGCTGTGGGTGGGGGTTGGAGATGGTGTCCAGAGGTTCCTGCCAACTCCTACAATTCTGTGATTCTTTGAGACCCTCAGGTCATGGGATGTCCCAGACTGGGCTCCAGCAGCCAGGCAGGAGGAATCCCTGGGCTCTAGCTGCTGGAGGGAGGCCATGGCCTCTTATAACATACTTTGAAAAGGTGTTTTTGATTTTCTGCAGCCATGAGTTTGCAGGATGACATATTAGAGGACGACAAAAAGGCTAAAAAACTCCTGGCAGAAGCATGTGAGAAGGAAGGACTGGATTATGTCTACTGGCTCCCCAAACTGTCGGAGAAACTGGGTATCAAGTCCATAGAAGCCCTGAAACATCTGCAATATGAAGACTACCTGAAGCTGGAGTGTGAAGTACAGTATCCCTGGGAAAAAAAGGCACTGCAGAAACTCCTGGGACTACCGGACCAGAAAGAAAGTTTTGAGAAGCTGCAGAAGGAGCGCTTGGAGACGACAAAGAAGAGACAAGAAGAGGCCAAGCAACTGCTGCAGGAGCTGAAAGAAATGCACAAGAGCTGCAACCCCAGCGAGGATGTTAGGAGACAGAAAGAGGAGGCTCTGTGGAACGCCATGGAGATCCCCAGGGAGTACTGGGCACCACCGGAGAAGCCATTGCTGGATGTGCTGGAGAGCATCCAGAAGCAACTGGAGCTGCAGGAGTCATCCGTGGGCAGGGGTGAGAACGTCTCGGACGCAGAGGTCCTGAGGCGGGCGTCAGGGGGGCTGGCCCTGCGGGGCATTTACAAAACCAGCAGAATGGAAGATGTGCTGGCCAAGCGGGACCAGATCATCAGGGTTCCTGAGGGATTCAAGCTCGCGGGTCCGGAGCATGGGTCGCTGCTTGAGAGGAAGGAGTTCACCTCCTCTGCAGCAGAAGCCTCTTTCACCAAGTCCATGGAGCAGCTGGGGCTGAGCATCAGCGTTTCTGCCAAAGCCGGGTTCTGGGGGTTTGTGGCTGAAGCTGATGTGGATTACAGCAAATCCTCGCAGTCGGAGGCCACCCACCAGGCCCGCTCTGAGCAGAGCTACCTCTGCACCACCAAGTACCAGTACATCCCGCTGGCCTCCTGTTACTTCCAAAAGCACCAGCTCTGCCTGTCGGAGGCGGCCCTGCGGGAGCTGCAGGACATCGAGCAGCTTCTGGGCATCACTCCGGAAGGGGACAAGCCCGACATGCTGAAAAGCAGGTGTGGGAGCTTCTTCAGAAGTTTTGGGTCCCACGTGAATCAGGGTCCCCTCCACTTTGGTGGGATATTCTGGTGGAAGGCGTCTACGGAAGGGTTCCGGGCCGAGCAGCGGGAGGAGATGAAGCGACAGGTGTCGGAAGCCCTGAACAGCTACATCGGGGCCACCTACAGACTCTTCGCCATCAGCATGGGGGTGAACGTGGAGGTGGCAAAGTCCAGTTCGCAGTCTTCTCTCCAGGGAAGAGACGGAAAGAGTGCCCACACGGCGGTCCAGCTCTACGTGACCAGCACCGGGGGCCCATCAGACACGGATTCTCTTCCCCAGTGGAAATCGGGGCTTGTGACTAACAACTCAACGTGGTGTGTCATTGACCGAGGGTTTCAGCTGATCCCGGTGTGGGATATAATCCTCTTCAACCACAGCAATGACTTTCAGAACGTCTATCAAGTGAGTAGCAGCCTCAGGGCTGCGTACGAGGCACTAACGAACCACAGTGCCAGCCCCATGTTTGGCGAGGAGCTGGTCAGCGCGGTGGAAGACGCCAGGGCCTTCATGGAGTACGTGAAGTCCTGGGACGTGACAGCGGTTGAGAAGCAGGTGTCCGAGCTGATAAATTTCAAACAGTTTCTGAACGAAAAGACTAAAAACCATAACGTCTGGATCAACGTGTGCCTGTCGGACAAAGCTCTGCAGGAGTTCCTGGTGAACGTCGTTGAGTTTTGCAAGACGTCGCCTCCGGAAGGCATCACCTGTATCAAGTCTCTGCTGAAGTGCCTCCTGGATCCTCACGTCTACTCTGTCAAGGACTTCCCCAGGTCTTCCTCGGTTATGCAATGGATCTTCCAGACCGAGAGCGTGCTTCCCGAAACCCCCAACCTCTCTGATCTCGGCGATCTCACCAAGACACTGCTGAAAATGAAAGAGTACATCCAGGACGTCACCTACGCACCGGAAACCTCTGCATCTGCTGTTCATGAAGCAAAGATAAAAGCCACCTTGACTGCAAGCCTAGGGATTTATTCCTTGCTCCAGTCTCTCCAGGAAAAGGCACAGAAAGACGTAGAAATGTTGGTGCTCCTGATTACAACCAGGATGGGCTACCAGGTGGAGAGCAGCACTTTTCCCTACCTCCTTGGATGTCCAGAAATCAGCTTTATGGTGAACGAAATGCAAACAGGACACCAGGAGTACCTGAATCTGAAGGAGCAGGACGTTTACAGAGCCCAGGCCTTCCTGCTGCTGACGGGTCTGACCGTCACGCCCGAGCATAAACCGGTGTCCCCCGAGCAGAAGAACGACCGTTTAGTTTTCATGGAAGATCACATGAAAAACTTATGGTCCGCAGAGGTAAGAACTCTCCTGGAGAAGCACCGCGCGCTCAAAGACTGGGAGCTGCTGGAAAGCGGCTTGCGTTCCCTCACCAGCGGGCACCTGGGTGACACGTGCGAGGAAGCAAAGAAGCACAGCATAATCAAGGAGATGGAAGACACTTTTCAAAGAGCAGAGCCTTCCAGTCAGCCCGCCTCCAAACCCGACGACGGCAAAGCCAAAGCAGATCAAGCCACTGCAAACCAAGAGTTCCTCCACTTGCTCAAGCGCCTCGGACTAGAAAATCACTACCCCAAAAAACTGGGGACGGAAGATTTCCACGTCATATACAAGACGTCCTTCCATGACAGCCAGCCCAGCACGGACAGTGAGCTCCCGTTCTACTTCCTGCAGAAGCTGCTGATGGTGGATTATCGGGTGAGGTACCTGACCTGCAAGGACGAGAGCAGCCCCGGACCCGCAGCCGGGCCAAAAGCCACAGAGCAAGAACAGGAACCCTCGGATTCCTTTGATGACTTTTTCACGGATTTGGAGGAAGAAGGCCCCAGATCTGCAAGCGGGGGAAGCCACGTGCACCCCATGGACCTCCAGATGGCCATTTTTCACTGTGCCGACGATTTCATGAGGCAGTACATTTCCACAAAGCTTGCCTTCTGCCAGTTAGCGCTGCCTCTGCTGGTACCCAACCCCTGCACCTCACAGATCGAGCTCCCCATCTGGTCCCTCAGCCAAGTCAAGAAGAGCTGGAAAGTCGCCGAGAAGCCAGGAAAGCAGGGGAAAATTAACAGTTCCAAAAACAAACTCATTTACCAGGCAGAGATGCCCATCGTGTCCTTCATCCGCATCGGCAGTTCTCCCTCTTCTTCCAAGTCGCAGATCCTGAACGCTCTGCTGAGCAAACAAAAGCACGACACTTTCTTCCACCGGCACTGCAAAGGCGGCACCAAAGACTGTCTGCTGATGAATGGGGTGGTGGAGATCTCCTGGTACTGCCCCCGGGGCAGCGACGACGACAGCTTCGCCAGCTGCGTGGCTTTCTGCAACCTGCACGGCGATGCCAGGGACCACCAAGAGCAGCTACAGTTTTTGCAGGAAATATCTGCCGTGAACGTGGCTTTCATGTCCGAGTTGGACCAGGGTGACAAGAGAGTCAGGAAGATTGTGCATGACCTGTGGCAGACACAGAGGCCTTTGCTTTGTCTTTTCACTGAAAAGGAGAATGTTGCAGCTGGCCGATCCGGCCAGAACATCAAAATAGGAATGAAGAACAGAAACGAGGCAGAATTAATGGATGAGCTGACAAAAACAATCAGGGATCTCCTGGAGAAGTCTAACACCGTCTTCAGCCTCAACGCCTGCCTGGACAGAGCCCGCAAGCGCGGGTTCCTGGTGGATGAAGATGCAGAGGCGTGTGTGACAGCCAAAGAACAGGCTGAGGCGCTGGTGAAGCTCCTGAAGAAAGAGAAGCTGTATGAGATCAAGTCCCAGCTGCTGCCTCTTCAAGGAAAACTGTGGTACACGTGGTGCAAGAAGGACAAGGAGCTGTCGCGGCTCCAGGAAAAGAGGAACAAGAGCATAGAGCACCATCGGAGCCAAATCGAGACGGAGAAGTTAGCGATAAGGAGAAAGCAGCTGCAGAAAGCCTTCCCCCTCAACCACCTGATGAAAGCGGTCCTTAGCTTTCTGCAGTCACAGCCAGCAGCCAGCAAGAAATACTTCCTGCAGTGGATGAAGGTCTTTATGGACGACCTGTCCTCCGACCGCCTCGATGAGCTGAGGAAGCAGTACCACCAGCTGTGGTCTCAGATCCTGTCAATAAAGAAAAGCAGCGAAAAGACTGATCTGAAGACTGTGCTGATGAGTAGGTTAGAAGCTCTCTCCGATGAAATCAACAATTCCTCCATCGGCCTGGAGCATATCTTGAGAGAGGTGGGGCAGATTTACGAAGCTCTGGAATCGATGAACTCCAAGGACGAATGTTTCACCAAGCTGCCTGAAATTGCAGCTGCTCTGATGGTTTCGGGGTATCCCATCGAGCTGATGGACGGGGATGCTTCTTACGTGCCGTTGCGATGGGTCGGGGCCATCTTTGACAGTTTAATCAGGAAGCTGGGAGACAAGCAGGTGTTCGTTCTCTCGGTGCTCGGCATCCAGAGCACGGGGAAGTCGACCCTGCTCAACGCCATGTTCGGCCTCCAGTTTAATGTCAGCGCAGGGAGATGCACCCGGGGGGCGTTTATGCAGCTAATTAAAGTGGACGAGAAGCTGCAGCAGGAGCTGGGCTTTGATTACATGCTCGTGGTGGACACGGAGGGGCTTCGCGCCATAGAGCTGGCCAACAAACAGTCCTTTAATCATGACAACGAGCTGGCCACCTTTGTCATTGGCATCGGCAACATGACTCTCATCAATATCTTAGGAGAAAACCCTTCAGAAATGCAAGACGTCCTTCAGATCGCCGTGCAGGCTTTCCTGAGGATGAAGCAAGTAAATCTTTCCCCGAGCTGCCTGTTCGTGCACCAAAACGTGGGGGAAATAACGGCCAAGGAGCAGAACATGGAAGGGCAAAGGCGCCTGCAGGAAAAGCTGGATGAGATGACGGTGATCGCTGCCCAGCAGGAATTCTGTGATGTCTCCTGCTTCAGCGACGTCATCCGCTTTGACGTGAACACCCACATTCATTACTTTGCTCACCTGTGGGAAGGAAACCCCCCCATGGCACCGCCCAACCCCACCTACAGCCAGAACGTCCAGGAACTAAAGAGCAAAATCCTCCAGGCTGCCAAGAAGGAGTCCCAGAGCAGGGTTTTGAGGCTCTCGAGCTTGAAATCGCGAATCGGTGACCTCTGGAACGCTCTGCTGAATGAAAACTTCATTTTCAGCTTCAAGAACTCGGTGGAGATTGCTTCATACAAGAAGCTGGAAACCGCCTTTAGCAAGTGGACCTGGGACCTGAGGAGCCACATCCTAGACTTGCAGATGAAACTGGACAACAAAATTCGGAACGGGGACTTGCAGAAGGTCACCACAGACTACCTTGCAAAACTAGTGCAGGAGAAAAGCGATGCCATCATGAAAGACATGGAAACCTACTTCAGTGGAGAGAAAGACTGCGAGATCCTGGTCCAGTGGAAAAGCAGCACGGAGCGGAAGCTGGAAGAACTGAAGGAATCTCTTCTCCTGGAAACGAGGAAGAAGTGCGAGAATCTTATTGAGCTGAAGAAGAGCCAGTCTAAACTGGATGAAAGGAAGTCAGACTACGAGAACAAGCTCCTGAAAAAGAGCAGGGAGTTGGCTCTGTCTCTCAAAGGCCAGCAACTGAGCGAAAAAGAACTGAGGAAGAGCTTCATTTCTCTCTGGGCAGGCTGGGTTTCTGAAGTCTCCTCTGCTGCTCCGCCCCTGGAAGAGGTTGATATCAACGTGGAAATAGAAGACGTCCTCCTAGATCACTTTAAGGAGCCGAAATTACATGAAAAAATCAAGCAATTTTCCAGATGCAAGGAGTTTTCTGTTGACATGAAGAAGCATATCGCCAGGAAAACACGCTATCTTGTCTTCAACAAGAACATCGACGATACGGACAGGAGCATCATACACCACATCACAGACAACATCATAGCCTGCGTCAAGGCCAACATCGACAAGAAGGAAAAGGAGAAAAGGGATTACAGCCGAAGTTTCATTCATGAAATACTAATCGAAGTACAGAAAGGTACTAACTCAGTCCCCGAGAGCGCGAATTACAGCTTTAACAAAGCATACGAGATAGATTTGTTGCTGTACCTCTGCAGAATGGCCGCAGAAAGGTTCAGAGCCATGCACTTGGCGTTCAGGAGAGCCAACGATCCCACCATCTACCTGGAGAGCAAGAGAGAAGATTTCTTCATGTGTTTCCAGATTTCCTGCCAAGGAGCTACTTCTGTCACGATGTTCGCCGTTTTCCTGTGCGACAAGATCGCCCCGGCTCTCAGGCAGGCGGTCTACGAGAAGACGGCTCTGGCCATAGCTCGGGACATGAAGAGTAAAATCCCCGATTTCAAGGGCAACAGATACTCCCTAGAAGTCTGCCTGCTGAGGTACCTGGCGGAGGAGGAGAACTTCAAGAATTTCCAGCAGTACCTCAGTTTCCCAGGCGACTTTTTACAGAATTACATCGAGAAGTACGTGGAGAGGTACTGCAACGAGAACAGGAGGCTGGAGAGGTTTTTGGAGGACTCCCTCACCCACTGCTACGAATGCATCCAGTCAGCCGTTTCTGCAGCGACCAAGGTTATCAGGGACCAAATGCACCAAAACGACAAAATCTCTCTTTGGCTGGACGTGTTTTGCCAGGAACTCCGGGAGGTGCTAAGCTTGCCCAGGAGTGACCTGAAGGGCATCGAGCACCAGGAGTTAACAGACATAGGGTTCCTGAATAATGCCATGACAGATGCGCTGTCGGCCGTGAAGGACCAGCTCAAGAAAGAGCTGGCCGAGGCCAAGATCAGCTCCTTCGAAAGGAAGCCCCACAAAATCCTGGCAGAACAATTTTCGGGGTGCTGGGAGCAGTGTCCCTTCTGCGGGGCTCTCTGCACAAACACCATGCCGAAACACGACGGGAAGCATCAGCTCGTCTTCCATCGCCCGCAACTTTTGGGGAGGTACAAGTGGCATAAAACGGACCACCTGGTCATCGATATTTGCTCCAGCAGCGTTGCAAGCAATTGTACCTTCAGGATCGGTGAGGACACGTGGATCCCCTACAAGACATACTGGGACGCAGGACCTCCTTACTCCACTTGGAACATTCCCCCCGACCCGTCCATGCAAATGTACTGGAAATGGTTTGTGTCTCATTTCCAGGCAGACCTAGAAAGGCACTATGAGGGGAAATTTCAAGGCAAAGGGGAAATCCCCGTTTCGTGGCACAGCATAACAAAGCAGCAGGCACTGGAGGAGCTGGAGAAGCTTTAGGCTGTGTCCATATGAAGAACCACAACTGCTTTGCATTTTAGAAGGCTGTGCTACGAGTATATCCACAAAATATTGTTGTCATGACTATGACCCCGAGCCACATGAAGAAAACGATGTCTAACTGCTCACAAAGTTGTGTGAAACTGGGCGAGCTACTCCTGCCACAGCGCAGAAACTCCCTTCACGCTGAAACCAACACCCTCTTCCCTTCTCCTCAGGAACGCTGACCTCCACTTTGTCTTAGAGAAAAAGATCCCAAGCCCTGTCCCTGCAGTGAGCAGACGTATCGCCAAGATGAAGACCAAGTGGCAGGTGAAGAGCAGAGAAGCACTCCTCTGCCGGTCCCTGGGCCTGGTGGGCTTTCCTCCCGCTCTTCGCCATGGTAGCATCTGCTCTTGCCATCTGCTTTGCTGTTGAGCAACAACCTCTGTATGGCCGATGTGGAGGATTCCCTGTCTTTGCGGCTTCCTCGGCAGCTGCTGGTGGTGGGCAAAGGCAGCGCTGGTGCTGCCAAGACTGGCTGGTGGCAACAGAGCTGTGGTCTGGAGAACATGAGCCAAGCTGGGATGGCTTCGCTGAGGTGGTCGGTGGCTTTTGCTGCTGGAAATCCAATCTGCAGAGCTGCTGAAGTGGTGGTTCCAGTATAATCCCTTGTAGTCTTTGCTAATAAAGTAGTTGAGTTGGGCTGGACCGCTCTCTGTGTCCTTTATTTTCAGGTTGATTGTGACTTGTGGTGGAGAAAGGCAGGTGATGACCGGGTTCCTGGAAGGGTGTGTGGAAGGAGAGTGTCTGCTGCTTTCAGGAGGACCTTCTTTGGTGTCTCAAGGGGTAACGAGAAAGGGAAGACGCCGTCAAGAAGAACCATCTGGTGAAACAAATCTGCCTGACAAAGGGTGCTGGGGGGCAGTGGTGGGAACCAGGCCCGGTTGGTCAGACTGACGGAGGAGCGAGAAGGTGAGAAGGTCTATTCCAGTGAGGTGCAGTGATTGAGGAACCGGTCAACTGGGAAACCAAGGGAAAAAAGGGGGAACCGAACCCAAAATACACCAAGATATGGACCTGACAAACCAGACATGGAGATAAGGTCGGCTACTGTGGTGAGCGCAGCTCCCGGAGTGAGTGGGGGGGTGTCCCAGTGCAGGTACTGGGATGAGTAGGGTTTCAGTGCCAGCTACTGGAGTGAGTGGGGTCCCAGTGCAGCTCCTGGAGTGAATGGGGAAGGTCCCAGCGCAGGTACTGGGTTAAGTGAGTGGGGTCCCAGTGCAGTTCCTGGAGTGAGGAGGGTCCCTGTACACATACTGGAGTGACTGGGGTCCCAGTGCACTTGTGTGAGTGGGGTGTCTCAGTGCAGATACTGGGGTGAGTAGGGCCCCAGTGCCAGCTTCTGGAGTGAGTGGGGGGTCTCAGTGAGGTACTGGGCTGAGCAGGGATGGTCTCAGTACAAGTAGTGGAGTGAATGGGGGTTTCCCAGTGCAGGTACTGGGGTGAATAGGGTCCCAGTGCCAGCTACTGGAGTAGAGTGGGTGGCCTCAGTGAGGTACTGGGGTGACTGGAGTGTCCCAGTGCAGGTACTGGGGTGAATGAG
>VZRU01020137.1:3899-31398 GCA_013398155.1 Pedionomus torquatus | reverse complement strand
TCCCCTGTATTCTACAAAGTATATTTGAAAGTAATTGGGAAGAAGAGAAAGAATTTGTGAAAAAGCAATATGTTGTTCGCTTAACATTACACAGAATGTTCTTTGGAGATTGGAAAGATTCATGAAGCATAAGATGTCTCTGGACATCCTGTTTGTTCAGAAGTGTTTGAGTAAATGTGTCTTACAAAATGTAGTGGGACATGAAACATGGTATTTGGGGTCGCAGGATTTTAATGGGAGATATTTTTTTTTTTTTTTTATTTTGCTGCTTCCTGTAGAGATTGCTGTATGATACTCTGGGCTATTTGTTGCCAACTGGTGTCAGGAATGTTTAATTCCTTGTGTTTCAGTAGCATTTCTTGTGGTAGATACCATGTCTGTAACTTATTTTTCTTCTGTTATATCTCTTCAGCTTTCTTGAGAGATTGTTGTTTTTGAGAACTGAACAAATGTTTTATTTTCAGTGCTTTTGATGCTGCTGTATGCTTACAGTCTGCAGTGTCTGTAGAGGAGACACTTTATCTACAAGACACTGAATGTTTATTCCAAGTGCCCTGGGAGGCTGACCTGGGATCTGCTATAATGCACTAAAGTGAAATTTCAGCGCTTAAATGCTTTGGGTAAGAGGGTGATGTCAGTCAGCCCTTACATACACCTGTTAATATTTTTACGTAACTGCTTTTCACCCTGAATGAACTATCCAGTTTTATGCTGATACAGTCATCAGAGTCATGTGGGGTAGGGAGTCCTCAGCCCATCAAACTTCACCACCACACTTCTCTTAGAACCCAGTGTAGGAGTGCAGGCGGCCATTTATAGTAGAGGTAGGTTACTGCTGACAAGGATTTCCCTGCAGAGATACCATCTAGAGCCACTGCTGCAGAGCTAATACTGTAATTCTTGGAGCTGATCCATTGCAGTCATGATGCATCTATCCTGAGCCAGGAACACCAACACATTGATTAGGTTTTAAAAACAAACAAAAATCCCTTTTGTATTTGCAATGAATTTTTACAAACCTCAAATGAATCAGGTTACTTAGCAGTAATGAAAGCCAGTAAGTGTGTTTTCCTTGGGTCGATAGGATGCTTCAAGTTTGCTTCTGGGCCTGTGCTTATAAATACAAAACGGTGCTTCCCTAATACATTTTATTTTTGACTTTTTCATAGACTTTCTTTCACATGTTAGTTGTAGCAATCCATTGATCATTTGTAGGTGGATTTTCATTACACTGAAGAAATATTTTTGGTTTGGCTTTGCTTTCTCATTTTTCTTGATGAATTTGAACAGTTTTCATTGCTTTGTTAGCTAATTAAAGTGACTGAATTTATGCATGCTGTAGAAGGCCCTGTGAGTTAATAGTGTCTGTGTCAACATGTCAACATGCTGCTTCGGTTGTGTTGCTTTGAATCTCATCTGCAAAATGTGTAGACAGCTGATTTCTTGGATTTTGGTTTCTCTCATTTCTTATAATAGATAATATAAAGTGAAAATTATTATTGTTTGTGGAACCTGGCAAGTGAAAGGGAAGGAAGACTGCTGTCTCTATCCCTAAAGCTAGCAATTTTACAGGCTATTGCAAATAAATTATAGGATTGCTTGTTGTCTCTGGATTTTCTTTTGAGTCACATTAATAGTTGCTTCCTGTTAATGTTGCTCTCTTGCTGAGAGTTTGGATTATCTAAGAGTTCCAAGTTCAGTTAAGTATTGCTGTGACAATGAATTAACATTTCCAACTTGTCTGTCTTGCCAGAAACATTTCTGCTCGTGGCAGAATTGGTGAAGAAGCCTTACAGTATTGTCATGGGGTTTTGTTTTTGCTTTTTTTTATTAAGTACAGACAAGCGTTTTTTCAGTCCACTGTAGGAGCAGGAACCTCAGGCAGAGAGATGGATATGACTGTACCATCTTAAGTGCCTGCAAGATGTATATCTGTCTGCCAGAGACCCAGAACAGTTTCCTTTTCGTGAAGGAAAATAGTTGTGTTGGAGTCAGACACTTAATTGGATACAATTTTTGTGTTATGTTGCACCAGACACGCATGTATGTGATTGAGCAATGTCTTAGCATTTATTTCAGTCTTGATAAAGTATAAATAAATGATGAACTTCCAGCAGGCTTGTACTAGAAAGTCCAAAATCCTGTAGTAACGCTGTGGTTGAGTGGAAAAACACAGAAAAATACTAGCAGTGGTTCAACTTTTTTTTTTTTTTAAACTTTTGTAAAGATGTAAAAAGTAAATATAAAAAGTACTAGAATTAGTCAAGGGTATGAGGAATTTATAATATATTTGCAAAGTTAAGGAACATTTCAGTATTGATAGTTGAACTGTGGGGCATACTGGAGGAAAATATGTGCTATTTTTAACCCTTTTTTAGGTTATATGTTAACAGTAACCAACCATTGGAAGGACTCTGAAGTCTTGACAATGAAATACACTACTAGAGCATTTATGATGGAGCCTAAAATAGTGAGAAATTGTCACTAAATACAAATACATTGGCAGTATTGTGCTGCTGTTAAAGTAAGCTTGTCCCCAGCTGGAACATCCTGTTATGTTTTGCTTTTCAGATGATGATTCAAATGTGTTGAACATATTTATTGATAGAAGGACTTCAATATAGGAAACGTGCAATATCTGAGATATATAGAAGCTATATAAGAACAGACAACTGACCTTTTGATCTCATATTAAGACACTATTGAAAATAAAACAAAAAGTTACTAATGCTGTATATTCTAATAATTACATTTGTAATAGTTCTTCTATAAAATGAATGCAAGAACTTAAGATATGGGAGTTGCTGATGCTTGTAACTGTGTGTTGAGTAATAACCTTTTTAAAGGAAGGAATGGAAGTGCTTACGTTTCAAATCAAAGAAAAGCTCTCTTACGGGCCAAATAGATATTTGTACAGCACGTTCTTTTGAAGACATTTGGTACTGGCTGCTGCTATTTGCATATGCCATTAGTCTTATCTGATATGGCAGGTTTTGTTCTCAACTGGTACTTTTTCAGAGTTGTTTCTTCTCTGGACGTTGAACAAGATGAAGCATAGATTTTTATAAAATTTTGGTAGCTTTGATGCAATATTACTGATGTTCTGTAAGACGATTTTTGCTTAACACGCCACCACTCCCCCAGCCCCAGTACATTTTGATGACTTTATGTTGCTTTCTATTTTTTAAATAGCTTTTCTTGAAATGTAATACTTAACTGTATAGGTTAGAATCCAGATCTCTTGTGTTTGCAAAGCTGGGCCTGCCTACCTGTTCACTTCTGAAATTTCTGGTGACCTTTCCCAGTAACTCCTGGCACAATTTACTGTTATTCTTCNNNGGCCGAAATTTCTTTTTTTTTTTCTCTTTTTTTTTTTTTTTTGTCTCTGGAGGTCATCCAGTCCAATCCTCTGCTTTACAGCACATCTGATTTAGGTTGCATGTGGACTTGGTATAGAATTTTGGGTACAAAATTAATCCTTATCAAGAAATAACCTTCTGAGGCCAGGATCAGGCATATTTACTATGCGGGCTAGCTTGTGTTGCTGTTGTCTTAAGTTGTGTTTAGAGGGTCTAGATCCTTCAGCATCTGTGTGTGTATATATATATATGATGTAGTATTATGCAATAGTGTACTTACTGTATAGTGTAACTTGAAATTCCCACCAGAATGTGTCAGACAGAAATGATCTTAAAATTTATCAGGAGAAAAAGCAGCACTAAATGAGAGATGTGATAAGAATGTTCCTAGTTCCACCCCTAATTCCATAAGGGTGGAAATAATACAACACTTTCACTTAGAGCTTTCAACCACTACTTCCTTTTTAAGAACTTAAAGGGGAAATTAATTCTTTTTTTCAATCTTCCTCTTTTGAGACTTTTTCCTAGATTGCATATTCCAGCAGTTGTAAGAGCAAATCAGGAATAAAAAACTTTATAGAAAGGGCATATTTGTTTTTGCAGTCTATGTAAGTAGTTGACATTAGGTAAAGTTGTGCTGGTTTAGCAGAGCTTTTGGTAAGTACATAAATGTTGTCTGTGACTATAAGCCAATGCTTTGGTCTATGGATAGAGACCTTCCTATATTCCAGTTCTTAATTAAGAGAAGAACTGATAGACTGACATTATGTTAGTACTGTGTTACATATAACATAGAGAGGCATGTGGATATTCTGTCTATTTGAATGCACTTTATCCACAGTGTCAGCTTGATTTTTAGTTCAATTTATGAATCTGACTGTTAATTAGAAAGTTAAAAGTATGTGTGCTGTGTTTGGGTAACTTTTTAACTTCCATATAAACAGATGGCAAAAAGTTTTTGGTGGTTTTTGTACCTGAACAAATGCATTGCATTGACAAATGTGGATAGCTTTAAAAACTAGGTTTTTGTTTTAGAACCTCTGCACATAGCTACTGAAATCAGTACAGGTTAATTCATCCTACTGCAGAATATTGTCTCCTGATAGCTTTACTGCAGATCTACATTTTAGCTGAAGGTTGACTTGCTCTGACCCCATGTTCTAGCAATGAGCTTGGGAAGGGTGAGTTTGGCAAAACACTGCACCAGCAGTTGTCCTGCTTTCTTTGAGCCACTCTGAGACATCCAGATTGCATTCCTGTGGGCTCTTTAGGTTATCCTATTCTGGGATTTTGCCTGGTCACATCCTGGTGTAAGTGTGCCTGCAGCTGAATCGTTTTGTATGTGGATGTACAGATAGGTGGGTTTCTTTGGTTTTCCCTGGTTGATCAAATGAAAGTGTACTCGGTTTTCTTCTTCCTTTTCCCACATAGCTTTATGTTGAGCCTTCCCAGTATAGGTGTTGCTGGATGAATTTGAGATGATGACTTAAGTTTTATAAACTAATATTAAAGGATCTTGATGACTAGTCTTTCTTTTGAGATCTCTAACTTGTGCTCTCTTTGATGTACTTTGTAGTTTAAACTTGCTGTATGCACCTTCTTTTATTTTAATTGCAGTTTTGTTTCCAAGAGATTTACTAAAATAATTGTCTTGTAGTATCGTTTAAAAAACTTTTATGAAGGTGTAGTTTTGAGTCTAATGTTAGGGTACCTGTAATCTTGTAATATTATTTCAGTGACTGGATCTGTTTGCTGGTGGTGTGCCTCAAGTCTACAAAGTAGATTACGTAGTTCTGTTTAAAGTACTGCATTTAACAGTTTTCATACAGGTGGGCAAAGCGGAGTGGAATCTCTTTTCCCCTACCCAGAGTGAAAGTCTTCAGACAGTAGAAGGATTTAAGAAATAGTAAGTGCTTGCTTATATGTGTGGGCATTTGGAAGACATAATAACTTCACGTTTTCCATGCTGCACTTGTGCTGAGGTGTCCCAAATATTCTTTTTTATTGGGTAGCTGTAATTGAGGACTAAGTTATGCTTGATAAAAGTGCTGTTTGATTGTTGACAGTGCTCAAAGTTAGTAGTTTGTGTAATCTCTTAGTGATTTCAAAATTGAGAGGTCAGTTACCTGCATCCAGAAGTGAGCTTTTTCCTGGTAATAGTTTAATGAGGTCATTGATCTTAGTAATAAGAATGCCTTTTCTGATACTGTCATTAAGGCTGTTTCCTGAGACATGATGCAAATGGATTTTCCATTAGTGCTAAACCTGTAAGTTACTTTGCAATCATAGAACAAAAATCTAGTGATATGAATCTATTTTACCTTTTCTTAAGCTGGGATGAAACCTGAGAAATTGTATTATGAACATCTGCTTGATGGCATTTAAAAAAAAAAAAGGCAATAAAAAAACTGGCCCTCTAGAACTGAGGCATTTGTATCTGGGGTTTTTTTTTTTTTTTTTGACAAAAATAACCTTGAGGGTTTTTGTTGGTTTTTTTTTTTTTTCATTTGAAATGTTTGTTTATGGGCTGCACAGGAACTTAACCATTCTCACAGCTGCTAGAAGAATTCAGTGGCTTAAGAACTGGTCTGGGGCAACAGTAGCTGCCAATGTGTGAATGTTCACGCCCATGGCAAATGCTGAGTGCTTGAGTTTAGCTTGTAGCTGGAAGTGTGTATAAGTAGCTATTACATATGAGTCCCAAGCTGTTGATCAGGGTTAGTAATACCAAAGCACAAGCCATTTGGGGGCCGTACTACTAGCATTTACTAACAAAATGATAAATGCTGTTTTAGTGGGTAATTGTAGTAGAGTAAGGAGCTTTTATGGCAAGGTCCACTTCAGAGTGAGAATCTATGATTATATGCAGATAATGATTTTTTTTTATTTTAATCTTAAAACTTAATTATTGTATTTGCAGGCACAGACAGCTTGCATTTTTATTTTTAAACTGGTTATCTTTAATGGATGAGAGAGTGGAAAGAAGGGGGAAAAAAAAGGAAAGAAACCAAACCCATTTTCTTGGAATCATCTGTCCAATCTGAAGAGAAGTTGCAGCTTTTGGAAAGTTCTCGTGGAGGTCTGAACTAACAAATAGTATGCTGGAAAGAACACTAAAAGCAAAACAAATATTTGGGAACACAGAAAGGGCTCAGCTTTTTGCAATTTTAATATTACCAGTGGCTGTGTAATTGCTAGGATATTAAATAGGACTTTGAATCTATTGAGTCAAATATGAAAAATGGACTAATTCAGTCTTTGCTTTTATGAATTTTGACCCTTATTGGGATTTTCTTTTTCCTAAAGCTGGAGATACTACAGTGGATGGAGGGGATCCGCCTGCTAGTGATAATCTAGGGTTTTTGTTCCCCCCCTCCCCCCCCACCCTTCTTGTTCCTTTCATGTTTGTTTGTTGTGTGTTTTCTTGGTGTGGTGTTTTTTTTTTTAAACTTCACTGCATGAATTCAAATACTAGAACAGTTATTAACAAAGCTTCTGATTGCAGTAAAATTTCTTGCTGTTTCTGCTTTTTAGAATTCTTGATGAAAGTAACACCAGTAATAAATCATGACAAAATCAGATAGGTGTTAGATGCACTGTGTTTGCTCACACAGCTGGCCAGGAGTACAGATTCCTCGAGTTGTGTGCATGAGTAGCGCTGAGGGCCTTTTTAACTACTTAGCAAGATTTTTTTTGTTTTGTTTTGTTTATGTATATGCGTATGCATGTGGTCTTAGGTTGGTGAAGATTAGCTCCTTATTTTCCTGAGGAATTGCATTTTTGAGCAATTGAAAGAGTATTAGCTGTACTGAAGCTTAGTTTTTAGCGTAGCCTTTGAAGTATGAGCTTTGCTGGCATCTTAAAAGAGGGAAGGGAAAGTTTATCTGCTTTGATAAACAAGCCTTTAGAAAAAAGTGTATGACCTTGCATGAAGAAGAATTGTGATGGGAGGAATGTCTTGTATATTTATTTTATATAATCAGTAGTGGTGAAGTCAGATAAAGTGCAGCTTGTTTAAAGTGTAAAGCACCGTGATACCTGTCTACACTTGAGGCATAGCAAGGGTATTATCATTTAAATGTTTGAATTATAATAATTAACATTTGTTTAACATGGTAATAGGTATTAAGCCAAACTTACAAGTTTTGAAAACAGTCTGATTTAAATACTTGAATTGTTTGCTTTTCTCAAGTGTTACAGCTTTAAGCTCTGGAAAATAGTTTTGGATGACTCTTCTTTATCAAATACTAACCTTTTTTTTTTTTTTTTTTTCAGACATGTTGATATTACGGTTGGGTAAAACTGTTAAAAATGTCCTAAAGCAGGAAGCTTGTATGTCTTGCATCTTCCCACAATGCTAATGAGAAATTGCATTATGAACTGTGGTAAAACATGGAGTTTTTTGTTACGTTCTACAGAACTCAGTGTTGCAGTTCGGAAAGGAATTATGCTTGTTAGTTTCCAGTCCTATTCCCCTATGGGATTTCGTTCCAACTCAGAAGATACTTTTTTCAATATTGATTTCTGTGCTTCTCTTTGCTCTCTAGTTCCCTTCATGAATCAACTAAAGCTAATAGCATGAAACCAAATCTTGTTGAATTGTTCTGCCTTATCCAGGCAAAATACCTTTTAGAAAGTCCAAGGTCACTGAACCTACGCATTTCTGAAAATGTGGGTGATAACGCTTATTTAGAACAAGATGCTCTGGCCAGCGTTAGGACAGTAATCTAGTTACCAGGAAAAATGAAACGGAGTGGGCAGCGAAAATCATGAGGAACCACAACAACAGGGTAGTCTGTTCCTTGTTTCATTTATCTAATCCTCTTGAGACCTAAAGCCTACATAGCAGTGAGTGTCTCTCTCTGTGTTTCTTTGGGAATTTTGGGTAGTAACTTCCTTTCATTTGTGATGTTTATACATTGCCATTAGAAAGTATGTTACTTTAGGTTGTTTCCCTTTATGTTTTCTATTGAGAAGGTAAAAGATGAAATGTTCTGCGAAATACTGATTCTTCACAAGGTATATGACAAAACTGAAGAAATTAGAATAAAACTGTAGCAGAAAAGGTTCCGTGAGAGTACAGAATTTTCCCAAACTAGTTTTCAAATGTTGGATGAGCCCTTCTGTGTAACAGGTCCTTCATTCATCCTGTCCGCCACGTGCTAACTCTCACACTTAGGCCGCTCCTTAAAACATTTAGACCTTAGACTTCAGCTCCCTTGTCTATGCTCAGTACTGTTGGTCTTTTATTCTTGCCGCTCACTGGGAGGAAAATAATGCCAAGCTTTCATGAGGAACTCGGGTACTCTGCCTGCTTTTGAGCATTTAATTCCTTGTTACCTGAATTGTCACCTTCCTCTTACTACTGTCCCTTTATGCAAAGACAGATAGAGAGCATCCCATCTCAGCTCCATCTTTCATTCCTCTCATCTTTTGTCCAAGTGGGTTCAAGGTAAGTGTCACATGGTAATGGGGCCAGATATAAATGATATTAGGGGATGGAGAGAAGAAAACTAGGGGCAGGAGAAGTGAGACAAAAGGCTGGAAGAAACTTTTCTGTTTCTGTCTCTCACTCCATCTAAATAAGAGCATCTGGTTTTTAAAGTCACCTTCTCTGATTTGGGTCCTCTAGCTGTATCAAAAAGTGGTCTGCAGGTGCTCTGGTACTGCAGGGGACAGGAAGCACATCTGTACAGTGAGATTGGAGAACTGTAAAGGTAAGCTTGGTATCAGCACCAAGGCACAGATCACTTCTCAGTATTAGGGAGAAACAGGTGAGAAGAGCACTGAGCAGTGGCGATACTGTGGACTTTGATTGCTTTGGAAATTCTACGAAAACGGGATAGAGACAAGATGATATTGCAAGTGGATGAAGCGATGCGAAAAGGAATAGTGAAACTTAAGAATAATTAGAGACATGATTGCACACTTTAGATTGCAAGTTGCTCTTTATAAAAAATAAAAAAACAAACAAACAAAACAGAACAACCCCCAACCCCCCCAACAGGAAGCATGTATTACCACTTCTCCTTTTTAAATTTACTTGTACCACAAAGCATAGGTGCTTGAAGAGCAGAGTTCTGGCTGTAGAAAAATCATCTTAAAGGTTGAAATTATCATTTAAGGTAACAAAGCTTTTTATTGAAAATTTTCTTTGTCTGCTGTTTGGATGTTTGTTTTTAAAAATGTGTATTTCTCTCAGCTTAATTTGTTAAACTCTATCAAAATATTCTTAACATGTTAAAAAGAGCCGTTATTAGGAGCAGTGCAGAAATAGAGGTTGAAATGAGCTTCATTTGTAGTAAAATAAGTATTTCTTGATCAGACAGATTTTTTTAATTTTTTTTTTAACTATTCATACAGTTGAAAGATAGATCATCTTCCATGAAAGACTTTAAGGAAAATAGTTCCATCTGTCTATATAAGACTCCTCACTGTCTCACTGCCATATTGGAACTGTTTATTCTGTAGAGACTTACTGTTTACCACTTCACCTGTTTAGATAGTTTAAAAAAATTTTTTTTTAAGGTTTATATTGTGATTAGCTAATGAGTGCGTTGGATGTTAGGGTTTACTTCAGTGGCTTTGGTTTATTTTTTAAATGGCAGCATGGAACCTGCTACTTAAACCTTCATTTATGTGATATCACTGCTAAAATACTTTTTCATACCTAATACATTTTGAACATGTTGCTTCATGAAGAAATCTAGTAGCTTTGTTTGCATTGTAGCTGATAATAAGTAGAGATGAATGTATCCTTGAACTGGCACAATGACTATTCTCCGTTTCTGCAGAACGTAAAAGTTCTAGTAGCTTGCTGTAAAAATCAGTGGTAATTGGTGGTGTTTTTTATGAGACTGTGACAGTAAGTGATGATTTTCGTCTGCTAACAGTTTGAATTTCTCTGTTAATGAAAAATAAAAATTCAGGTAAAATATAAGTAGTCAAAATATGGTCACTCAAGTGAGAAGTCATTATATGCTCTGAGAGTTGTATATTTGCAGAGTGGCTAACGTGTAGCAACAATGTAAGGAGAATTAAGTATCGCCTGAGAAAAAAATTCTGTGTTTTCACAAATGAGTTCTTTATTAAATTTGTTATTTGGTTGAATCAATTTGCTGAGTTTGAGTGGTTTAGATTTGGTTTTCTGGGTTTTGTTTTTAAATTTTATTACTGTGTTTTTCCTGGAGTGATTTAGGGACTGAATTCTTACAATAAGCACTGAATCTTCAGGTGAAATTGTGGCTGCACATAAATCTGAGACAAGATGAGTAGTGATCCATTGAGTGCAAGTGGTACTGAGGCTCCAGATGACTGACCAACTCACAGTGGGCTCTTTTCTTTCTGAGTTGCAGAGCAAAATGTTTGTAAATTACAGTTGGTAAACATTCAGAAAAAGGGGAATGAAAGAAAAGAAATTGATAGTTGTTCCTGAGTGAAGTTTTAGAATGATTATTCTCTAACTGGCAAATAATTAAATGTGTTGTGTTCTTATCATAAGGCCCAGTACAGAATACTTCTCTTGTAATTTGTCATAGAATATTACTGGTGAGTTGCTTTGCCTAAATGATTATAGTTTTTTCTTAAAGTAGTAAATGAAAACTGGATTAATGTTTGCCCATTGGTTTTTTTATATGAATGACTTGTATAATCCAGAGGGACTTTCTGAAATTATAACAGTTTGTTTGTAATCTGTTTTATACAAAAACAATTTAGGTAATAGTAGAATAGTTACGAGAGGGTTACGTTCAATTAGTTCAAAATGCCTACCATTTTCAGAATAATATATGTGTGAGTTGTATTGCGATTTTTCTCTTCTGCTTTGTTACTCTGAACTATTGCTAGGCTTTACATGTTTTTGTTTACTAGTGTACCATTTCTGGTATTTAAACTTTCAAGCTAAACCTTTCAAAGGGAAGTGAAGAAAACATCAACGTTCCCAATGTGCCTGTTAAGAAACACTGAGGTTATAAAACTGTTGAGAAACAGAAGGTGAAGGCTGCTGGGCGGTGGTTGATGGTAGCGTGTGTCATGCTTCGAATTAGTGCTCGTTGGGCTGGTTGAGTGGATGGCGTTGGAAATGTAGAGACATTCAGCTACTGAGCCTGGAAGTTGGCAGGCCCACCCAGTTTGTGCAGGCAGTAGGTACACAAGCTGCACAAGTTGTTCAGCTTTGAATCAAGCGTGAAAAGTGCATTTTAACTGGGTAAGCAAGAGACCTTAGTTAACAGAACATATTTATTTTATCTGACTAGTACCTAATTTAGAGATGTGAAAAGCAAGCTATTGAATAAACAAATACAGCAAAAGTAGTTCGATCTGTGAGAACTTATTAAGAATTAAATGAGTCACTGCATTTCTGGACACAAGCAAAAATACATCTTCGTTTTTAAGGTACCTTCTGTTGAAGGTTGAACCTAGAGTACAGGATACTCTGCTTGTAAGTCACTCATGTGCTTTGGCCATGTACATGTGATGGGAGGGGACCAGTCTACACTCAGTTCTTCCGTGTGTCCAGTTTTCTTTCTTTTTCTGTCTTTCCTTTTTTTCTGAAAAGAAACCAGAGCATATAAACAGGGAGGAAGCTGGAGATGTGCAATAGTGCAGTTTTTAAAACAGATATTTGGGAGAGCAGAACAGCTGTGTCCATCACACATTATGTTCCCCGCAGCTGCGTGCACTGTGAAACATTACTGCTCTGTAGCATAGGCCTGCTGCAAATGAGTGAACTTGTTAGAAGGAAAGATGTTTGAAATGCATAGAGAAGAAAGCAGAGAGGTGAATCCTGATGCTTCCCTGAGAACTTAGATGAGATATACTGAGTACTGTCAAGGAAAGTGCTACCCAGTAAAGCCAAGAGGTATGTAAAGACTGAGGTTGTGCATATGTTACTTTCCAGGAACTGCCAGAGTCTCTCATTTAAGAATATCTAAAATAGAGCTGCTCCTTCTGCCCCTAGAAGCTACAGTCAGGTGGCAACAGAGGAGGGAGGTAATTTTAAGATCAAGAAGGATAAGGACTTGCTTCCTTTTGAAGTCCACGTTAGAGTAATTCCTACCTACTAATAGGAGCAGTGTGAAAAGATGCTTTGATATAAGAGGGTCTTATTACTTATTTGTATCTTGTAGATTATGTAGCTTCACTGGGTATTCACATAGATCTGTGTATAAGCAATCAGGAGAGCTGTTATCGATTTATACATGAATTTCTTATCCTGCTTTTATTATAACAGTAACATCTTAATTGTTTTAAGACTGGCTGGACAGACTTTGGAGTTTTTTTTCCTCGTTTTGAGCTATAAATGCTTGTTTAAAATTGGAAGCAAAAGTGTCTCAAACTTATTTGGTGGTTTGTTTTTCTTTTTAATGGCAGGGTTGTTACCAGTGAAGCATTCTGCCAACCTGCATCATCTATAGGGTTTGGTATGCCTGATATTCACACAGGACCTCAGTCTGCTAGTAGGCTGCAGAAGAAAACTATTTTCCAAGAGTTCAGAAGAGAAGCAATGGCAACACACGTTTCTCTTGAATTTATATTTAACTGTATTGTTCTCAATGCTGCCAATTCCCAGTGACCCAACCTATTTTCCTTTGAAACAAGCTATGGATATCATCTAACCCTAATTAAAGTTTATTAAAACTTCATACTAATGCTAGACTAATTATAGGTAGCGTAAAAGTGTCACTGATTTTTCTTTAATCAAAGTATAGTCTTGTGTACAGCCATATTAAATCTGAGCTTGGATGACATACCGTTTGGTGTGTCAAAGCTTATTACTTAACAGCAAATGTGTTTTCTGTGGGAAGGCTGTGTTTGTACTGGGAGTGCAGTTTGAATCTTATGTGAACTTAATTTGAGGGTTCATCTGTTTTGGTGATACACAGTACAGATTTTGTTTTTTCATAGAGTAGATGGGCCAATCTAGATGGGACTGATTTAATGCACAGTACCAGGGCACTGCTGCTCTTACTAAATGTCACTATCACTTTTCCTGACTGGAGAAACCAAACTTGCTTAGCTTTCTTCCATGTGCTGTTGGGACTGTAGATTTTAAAATAGTTCTGTAAATGTTTTTGCTTTGAGTTACCAGTGCATGTCCTTCTGCCAGTTGTTTTTGTTCTTACTCTTTTAATAAATGACTCATTCTCCTGCTTTGCTTTAGTTCCTGAACTTTCTCTTTTGTTCTTCTAAGAGCCTAAATAATGAATTTTAGCAAAATTTAATATTTTAAATGTCAAGAACATATTTCAAGAAAGTGCTGCCTTTGTAAAGAAAAAGCCTAACTGTTCTCAGAACAGCAATATTTTTGAACTACTGATTAGATGTGGAAAAAATTTGCATGTTAATTCCAGTTCTTTTTGCAGCATATGGCCAGTTTCTAGCTAGAGACTTTTTTACCATTGATCAGGAAGTTCGATTTCTGTATTTAATGTGAAAAGGCTTTGACAGTATTCTGATTTTTACACATGCTTGCTTATTCTGGGTAGAATTTCATAACTTGCATAATTTCAGTAGCAGGAACATTGAAGTTGAACAAACTAATTTTAAAATCTGAGAAATAGAAGAATTGTTTATGTGGATTGTTGTATCTTAAAAGTAGGTTATATTTGAGGCTCTAGGCTGTAAAGATGGGATTAAGAGTTTACACAACCCACACTGCTATAATGAATGGAAATGTCAGTATTCTAAAAAAACCCACCTTCATAATATAAACAATCTTCAAATTTAGTTTCTGATGTTTACTTTTTTATTTAATTGATTTGCTTTACAAATCTGGGTGAGAGTATGTATAATTTTGTTGCCCTCTAGTGGCTGCAACTGAGGTTAAAATAGTGAAAACAAAAAGGCATTTTCATGCCTGGTGAAGGGATTTGATGATTCTTGGAAATGATTAGGTGTGTTGTGTTTTTTACCGTATGAATGTGTTCATTGGTCTGTGGAACAGCGTGCCATGGTTCCATAAGAACCAAATAACACCAGGATTGTACAGAGAAAACATAACATGCTATTATGTAATTTGGTAACAGGGAATAGCACCCATAATTATTATGATATGGAAAAAAATCTTGATGGGTTTATTGTATAATTTAATTTTTTAAAATCTTACAATATTATTATTAGTGCCTTATTGGTATGCTGGTTGCAGTATTTGGAGATGTGGCTTTGGTTACCATATTGGAAGAACGTAGAGTGACACTTGTTAACCCTTTGATAAAGCTTTGGATTCAGATTTCAGGTGAGATGTTTAACAAAAAGTGTTCAATTCCTTCAGGCCACCTGCATTAACTTATTCTTTTGTGATACTTGATAGGCATAATGCTTTTTTTTTTCTCTTTGTATTTTCTTTACAACTGCCCCTTTTCTGTTTAGTTGAAAGCATCACAACTGTTTTAATGAGCAAAATGACTTGATCACTCTTTTTCTTTCATGAGCAAACAATATACCAGCTTTCTGCGCTGAGTGGGACAAGTTCCCTGAATCAGTAGCTGCATGGGAGAGCTTGGTAGTTAGAGGGACTAGTCATATTCCTATAGTCTTTTGCATGTGATTTTCAGGATTGAAACTATCTGTACTTATGTCATCTCTCCCTCTTATCTCTCTCCTTTTTTTTTTTTTTTTTAAATTGAGTCAATTTGTGATAAAAAATAATCAAGCTTATCCTAACTTCGTTGTGTTTTTTTTGTTGTTGTTTTTTTTTAAAAAGAAGGGTGGGGAGGAGAAGTAACTTTTCTGATTATGATAGTGAAGTACAAAGAATGACCTAAGTGACTGAATGTATGTAATATTATCAACTCAATTAGTTGATAAATATTTATTATCTTTTAGGAGGTGAACGGTGGAAAATGTCACTGTGTATTTCTAGCCATTAAAAATGAATATATCATCTTGGTAAGAAAAATGTTAATACCCTGTTTTGTCAATGGGAGAGTGTACCCTGAAATCTGCATATTGGTTGGAGGTGTCTCTGGTTTTCAAACCTGGAAGGCTCTGCCATTTACAAAGATACTTGATGGCTGTTTAAAGAATTAAAACATCAATTTCCCTTTGTGAGATTGATGGTGGATGATATGTTTCCTTAGAACGACAATCTGGAACCACTGGTGGTAGAAAGAGGTTCTTTTTGTGCTTTGAAAAATGTTTTCCATGTTTTAGAGGGAAATGTGTTTAGTCCAAAAAATTTCAAGACATGGTAATACATTTCTGAGAGGTGTGGATGACTACTCTCTCAGGCTTTACAACTTAAAGGGTGTGAGATTGCCAGCAGTACTTTGCAATTCCCTTGCTTCTACTCCTCATGCCCACTGGCAGATTGGTCATGGGCACTCGTGTTCTTAGTACTTTTTTTAATTGACGAAGATATTTTAGAAGGCATGTAGGTTTGTTTTTTTAGCTTGCCTGAAGAATAAAATTAATGGGTATAGTGATATCAGTGTAATGTCTCTGGTGCCTACGTGGATAAGACAGAAAACAGCTAGAAAAAAAGCATTTAACTGCTTTTGTCTGTGTGGAAAGCTGTGCTGGAATAATTACCTTGGCAAGTTTTGCCATGTAAACTGAAGGTACGTTGTATGTGATTTTTTTCGCCCTTGACTAAGGCCGGTATGAATCATGAGTCACTCTGTTTGAAATTGTAATTGCTATATCCTTGAACGCCTTATCTGCACTCTGCCTGTTCCTCTGTGTCTGCTGGGGTTGTTCTTATGTTCTGAACTAGTGAGAAGGCTGCAGCACCTTGTTCTGAAGCTAGTAGGACACAGCTAAAGAAATGACTGCCTAATATTCTCAAAGATTGCCTATCAAAAATCACCAATATCTCTCATGGTGCTGGCAGACCCACTTTTGTATGTGGATGCATGCTGTAGGTATTTATTTCCTAAAGTGTAAATAAAAAAAAAAAATTACATCAGGTATTTTTTAATGGTAAAATTGTTCACCTCCAAGGAAGACCAGAATAATCTACCTTTGTTCATGAATGCCAGCATTCTGTTACTGCTTGCTTTGAACGTCTTGACCCAAGAATGAATTGCCAGTAAATACAGCCTCCTCCCAGACTGTTTTCTCTCTCTTTGTTGGAGGTATGGCTTGCCAGTGCCTTGAGTACAAATATTAAACTCCCAATTGTCAAATTTCTACTCTGTGCTGGAAAATGAGTTTTCCGTCTTTAGATGGAGCCGCACCCTTCTCTGATGGTGTTTGGTTTCCAGTTAATTGCATTTGTGCTTTGTATGGAATGCTAAAGTTCAAAACACGGAATGAAAATAAATTCAGTATTTTTTAAAAACAAAAGTTTTAGTCTTTACTTGATGCAGAGAAGTCTTCAGAAAAACAAAGAGGAACATACTGCTCTGGTGACCCCTTGTTTTCAGTATGAGGAAGTGTGCAGTGAACTCTCACTACACTGTATTTTGGTAGTATTTGTGGTTTGGACCTCTTACAAAAATATCTAGTTTGACATGATGAAAACTAGTACAGTGTCATATCTACTTGGGCAGCTCTTTTGAGCTAGGACTTGTACTTCTGCATCTTTATTGATTGCACTGAATTTATATCACCATAACATTAAGCTTATCCTTAATATATGGTCATTTTAACTGTAGCTTAGAAATGTGCTGAATGTTAATTTTCTTTAACACCCAGCATCTGTTAATAAGTATAGTCCAGCAGCAGATGAAGTCCAAAAGCAAAAAAATCTTTGCTGTGTGCAAAGAGATGAATTAACTGAGCTTGCTGCAGATGTCTGTTTTAAAAAACCCAAAACTGTTGTAACCTTAGAAAAGTCCTTTCAGTTGGAATTTGTGCCTTACTGACAGGAAGGGAGACAACTTCATAAATTTTTCAGGATATTTTTAGAGTTTTTATGTAGTGTTACTGTGATGACACCAAACCACTATTGTATTCAGAGGTGTTTGTGAAATCTGATGTCTGAGTGTGTGATCACTGGGAGTTTTCTCTGTCAAAAACCAGCAGTCCTATGGAATTAATAACAGTAGGTAAGCACAGTACCTCATGAGGAAGGGTTGAAAGAAGTTTCAACAACTTCTCCCTTTGTTCTCTATACAGTTGAAAAGTGAACACGTGAGAAGACATCCTTCTTTGCAAGGAGTAGAGGTGCTTTGATGTAATGATTAACTAATTGGAGAGACCCAGCAGTGTGTAGCAAGATCGTTAAGCAGCTTTCTCAGTTCTGCACCTGACTTGAAATGTCCGGGATTAGGGTGGAGAGGTGGTTTCCTGATAAACTAAGGAGCTACCTTATGCTCTTTGCTTTCGTATAAGTAGATCATCTCTTTTGGCTCTTCATCTGGTGGAGTATCTGGTAATCTTGGCTTTTGTTGTGGATTTTCTCCAATTTGCTTGCAAATCAAAACAATAATTGTTTGTTGATATGTTTCAATTTCAGTTAATTTTTTTGCTAATCACTTATCTCGTTATTTCAAGATTTTTTGAAGAAGCAGAAAGAACCAATGGATAAGTGTTAGTGTTCGATTTTTCCTTCTAAGTATTTGCTGTGCCAGGTCCTAGTAGCATCTTGGGATTTCCTTTACTTGTAAAGAGTTGGGTTTTCTCTTCTGCTTTTTCTGTCACTTCTGCCTATTCTCCAGTGTTTTCCCACTGAAAAAATTCAGCATTTACTTTAGTAGGTGTTGTAGATAATTTGGTTCAGTTTTTAGTTATTCAAGATTTTAAGAAGGTCAGTCTTTTAAAATTTAAAGACCAGGAAAGACTTGTGGTTTACATCTTGTCTTAAATTAGGGCGAAGCCATGTCCAAAAATGACAAATCTTTCTTTTTATATCATACTTTTCCTGCTGTAGTCAGAGACAAGACCACAGTTTATTTTGATCTTGCACTTTATCAAGTTGATTGAAGAATGTAACTATTAAGTCCTTTGAATAGCTTTAGCATTTTTCCCTTGTGCGTAGTATTAGTAGAGGTGCTTTTGCCACTTGAAGGTAAGAGTAAATTGCAATGATAAATTGCAGACCTCTCAGAAAATACATTTGAAAAAAAATGAGAGTTATATATGGAAACCTGCTTTTTTGCAGAGCTCATAATTATTTATTTTATCTCGATACATGCATCCTACAAGCAGAGTCTTTGGGACTTTGTGCACTTCAAGATAATGTTTACTTTTGCTATTGCCAAGTTTGAGTAGGTCTTGTTGCCAAACGCTAATTAAATTTATTAAAGTAAAGCAATATTATTTAGCTTTTAGTCTAGTTCTGGAGGAAAGTATTCATGTAAGGGCATCAGAATCGACAGGTACTTCAGCAATGTATTGTCTTGAGTGATTATCCTGAAGAAGCCTGGATTTCTGGGTAATGGCCTATTAATGCATTTTGTTTCTGTATTTTAAAGCCATATTAAGTTGCAGTATATTTCCGTAATTGATTAATAGAGAGAACATAGTAACATTTAGAGAAACCTCAGAAAGTCACCTTGTCCGTATGTTGTCCCAGAGGAAATGTTTGAGGTAGTGATAGAAGTTGATGTAAATTAAACAAAGTAATCACTGATATCACAGGGATACATGATACGTTGCTGTCTAAATGACTTGTGTAACAAGAGACTTGCCTTCCTTAATGAAATAGTATGAATAATGAACAATGTATTTGCAACAAGTGCACTATCCTTCTGGTAATTTGCAGGTTTTTTACCTAATTTGCACTGGTTTTACATGTCCATTACATTAGTCAGGTTATTAATACAGAGCAGGAATATTTTTTCAAAGTCTCTGTATGTCGTGTAAGATACTGTCAGGTGTGACAACAGTAATACAAACTAAGTCTCTTCATTATATTGCTTTTGTCTTCTAATGAGTCAATTTGAGCATCTTGGGACCACGTGTCAGGAATCATTTGTCAGGAATCTTTCCCTTGATTGCACTTTAATGTTAAAATATTTTAGCTTAGTACTTAAAGCAGCAATATGCTTCAGAAATCTCTTGGCATCTTCAGGATGAGAATTTCTCATAGAACGAGAATTCTACTTCAGAATGTTCATGTGGATTGAAAAGTCAAATAATTTCTTTTCCTCAAGAAAATTACATGTAATTAGTACCAAGCTGGGGATTTAAAAATTTTTTTTTGTAGGAAACTTTTCTGCTTTGTTATATACAGAATGAAGTCACATTTCTATTTCTGAGGCTGTTAATGTTCTCTAACCTATTTTGTGATTTACTTACAAAGGGAAAAAGTTTTGGGCGTATGTGAAAGCACATACTTTGATTCAACTGTGAAGAGAATAAACAAAAAAAATTTCTAGTCGTGAAACCATCCAGCAATTGTAGCAGAGGGCTGATTTTCAGGAATTCTTACGAAGTGTGAGGACAAAACTTGAATAAAAGAGGTATTCTAAAAAGCAGTAATTAGTAACCATGGTGACAGATGTCTCACTGTAGCAAGTCAGCTATATATAGACTAAATTACTTGTAAATTATAATTCGTCTTCTAGATCTCTTCTTTTTAAAAATAGACTTTTGCATCAAACCTAGTTCCACTGATGTGGAGAAAGATCTATTTTTGTGTGGTGCTGTCATATTTGGTGGTAAAACATTTTTTTTCTTGAGGTTTTTTTTGAGAGTATTTTGTCATTCGGCTCCTTCTGACAGTAAATGCGTTTCTGGATTATTTGAATAGATCAGAGCTCATGAGTAGTTTTTAACCTTCTTTTTACCACAGAAAACTTCATTCACAAACAGGAATGTGTATCATGTACCATGCCTAGGATTGCTTCAGGTCCATCTTTCAGCATTAATCTTCTACATAAACATACTTAATACAGAATTTTGAGGAATGAGGTGTTACTGTGTAATAGAGGGTGGTCAGGACTTGTTCTTCTGTGACTGGGCATTTTATTGCATGTTGCAATTACAGAATGTGCTTACTGGGAGGACTTAACTTCACAATTGTCAAGTTCAGTTATGAATTGTTTCTGGAAAAAGTTTGTGAGGTTACTTGAATGCCAACGGTTCTGCCAGGGGAGAGTGAGGGCAAATAGGTTAGCAAGGGAAAACATCCTTTCTGGTAATGTTTGTATTTATGATGGTTCGTTGCAGGTTGGAGGTGTTTGGGTTTTTTTTCCCCTCCTCAAATAAAGAGGAACAAGACTTGAGTACCTTTTGTGCAAAGTTTTTATGAGTGCACAATCGTAGAGTAAAAGTGCTGTTTTCAGTATAAGCTGGTACTTTTAATGTTGGTATCCTATGACCATCATCTCATATGGAAGAATTTTTTCCACATAAATTACCCTTGCCATAAAACTACTGTGTGTTTTTCAGAAGTTTTGGTCTTCTGGGTGTTTGGAGTGCTGATAGTTCCTTTTAGAGCTAAAGTAAATAAAAAATCTTCAAATGAGTTAGTGATGTTCATACAGTTCTGTATTGTTCTTTGGGATGTTGGGGTTTCCAGGAATTGTAATGTATTTTCTTTAAGTATATTTTGTGAAAGCAAAGATGATGCAGGTCATCATGGTTTTCTTCACTAACTCCACCTTCAGACAGTTGTCTCTTAATACAGAGAAGTCCAAATTCTGGTTGTGAAATGTACTTTAAGGTCTTTAAGATTCTGATGTATAACAGCTGACAGAAATCAGACAGTTGACATAGTAAATGCAGCCTGTTCTCTGCTTGAATGATACTGCTGCTGTGGGAGGTTTGAGTGTATGGCTCAGGAACCAACTCACTTTTAGCCCAGGTCATTGTTCTATACCAAGCAGATTATGCAAACTGAAAACAGTAGGAATTCTGAGACCTTGTGGAGTTGTTCAGCTGACTGGCATCAAGCCAACTTTGCTATTTTCTGTGATGGGTAAGGAGCAGATAAACTAAGATGGAAGTGGGTCCAGCTGCCTCATTGCTTTTGTCCGTTACCACGCTTGAGTTTAAAGTCTGTCTTGAATGCTATTGGGGCTATGGCTTGAAGTTGAGGGCAGCAATGAATAGTTACAGCAAACTTTTGAAGACAAGGGATAGAGATTTTCATTCTGTTTTATATGTATCCATAAGCTTTACATTGTAAGCATGGCTTTTGGCTTCTGCTTTAAACTAGAAAACTTGGATTGTGATATAGTTTGAGTCCTATACTTAAACTTTTTAGCTATCTTCTGCCAATCTCTTTAACATTATTAACTTTGGAAAAAATGCAACAATACTTCTCAAGAATCTATTTGATATTAAATAGCCCATACCACTTAAATAGAATGTTTTTAAGCTCCGCATGGCTAATTCTAAAACCGAATAATTAAAAAGTATTGCTTGATGTTTTTAGTACCCTTTCTGTTGTTAATAACCACTTCCTAATACAAATAACAAAATCCTTTTAAAGTAAATGTCTGACATCCTGTTTCTGAATTTTCTTAATGTAAAGTAGATTATGTGGATAATAAAGTACAATATAGAGCTATTGATTAATAGTAACCTTGGGTCCTGAGCTTTTCACCTTCAGACCAGTAAGTTCAGGTAGAACTGCTGGCAACCATAGGGTTTGAATAGTGGTTTAGAAAAGAAATGCTCTTGCCTAATGATCTCAATGGGTGGGAGATGATATTAACTCTGCAAACTTGCTGTTGCTTTTTTCTTTTTGTGAATGCTTTTAATATGCCATCACTTGAAATTCTGATGGTGTAAGAGTATCTAGAACTCACCAGTTCAAATTAGCATTGCAATGTAGTATGTCAAAAGAAAGATCTGTACTGAAATGTTTGCAGGTACAACACACCTGGAAATGTTTGCTGTGGTTTGCTGAGGAAGGTGACATTTTGCTATTGAGGGACACACTGGAGTAGCTCAAGGTTTTAGGCAAACCTGTGTCTTCTGCACGGCTGAAGCTGTTTGTGCCTCCCAGTATTCATCATTACCCCTCTACCTAAGGTGGTTCCTCCTCCCCCTGACAATTGCAGCCTGACATCCCTTCCCCATCATGGCCCGTGGCCTTTTCAGGCCAAGTGTGCAGAGTTAGCTTGGGCAAAAGTTAACTGAATGGCAGGGCCCGTAGTGAACTTGAACTATCCGGACATGGCAAGCAGCAGAGGGATTAATACTTCACAGCACTTCAAGTACATTCAGCTGAACTCTGTTTATACCCAGACCTAGTTCTGCTGGCACAAAACTCCTTTTACTGCCAGAGTTTATTTTGCCTGACAACAGGTAGAAGCAGCCAGCAAGGGTTGCCCTGGCAGTACAGTCAACAGCACTCTGCAAGGTGTAAACAGACGTGGAACAACTCAGTCAGCAGAAAAGCAGATTCACTGCTGGCCTCTCCCTCCTGCCCCTTGGAGCTTCAGGCGGGTTTGGAAGGATAGCACCGAATTCCTGGGAGTAGCTGAGAATTTTAATCTTTTTCATCAGAGTAGCTGTTTTTAGATTAGGTTTACATTTTCAGTTGAAAGTCTAGGATGAATATTTTGTCGTCCATTGCTATGTCAATGAAGGCTTGTGTGGTGTTTTTTTTTAACTTCTTTTCTTACAGCATAGAAAGAGTAGTTAAGTTTGTTTTCCAAAGTTGTTACTGAAAACTAGCAGGTTGTGCTTTTCTCTGGGGACCTGACTAGCTGTCTGCCACTCCTTCTCTTTGTTCAGTCTGGCTGGGAAATCCCTTCCCAGTGGGACACTTCTGGTTTCACGCCTGTGCCTGCCTGAGGTAGCTAGAATCATTTGAAAAAGGAGATTTGCTAAGTTACTGCAATAGTTTTGTTTCTAAGCTGAAGCAGCTGATGTTTAGCAAGCAAAGAGCTATTAGATCCACTTGTTTAAGAAATACAAAACTAGAAAAGCATTTTCCTTGATGTGCCCCACCCTGTGAATTCTGCTTGCTAATGGAGACAAATACTTCTACTTCCTTGAGCAGTGGGTGGAGTTAGGCAAGTGAGAGGAAAGGAATTTAGGATGTGCCCAAGCAGACCAGAATGAGGAACTCAATCAGTAGGATCTGGAGATAATTTAGCATTTGAACTTCTCTATCTTAAAGCCAAAGGAGCAACCTGGAATTGCAGTTTGCAGAGTGTGCTCTGCTAGCAGAAATGCTTCTCCCAAAATGATAAGATAATCAGATAAAATGATCTTTTAATTCTATGAGAGTGAAAGCTTTCTGGGTGCAGCGTGATAAATGTCGGCCATGCTGTTTTGACCCCATTATGTATTGTTTTAAAATCAGCGTGCACAGTTCAGATTGTGCAAAGCCCATCTACTTGGTCTCCTAGTAGAATACTCAGCATGAAAGAAGTAAACACAGCTGTACTGCTCAGTCCAATTCTGGACTGAAGTATTAATCTAGGGCAGATGTTCCAATTTTTGTATCCCCATTTACTTGCTGCATTGGAGTATTAGCTTCAGTACTCAGGGTGCCTTTGTAATGCCAGCCTTAGTTGTTTAATGACTGATGATTTTGTTTGTAGCATGAATAAGGGAAAAATCTGTCGTATTAACTGCAACGTTTTATGGCTTAGCTGCTCTAGCTGACAGCCTTTCTGACCCTTTGTGGTAGTATACATAGCAAAAATAAAGTTGTCATCTCCTTAGTGTCTATAGTTCAGAATTTTACAAATTAATTTAAATCTTTCTGGCTTAAACTAATGCCTCACAGCGTGTATATCAGGGCTCTGAAACACATTGGAGTTGTGTATACTTCTTTCACACAGGAAATAAGAGATGAGGAAAGGAACGATTAACTTAAGAGATCCTGAAGTTTGATTTCTCTTTCTACATTATTTATCTAGACAGTGAAAATACGTTGAATGAATAAAATATATTAATGACTGGTTTTATGTAATAGAGACAGTTACCCACATGTTGATGCTTATTATTTACTTAATTATTAATTCAGCTATGAAATAAGGTTGAAATATGTTTATATCTCTATGTCTGCATTCTTAGATACAGAGTTTATTCCCCTTTGTGGAGGGAATCTCACATCTCTGCAGACAAACTGTCTCAGTTCTCCAGTAATTCTCCTCACTGTAATTCTCAGCATAGTTATCTGGAACTGCAGTTTCAAGCTGGGTTAGATGGAGCAGCAGTAATGTGCTCTTAAAATGGAAAAAGGATCGCTATGTGTAGTGATAGCAAATGTTAAGTGAGTCTGTCTTGATGGCCATTCTTGATTTAGTGCCTTACTGCGGTACTGATACAATTCTGCCTTGGAAGAGACTTGGGGTTCTTTTGTTCATTGTATTGCAGTTGGAGTAGTTAGGCCATAAGAATTCTCAAAACCCCCGCTATTTAGAATCATAGAATAGAATCATGGAATTGTCTAGGTTGGAAGGGACCTTTGAGATCATCTAGTCCAACCATCACCTTAATTCTGATAAAAAAACAACCCTTAACTAAACTATGTTGCTTAGCACTATGTCAGCCTGTCTTTTAAATACCTACAGGGCTGGTGCCTCAACAGCTTTCCTGGGCAGCCCGTTCCAATGCTTGCTAACCCTTTCAGTGTAAAAAAAATTTCCTGATATGCTACCTGAACCTCCGCTGGTGCAACTTGAGGTGTTTTCCTCTTGTCCTATCACCTGTGATAGCGAGAAGAGAAGAGATTCACCCCTGCCTCTCTGCAGCCTCCTTTCAGGTAGTTGTAGAAAGTGATGAGATTCTCCCTTCAGTCTTCTCTTCCAAGATGTTCTGTGCAACCTCTGAGGCCATCCTTTATCTTCTCTGAGATCCTTCAGAAGTGTCTCATCCTGTCCCAGAACTGAATATGGCTTGGGAAACACGACTGTCTCACTTGTCAGGCTCGGTAAGGAGTTATCTTCAGCCTACCTCTTGGAAGACGTTAGAGTAGTAATCATTAAGCCACATATTTTGTTGTTGTTAATTATTTTTTAAAGAAAATGGTCTATCTGCTTTTCATAGGCGAATATAAAATCTGTCCTTGTGAAGCATAGCAGTTTTGTAACTTCCTAATATCAACTAGGATCCGTGTATTATATTTGCTTAAGTTGAATGTGTTATAAACTGGGATTTCTATGGAAGAATTTTTCTATTTTATTAATAAGGAAATATTAGGAATTTTTTACAGGGGGAAAATTGTAGTGTTATTGAACTCCATGAAAGTAAAACATAGACTGATTTAGCACGTTGCAGTATTCTTCTGAGTCATTGACCTAGAAAGCAATGGAACTTAAATGGAATGAGATTTTTATACATCATGCGTCAAAGAAGAGGAGGTTCTTTTGTTCAGTTTGTGTAACCGAACATTAACTCAAAATATGATAAATATTAAATTTGTAAAATTAATACGTAATTAGTTGTAAAACAGGGAGTAAGAATTTTGGGATTTGTTTGTAACTTCCTTAATGCAGCTTCTAAAGAAGATGGACTGTACTGAGAAAATTGAATGTATTGATGAACTGCAAGTTTGACTTCAGAGTAAAGTCTCCATATATTTTGAGGAAGCAGCATGGTAGGATATCTGCAGTTATTTGCATTTGTTAATGTAGTATAAACGAGAGAGGTTGCAAACTATCATGAGAACATAAATTACCGAGGAGGAAGTGGGCTGGGATTTCATTTTCCATCTGAGAAGGTGTAACAATACTGAAAAGTAAGTTTCTTAATTAGCTGTATGTTTCCTTGCATTTTAAGAAAGATGGAAAACTACCACTCAAACCATACGTATGTATAGTTGTGATCTGAATTAAGGCTGTGATAATTCTTTTAAAGTCCTCAAAAGCTGAGATGTTTTGAATGTACATGAGGTATCCTCTCCACTCTAAATTAGACCAGTTGTTAATATGAGACACAAAAGGGGTGGAATTTGTTTGATCTGAAGGGGAGTGTGAACTATAAAATCAAATGTAATTAGGTCAGTATATGCTGCCCTTTTTTTCCTGGCAGTACTGGCTTAAGCACTTTTTCATGTACCTTCAATCAGCTCTACAAACTGGTTTGCGGTGACTAAACAAATGCTTGAACCAGTACAGCTGAAGAGGCGATGGTGCAACTCAGTAAGGAGCATTACCCCTTGGGTAAGGGGAAGGGAAGGATTTATAGTTACTCTTGAAGCCAGAACCGCTGTGAAAAAGGTTGTTGGTTTGTGCTGAAAAACGGGAAAAACAAATGGTGCTGGTTTCACAGAAGGCCAGTAGTGTATTATGTAGCTGCTGTGTAAAAGGTATTGGTTTAGGAATTGGAGAACCCACCAAGGATACTCTGTAGCTAATAGCATATTAAATACCAGTACACTACCAGAAATACTAGTTATCATGTACACGTGTTTGTTTCAGGGCTTGTGCTTGATTTTCTTTTCTAAAGATAAATTCTACTACTGATACAAAAGTGATGAAGGGATAGACCTTTAAGATAATTTGAGCTAGTGAAAACCAGTATAAAAATAACATTTGAATTTGCTATGTGAAAGGGCTAGGCATTGTGTAATTGCTGACCAATTAAAAACATGACTTGAATCCTTTCAGCTAAGTCTTGAAGTCAGCACATTTCTACTTAGACATCAGCTTATTAACATGTTGCTGGTTTTACTTATTATTTTACTTACTATTATTTACTTATTTACTAGGTGCATGAAGAGGGGAGTATTTTAATCCTGTTTGTAAAGACTTCAAGAGCATCACTTCTTTAAAAAGTACAGAATGAAGTTCAGTAGCATACAGTTAAACAGACCTCAATTTAATAATATAAGTTTAGTGTGTATTTTCTATGGCCAATTGTTTACAGATTATTAGGGGGTTTCTTTTCAGTTTGATTTTAAAGAGTCTACTGGTATTTTGAGAGTTTCGTGCTGCTGCTGCTCTGTTGCACTTCCCTGTGGTCGCTCTCTTCCATTCCCCTGTGCCATCTCATCTGTGCCCCGTCTGCAGGTTCAGAGGAAGTGTGTTTATAAGGGGCAGGGATTAATCAAAAAGTTGGAGGGATAAAAGGCAGATATTATGCATAGGAAAGAAAAGGGAGGGGAAAAACAAAGCAGCACAAGTGTGTTTGTTTCTCCTTGCTTATGACTCACTTTTTCATAACAGAAGGATTTTCAGATGGAGCAGAACGCTAATTGAAAACAAACAGGAAGTAAGAAGATAATTATCTGTGCACTGAACCATGAGAGGGTTCAGTACTGTCAGATTAGTAAATTAACAAGCTAATTAATTTGATTTACTTCTAAACTTAAAAGTATTATAAAAGCTGTATTAAATACT
>VZRU01020132.1:0-14668 GCA_013398155.1 Pedionomus torquatus | reverse complement strand
TGTCTCTCCTCCAAGTGTAACCTCTGCCTCGCTCATCAGGCGGTCGGAGGGTGTTGTGGCCATCGGGGAGCTCCAGGGACAGGTCTCCTCCTGGTCTCGTGCTGTGAACACGCGTCCCACGCTTGTTACCCGTCACAGCGCGAGCGGCGGTTGCCTGTCGCGTAGAACTGTCAACAGGAGGCTGTAAAAAAGCCACTCTCTGTCAAGTTGCTCCTTTCTGCTACGGATGAGCCTTTAACCTTTGCTTCAACCGGCTGAAACAATCCGTCTCCTTCTTATTCTTCAGGGCATCATGTTGGTCTATGACATCACCAACGAAAAGTCTTTCGAAAACATTCGGAACTGGGTCCGGAATATCGAAGAGGTAATTTCTTTATTTCCTCACTCTATGTTAAAGGTGCTGTTTCTTCCTCTGGAATTAACTTAAGAATAATCAAAGGAAAGTAAAGAAACTCGGGTTGCCTTAGAAGGGTTAAGCTCCCTTTGAATTCACGCGTTGGAGGAATCTTGGAAAATGAGTTGGGTGCAAACCAGTGCCAGGCTCTGGAGTGTGCTGGTTCACGGTCACTGGCCCTGCTGGCGGACTGGGAGTGCCAGCTCTGGGGGCCGCAGCCCCCTTGGTGACGAGGGGGACCCCGGGGGTTGCGTTTTGTTGTCGGGACGAGCGCTCTGAGAGCTGGGGGGGGCGTTGCAGGGCACACACTGGGGGCCAGGAAACCCCTGCCTCGGGGGGGGAAGATGCTCAGCACCAGCGTCTCCGTGGGACGGAGTCGCCGTTTGCCTCGTCTCTTTGACGACGTTTGTCTAAAAGCATCCAAGCCCCAAGTCCTCGCTCTTCTGGTCTGTTTGTGTCTCAGCACGCCTCTCCAGACGTGGAAAAAATGATCCTTGGGAACAAATGCGATGCAAATGACAAAAGGCAAGTTTCCAGAGAGCAAGGGGAGAAGGTGAGTGCCGGAACTTCATCGTGTTTCAGCTTTTCAGAGTATAAAACTTGCCTCCGTCACCGTCTCTGCACTGCTCTGACCTCCCCGGGGGTGTTTCTGAGCAGAACTATTGAACGTCTCCCGAGCTGTGGTTCAGCATGTTTCCCCACTGATTAAAAAAAACGAGTTTGGGTTAAGAGTTAGGAATTTTCTGGTCGGGATGTGTCAGCTGCAAAGCAACACGTTGGATTTTGTTCTTAGAAAAAGGAAGAACCCCAGGGCCAGGGGTGGGGGTGGAACTGGATGATCTTTAAGGTCCCTTCCAACTCTGACCGTTCTACGATTCTGTAAGAAAAAAGCCTTTCTAGAGTTTGACGCTTTTTGGGAAACGTCTCTTTTTTTGGCTGAAAGCCACTGGGAGGAGGGAGACAGGATCGTCTTTCCTGGCGTGGCCGTAGGTGAAGGTAGCGAAGGTGGGGGTGTGACAAGGCTGCTGAGGTGTCTGCAGGAGGGAGAAGCAAAAGGCAAAGGAGCAGATCCGGAGGTTGAAAGCCTGGCAGGAGGAGACGCCGTTAGCAATGAGATCTGCATCCTAATTTATGTTAATTGCTCTGCCCGAGTAACTCCCCGCGTCGCTGCGACTCGGTCGGTTGCGTTTTGAGCTGTTGCTGCAATTGCCCAACTAACGTGACACCTGCTTCTGTTCAGCTCGCTGCGAGTTTCGGGATTAAATTTATGGAGACCAGTGCAAAAGCGAATATAAACATAGAGAACGTGAGTACCCCCGCCTTTCTCCTACGTTTACGGTTTATTTGGGCAAAGAAGCTGTAAGAACTCCTGCCTGTCCCGGCTGGGTGCAAAACTCAGGAGTTAGATATCATGGGTGGTTCTGAAGGTGCTGTCTAACCCATATTATGCTAATTCATTTAAATTGTAGTCGGTCCTTGGAGTGTAGCGCAAAGGTGGTGGAGCAAACTGAAGAATCTGGCTGTGTCTTTGCAGTCAATAATGCGGTTGGCAAAGGGCGACGTTTTCCCACTGACTGAGCCTGGGACGTGCCCTGCTGTGGTGGGGGAGGTCACCCTCCCCCTCTGCTCTGCCCTGGGGAGGCCCCCACTGGAGCACTGGGACCAGTTCTGGGCTCCCCAGTTCAAGGAGGACAGGGAACTGTTGGAGAGGCGACAGAAAAGGTGATGGGGGCCCTGGGGCATCTCTCTGATGAGGAAAGGCTGAGGGATGTGGGGCTTTGAAGCCTGGAGAAGAGAAGGCTGAGGGGGGATCTGATCAACACCTAGAAATACTTCAAGGGTGGGCGTCAGGAGGACAGGGCCAGGCTTTTCTCAGTGGTGCCCAGGGACAGGAGNGGGACAGGAGAAGAGGAAATGGGCAGAAACTTGAACATGGGAAGTTCCATCCAAACACGAGGAGGAACTTCTTCACTTTGAGGGTGGCAGAGCCCTGTAAGAGGCTGTTCAGAGAGGTGGGGGAGTCTCCATCTCTGGAGACATCCTAATCCAGCCTGGACACCTTCCTGTGGGATCTGCGTGGGGTGGACCTGCTGTTGCAGGGGGTTGGAGGAGATGATCTCCAGAGGTCCCTTCCAGCCCCATGGCATTCTGTGATCCTGTGGGCAGCTGACGCCACGCAGGGAGGGTCTTAGGCTCAGGAAGGAGGTGGCGGAGTTGGAAAAGGAGCATTAAAACCTGGAGGGGGAGAGGGAACTGAAGACTTGACTTTCAGGAGTTCAGTGTGTGTAGAAACTTGGGAAAGCAGCTTATTGCTAAACAAAACCAACCTAGAATATATTCTGTTAACCATCTAACACTGAGCTGTTTGACGTGTCACAGGCATTTTTCACTCTCGCAAGAGATATCAAAGCAAAAATGGACAAGAAGTTGGTGAGTAACCTTTACTCAGTCCTCGCTGCATTTAAATAGGGGGAGGAAAAAAAGCCCAGCCCGAAGCCAAAGAGCACGTGCTGATTCGCTGTGTCTAAAACGTCCTTGGTGGCCTCTTTCCTGGAGGGTGCACTGGAGGTTACAGGCATTTATTTTTAGTTTTATCAAGGTACGCTCTGACCTTGGCTCTGAACCGTTGTCTCTGCATTTCAAGAATTGGCTGAGATGGTTGGGATTTTCTAAATAGAAGTATCTTGTATTTGTTTTATTGAAAGTCTGGCAGTGGAGTGATACCTCTTGCTCTTACAGTCTGAAAAATGGGGTCCTAGGGATGAGATGTGCCGGAGGCCTTCTTTGTCCCTCAGGGTAGTGCTCAAACCAGGGTGTTTGAATGATAAGAACTAATTGTTTTGATTCTACAAAATCAAAGGCTGGGGTTGTTCAGCCTGGAGAAGAGAAGGCTCCGAGGAGACCTAATCACAGCCTTCCAGTACCTGAAGGGAGCCTACAGGGAGGCTGGGGAGGGGCTGTTCACAAAGGCTGCAGTGACAGGACAGGGGGCAATGGATTTAATTTGCAAAAGAGTAGATTTAGGTTGGATATTAGGAAAAATTTATTTTCTCTGAGGGTGGTGGAACACTGGGACAGGTTGCCCAGGGAGGTGGTTGAGGCCCCTTCCCTGGAGATCTTCAAGGTGATGCTTGATGAGGCCCTGGGCAACCTGGGCTAGTTGGGGGTGTCCCTGCGACTGCGGGGAGGTGGGACTAGATGGCCTTTGGAGGTCCCTTCTGGCCTGGAGGATTCTATGATTCTACTTCACCAAAAGCATCCCGAGAAACAACTGGGTTCTCTGTTGTACAACGGAGAGACGTATCTGGATGTCGGTTTGTTCCTTACAAAATGAAGCTAAGGAGGATTCCTTCTGCGTTCACTAAGCATTCCACCTTCGCGTGACCTGCCATGAGCTGATAGAGCCGGGATATTTTGGGTCTTGCTGACTATTCCCGCTCCAGCAAGAGCCAAACGTCCCGTAACGTATTTATTCTTTTTAGATCTCAGCTGTCTTTTGAGTTTATAGAAGGCAGAAGAAGAGTAGGCGCAGTGCAAGTACAAATAAGTAACTGAATATTCTTTGCGTCTTCAGGAAGGCAATAGCCCGCAAGGCAGCAACCAGGGAGTCAAAATCACCCCAGACCAGCAAAAGAAAAGCAGCTTTTTCCGATGTGTTCTTCTGTGAGGGACACGGCCTTAATCTGAGCATCTGCTCAGCCGGACTGGACTGTGCCTGTTCTGAGTGAGAGTTCCTCTGTCTGCGGACTTAGCATTCCCAACGTACCTTGTCACTTCGTGACCATCTGAATAAGAAAATTGTTTATTTTAGTAATTGTCTGACTCTTCAATTTTGGAGATGAAACAAGTTTTATTTTTGTCAGATCGCCACGTGTGTTGTCTAGCAGAGGGAGTACAGAGCAGACGTGACCTGTGACACGGCACCTTTGCTGACAGGCTTCGATCTTTCTTGTTCCTATCTGTAACGTATCCCAATTAGAAAGATTAAGTAATGATCAAAATAAGAAACTGAAACGCCAATGTTAATAAAGTACAGGTATGTGTACAGGAGACCTGTGCATACAGATCAGTCGCATCCAAGCATCCCGTAACTGCACTGGGGTGAGCGGGACGGGCTCCTACCTTCCAGAAGGTAGAAGGAAGCTTTCTGCATCTCCACCTTTTTGCTACTGCAGAGGAAACCCCTTTGTCTGCCTGTTCCTCGTTCCCTTGTGTTATTCCAGACAATCCACGTGTTCAATTGAAGTTTAAAAAGGAAAAAAAAACAAACAAACAAACAAAAAAATAATCTTCCTCAAAGGAATATCTATTTTTTTAAGAAACCAAAGTGTTCTGTAAATAGAACGGATCCTTACCATCAGGAGTGACTTTATCCATGTTAGACTTGACCACGCTCAATGAAGTGCTCCAGGCGTTTAGACACGTTGAACGGGAGACGACGGCTCCGGTGAGTCCCCCAGGAAGGATCCGTGCCGTGTTGGTGGAGAAGCAGAACCCCGGCCGGGGCAGGGACGTTCTCTCAGCAGCTGTAACGTTCCGCTGGGCGGCTTTTCCTTCTCCAGTTGAGAAACGACTCCAGATCTGTCATGATGTAGTAGCTAGTTTTAAAATCGTGACGAGAAAATGTATTGCACTGCTTCCAGTGGTGTGTTCTCATGCACACTTGCTCACGTTATGCAAATAAACGTTGCACAGGCGAACACTTTCTGAAAGCAAACCTTTTCCAGCTGAGTTTTGCTTTGCTGCTGGGGAGCGCTCGCTTCAGATTTCAAGCAGCAGCAAAGCCGGTGATAGCCGGCATCGACGCGAACGGCGTTGAGTCCTCAGTGGAAATATTCCATGTATTTATTCCTATAAACGCAGTCTTATTACATTCCGATGTATAAAATGTACCAGCCAAGCGAAGCTCCCAGGTAGTTAATTACCCCCAGTTCCGAGGCTGTGAGCCCAGCTCTTAATTAGACTGACAAAAGGAGGCGGTAAGAACCATCTACTTCAGAGTCTGCTGTCCAGGGATTGGAGTTATGGGATATTTGATTCAAATGAACATATCAGCTGCGTCCTGCAACTCACTGGAATTGTCAACATGCTTTTGTTTACATGGACAACTGCACTTAAGGGTGAAATTAAAAGCTGATTTTAAAGTTAATGAATTTCCTCACCAGTTTTTGTTTGCTTCAAGTTTGTGGTATTACACTCTGGCCTCAAAGCAGCCCTCGGAAGTATCGCTGTAGGTAAAGCTCTACCAAATTCATAATTAAACTTTATAAATGTGCAGCGTGCGGTTGGGCTCGACGGGAATGTTACCTGTTTTTCTAAAATGGAAAAAGGAAATCTTATTCTGTAAGTTACTGGTTTATAAAAACGCATTTTATACATTACCAATGTGGGTTTTTTTTAATTAGCTAGCAGATTTCAATGAGCTCTGATCGTGATTAAAATCATACGTAAATCATTCCTCAGACCAGAACTTTATGATGGGTTTGGGATGTTTTTGTTGACTTGTGGCTTTTTAGCGGGAGAACTCGGTGAACGCGCATCGTTGTGGATTCCACGCAGAGGTATTTGTAGGATAAACATCACGTTAAGCTACTGAAGAGCCTTCTCCTCGCCCCATCGTAGTTAGGGCAGAGCTGTAGATGGGACGAGGAGCGCCTCTGTCTGGAGAAAAGGATGCTTTTAAAGAAAGGCTTTGTTTGTGCTTCAGGAAATTGAGGCAGAACTGGGGAGGTGATTACAGCGTGGTCTGAGTGCTGTTTTCCACCGCAAACCAGATCTGTTTAGTGGCTTGTTTCTGGCTGAGTTGTAAACGTGGATTGTTGCGCATCCAGCCTTCTACTTCAGCGTAGCCAGATGTTGCAGCCAGACTTTCAAAGCAACAGGAAAAATAAGTGGTTACACAAAGTCGGGATCATGGGCTGTCACCACGATGCTGGCTGTTGCCTGCTGACAGTACGTAAATCGACAACTCATCTTGAGATGAGAAAAAAACCCTGTATTAATCTAGGAGTCATTAAAACTTGAAGGATGGAATCGTGTATTTCACTCCCCGTTTTCTCAATCTCAAGTTACTCTTTTTGCATTCAAAGCTCGCTCTTTGTACGTGAATAACTTTGGTTTAACCCTACGCTGGTTGTTGCACGTATTTATATCCCTAATTTATAGCGTGGTTTCCTCTTAGAAAATGATTGGGTTTACTCCCTGAACAACTGCGTTATTGCCTGATCTCAGGATGTTTCAACGTGGTTACTGTGACTACAGTCATCGCTGTACAGACCCTACGCAGAAATTAAACCCCTGTAAACAACATGAAACCTAAAACGTGAGACAGGGAAAGGTTAAAGATGCTGAGTTGGGTTTGTGCTTGGCTGTGCCTCGCTCCGTATGCACAGCGCATCTTGGATAAGTACAACGTGGAGCTGATGTTTCCATCCCTCAATTAAATTACTGTGGGTTTTGAGTGTGAAAGTGATGGAAAACACGATGATCAAAAGAGGTACTGCCTAAATCCATACAGCAACGTACTTTTGCATAAGCTTTCTTGACCTAAGGAGTTAAAAAATCTGAAGCTGGACACAAAGTTTGTCAAATTGAGGAATTTAAGTAGATAAGGAAAAATTAACAGTGTCTCACTATTCGTTCTCAGTGTCTAAATGCCACTAAAATTTCAGATAAATGGATTAACACTTGGTTTGTAGAGAAACAAACCCATTTTTTGAGCACGTTCTCAAATTCCCTTACTTTAATGAGTATCATAGAATTCTGTGGTTGACTTGATTTTTTTTTTGAGGCTGGCTGCAGTATTTCAGGTGGTCTTTGCCCTTTCAGGTGCAGGCGCGTGGGTAGCTCGTCCGTCAATAACCGACGGAGCCGCCGTGTTAACACTTCCCGACGTAACGCTCCCGTGGCCCGGGTCCCACGCTCTGGGGCACATCCAGCCTCCCTTGATGTCAGAGCCTTACGCCAGCATCAGGCTTTCAGCCTCAGATTTATAAATCCTATGGATTATTGTAAGTCTCTTTAATGCTGCTGAGAATTATTTGGTCTCTCCCGTGAGATGCTGCTGATCGTCTCGCTGACAATTGTGAAGGGGTCTGTGGTGGTGGTGAGTTCGGGTGATGATCGTGCCATGGGTTTATGTTCTCTTGGGCTTGAACTGGCTGGTGTTCGTGCTGGAGAGGAAACGGACAAACAGCTGCACAGAGGATGATCTGGGTTTGTACTAGAAGTTCGTAGGGGCTGGGAAATGACTGCTTCCTGTCTTCGTTTATAGATAAATAAAGATCTGTTCAACTGAACACGGAGGGTAACGTGCAGTCTGATTATTTCAGGCTGCCTCATTCTTTGACCCGTCTTCTTTGGCTGATGGTTGGAGTTTTCCTTTCTGTAGGTAATCCAAGTCGAGCGGGGTGGTCTCCCCGGCCTTGCTGCAGGCGCCGTTCGCTCTACACTGAGCGTGGGTTGGGACTCGGGACTTTGTTTCGAAAGGAACTTAATGCATCCCAGTATTGTTAAAAACAACTGTAAATTGTGTTTTTAGAATGACCACTTTTGGCTGCCACCCTTCCCACATTACAACTGCTTTCTTAAACACTTCTCTTCGATTTTCATGTTTGTATTAAAAACAAAGCCGTTATTACAGTGTGTATGTTTTTACTCTGTTGTACAGGACCCTGAGCACTGCATAAATAAACTTCTTATGAAAAGAGAATTTTACAAACTTAAGTTGTCGGTCTTGTTCATCATTCATGCATATAGATTATTGTGTGGAAAACGGGGGGGTGGTGTCCTGAAAATAGGAAAGAGGGACAGGAACTCGGGGTCGGCTCTTTTGTCATTTAAAGCGTGCTGACTTGTCATTATGAATTCGGACACAGAGAGTTCTTCTCTGTGTTCTTCTCAGGACCTGTAACGGGCTTCTGTGACACGGCAGGAGAACACTTCAGCAAGCTGCTTCACTGGACAATCGTTACGACTGTTAAAGCTGATGGGAGGAGTTGCTTGTGCAATTTTGATCAACCGTAATGTTTTTGAAACTGTTTTCAGGGGGGGGAAAGGGGGTTTACTGAATAAGGCATTTTCTTAGGAATTTTTTTAGAAGTTAGAATTTGATACAAGTTCCTTTACTACCTGATGGTGTCTAAACTTTTTAAAAACTAGTTCCCATCTCACTGTCTGGGCCAGATTTGCCCTAGCTGGGGGAAAACAGGCATTTTGTTAAATTACAGAGAAATCTTGATGAAGAGCTTAAGGAATGGTTCCTTTTAAAGAGGTCAACAAGAGACAGAGTCCACCAGCTGGTTCAGTTACCAAAAATTGTCCTCTAGGGTCCCCTCACTTTGCTCTCTCGTGGACAGTATTCTCAGGTGAAGGAACAGTTCAAGGCTCAAGAAGCACTTCCATCGACAGGTTCCACTAGATTCAGATTCGAATGTGAAAGGTGCTGTTAAAAAGAGGAAGCGATGATCATTTATGTATCACTGTTCAAAGGGATTCGCTCCAGTTAATCCTAGGACTATACAGTAAATCGGAAACTTTATTTTGCAAAGCGCCTGCAAAGAAGAGGTGTGTTAAATGCAAGATTTGAGGATTTCGGTGCTGTTTTGTGTAAGACAATCAGAAACCGTATTAAGACTACGTTACACGTTGAGTGAGCTGATCTCATCTACTTGTCAATGGAGCCTAAATGCTAATATTAGCTTTTTAAGTTACAAGGGCTTTTTGTCACATAAGAAATACATTGGAGGTTCAAAAGGCAAATCAAGAAGCCTCCATGCTCTTTCAAACATCCTTTTTCCCAGTCTCTGCAGTGGTCGACTCTCCTAAAGACTGTCAGGGAGGAGTGATGATCTGGAACAGCTCAGGAGATGTAAAACACGCGTTTCAGAGGCTTCTGACAAAAGAATCTAAGAGCAATTTTGTGTTAGAAATTGAAAGCAAATATTACCTGAGGAAATCTGGAGCTCGTATTATCATGTGCTGAAAGTCTTCCAAGGACAGCTTGCCGTCATTGTCCACATCGGCTTCGTAAATCACCTTTTCACACACAAGGTTAACTTCTTCTGGGGTAAGTTCATTTCGGGTTAATTTGTTAACCGTTTTCTCCAGATCTGATTTGCATATGTAATCGTCATTGTTAAAATCTGTCAAAGGAAAGAAAATGAATTCAAGGTGGCAAAAGTCAGCATTTTACATGGGTGACTGCCAAGACCTAATTAATTGGAAGGGTTTGGATCCCAGGCCGTAAGGTATTTGTAGAACTTTTGAATCAGAAGTCTTGCAGCTACCCATGTTTGTTTGCAGAAAAATTCAATAACAAAATAAAAATCCTGGAATAATTTCTTCTTATCTTCCCTAAGGGTAGCAACTGGAAATAGCTAAATGGCTAAACTTAGTCTAGCCATAATGAAATCGTTCTAGCAAATCAGTACTGCTGAGCTAAATGCAAGAAATAGTATGAAGTTAAAGGAAGAGCAGGAGCCGTTCGGTTTTGATGAGAGTTCATTTTTTTTTAACATCTTTGCTGAATCATGTAAAAAGTTTAAATCGCACACAAAAAGTGGGTTTGTCTGATACATTGCTTGGCTTTAGCTGATCATGAACAAAGTAACCGAAAATGGTACTGTAAAAATAAATCTTCCTGTTTGTCCTTGGAGATAACTGCTAGAAGTGAGCTTCCCTGCCTCCCCCGGCCAGAACCACCCTGCAGATTTACAGGCAGCCAAATCCCTTGTGCTCCCCTTTTCCAAGCAGCCCCCTCAGACAGAAGATATTTCTTCACTGTTTATCAGCTCTTGAAAACTGCAAATAATTTCAGGTGGTAAATTCTGTAGTAAATCCTAATCCTAAATGAGTAAGAGGAGGGTAGAGACAAAAGGTTAAAGACCAGAAGTTTCTAGGAGAAAGAACTGCCCCTCAAATGCAACGAAAAGAAGGGCTGTCCTAGAAACACACCTAACTAGAAATCATTACGGTGGCAAAATGAGTATTTTGCATCTCTCCATGAAGCTGCAGGATTTCCCCAAAGTTTACTTTTTATGCATCTCTCACTCACCATAAATTTTAAAAGCATAATAAGCTTTCAGGTCTCTGGGAGCCATTTCGCTCAGCACTGAAAACATGTCCAAAAAATCATCTAAAGTCATATTGCCGTCTCCATCCTCTGAGAAGACCTCTGCTATCCGCTGGCGGAATGGATTGTCCTGGGAAACAGAAGACAAGAGCGAGGGAAGGTCATCTTTACTAGCTTTTAATTCAGTGCAGATAAGACATAATTGGAGCGAGATTATTTCTATCGTAACCCCTTTTTGGCGCATGTTCCCTTATTCTGTGATTATGTTCTTGTCTAACGCTGTATCTGAGGTAGACGCAGCTGCAGCCGCTGTTAACTTTTGTGCAATTTCAGGGTCCTTTCAGGGAAGTCGCTAGAAGCTTCCAGAAAGACTCTTGGCTTCAACAGCCAAAATTTATTTGTATTTCAGCCTCCTGACTAGATGAATTATTTAAAAAAAAAAAAAAAAAGAGCAGATTGAACGGAAACATGTCACTCGATTCTAGTGGCGTTCCTTGCTCTGTACCTTCAGCTCCGGCATGCTGCCAATGAGTTCATAGGGAAGTGTCACGGCGGGTTTGCGGGTGTAGTCGAGTGGAACCAGCTGTGGGGCCAGGTCTCGGTACCTGTAAAACAGCCTGAAACAGAAAGAAAGGCTCGTGTGGGGAACGCCGAGACCAAGGTGTTTGCCTTTTCCACACCATTCTTCACCCTTTGCATCCTTTACCAGACAGATGATACCAGTCGCTAAATAATACGTAGTAGCTGGTGGTGGAAGAGACAGTGTTAAAGGGAACGACGTAGTGTAACTAGTGAAAAATAGAAAGCCTTCATGCCTACAGCACCCTTAGGTGAAAAAAATGCTTACCAAACCTCTGCATAGCCTGTATCTAGTTTTTTTACAAAGTCTCAGAATCACATCTACGTTGCCAGCAACAGTCTTCAGGCACAGGCTGTAGTTATGATTTGTGTGTTTATGATAACAAGGCACAAGACCTTCATCCTGAAGGTCCACCTAATCAGTCTCCAAGCACACGAAAACTCGTTAGGAGGTGAGAGGGGTCTGCTTTCTGCGTCCCCAGTGAATGGCATCAAAAATAATGGGCTTTAACTGGAGCATGAAGGATTCAGTTCAAATGTCAGCATAAAACCCTGAATGCCTAAAGCCATGGGCAGGAAGAGAGAGATCTGGGACCAACTCAACAGGGTTTTTCTCTCCCTCAAATACCTTCCTGTTTTTTGTAGAACTCAAGTTCAAGAGACAGAAATTACGCATAATAGTTTGAATGCATTCACCACTTTTTCAGCGTGCGGTTTGCTTCGGTTCTTGTGCTAGACTAAGGATCCCATTCGCCACAGCTATCAACAAAACAATAGGACAGAATTTTAAAAGGGATCCTTATCAATAATAGATGTCTTATTCATGACACAGTTATGGTTCTGGCCTCTATTTACCACGTGGAAAGGCAGACAGATTCAGATTTCAAGTATTACAGAACCATTCATATTTTATCCTGTATAGAATTCATACACGGATATCAGGGTTCTAAGGACAAACATGCTCCATACAAAATCATCACTCGTGCTCTGCCCGTCAGAGAAATTAGCAAAAACAGCATGATGATGTTTTGAGAGATGCGGAAACTGAGCACTTCGCTTTCTGTCAGTGTGCCCCATGGTTAGGAAAGGCAAATGCAACTTCAATATTACGTATGTTACCATCTGGGTAAGTTGTTTTGACAAGAGAAGGGCAAGTTGAGGTTTTTCAGGGAAGGGTCTCGGCGCGCCTTTCCCCCTCTCCCCCACCAACAGAATATTGACCCCATCTTTATCGGAGCCTTTGGCCAGAGATTAAATGGGGCGTTTGATGAGGTGCATGAAGGCTTTGGGGAAAATGCACCTTAGAGTACCAGGATCATTCTTCACACAAAGACAAAAAAACCCTCCATGCATAATTTTTGAGACAACCATTAAGGTTTTTGTAAAACAGGCAAAGTAGCCCAAAGAATAACAGCACACTTTGAAACATTTGTCATAAAACAAGGCGAGGGGAACATGGCAAAGTAAATACTAAAATATAACACGTTACATTTATTTCTGATAGAGAGACTGATACCTTAATACAAAATTTCAGATTCTGGCTCAGTTTAGGTTAGATAGCATAGGGTTTTTACATGCAAAAGCAACAAAAATGCACAAATGGCCCAAAGGTATCACTTTGAATTTGTGTAAATCCGTTTTTAAATTATTTTTTAAATACGTCACCCTGTACGTAACCTGCCTTTATGGCAGTTTCTGTCCTTTACCCACAAAATGCAAAAACAGGACTCACCTCAGAATTTCTTTCCTTGTAAAGAATGTGCAGTCCTATGAAATAAGAAAAGACAGAACACGTAAGGAGAGTTTTTAGCATCCGTTGGTCATAACCTTTCCCATACAGTGACTTAAATGATATATTGCAATATACATGGCCAAACATTAATGTTCTTTCTTTCTGGCATAGAATTAGGAGCATTTTATAACCCTTCTTCTTGGTGTAAGAAATCAAACTACGTTTGCTGTAATTTAGTACTCTCACTACATAATTTTTTAAGAGGTTTGCTTTTTAAGGAAAAAAAAACCAACCTTCGCCATTATTCAACCTTCTGCCCAAACAGCCATTTAGATTGTTTTATACCTGATATGCATCCAGTTGCTCTGGAGTGAAAATGGTTTGCTTGTTGCCCATGTCTAGCTCTGAACGCTGATTCCTGTCCTGTCACTCTTTCCTCAAAGGCACCTCTATAGGAGGGCTGGATATTTAGTTATTAAAAGCTGTAACAATGAGGTTCAGGTGTAGCAGGGGATCAAGTAACCAGCTTCCCCATCCCACAGGCTGCAAAGTATCATAATAGGAGCGTTTCATCAAATCTTTAGTCTGGCTACTTAAGGTTCTTATCCAGCATCGCTCACCTGTCTCCTGTTTGCACAGCAAAGATCATGTTACAGTATTTAGCCAAACGACTAATTGCTGCTTGTTTGTGTCTTTGAGGGAGCGGGGAGACTTCACCATGGAGTGTTCTTTTTCATTCCCTCAGATACGTACGGTAAACGAACTGAAAAGCGTTAGTCCTGTCTTTCTACTTTAAGAACCAGCACCAAATGCTAGAAATTAGGAACAGTGATGGTAACCCCTCGTCCTTTCCTCTGCGTTTTTCACTTTTTTCACTGCGCTTTTCCCTATCACACCCATTGCACACTAATGCTAATGGTAGTTTGTACTGGAGGTAGCGTCTATAGAGTTCACTCGTTCTATTCTGCATTGTCTGCTAATACATATTACCAGGAGTTAACAATCATTAACACGATAGGACACATACAGTGAAACACTGAAAATACCTGTGAGTGTGTAGTTCAATGGAACTGTGATGTTGCAGGCTGCGTGAAAAAAATGGAAAACTGAGGGGAGGAGGAAAAACTGACTGCACAACTAGAATATGTGGCAGGCTGCCTTCCCGAGCGACCGGGGACAGGCTGTAACACAGAATCACAGAACCACAGGAAGGGGGTTGAAAGGGACTTTTGAAGATCATCTCCTCCAACCCCCCGCCAAAGCAGAGCAGGTTGGACAGGAACACATTCGGGCTGGGTTTGAGTGTCTCCAAAGAAGAAGACTCCCCACCCTCTCTGGGCAGCCTGTTCCAGGGCTCTGCCACCCTAAACTTAAAGAAGTTGTTCCTCATGTTGAGATGGAACTTCTCGTGTTCCAGGTTGTGCCCATTGCCCTTAGTGCTGTCATCAAGCACCACTGCAGAGAGTCTGGTCCCATTCTCTTGCCACCCACCCTTTAGATATTGATAACTATTGATGAAATCTCCTGTCACCCTTCTCTTCTCCAAGCTAAACAGCCCCAGATCTCAGCATTTCCTCATGAGAGATGCTCCAGTCCCTCAATCATCTTCATTTCTTGGTCATTCTAGCCAGGTAGGACCCTTCCATCAGGTGGAAAATCTATTCCCCCCCAGGGAAGAAATGCCAGCCTCACTCATCCGTGCACCTTCAAATAATCAAAAATTATTCAGAATCATAGAAATGTCTAGGTTGGAAGGGACCTTTGAGATCATCTGGTCCAACCATCAACCTAATGCTCATAAAAATACCAACCACCTATCACTAACCCGTCTCTGTGTCAACCCGGTGTAAATCCCTCCGAGGACGGTGCCTCAACCCCTGCCCTGGGCAGC